>CM040241.1:186084208-186482118 GCA_022545495.1 Chrysanthemum lavandulifolium
TTTCAGTCAATCACCTCAACAGGAGCTAAGAGAGGCGAGTTCTTTTGGCTGATGTCAACACGAAACTGATCAACAAAACATCACAACTGATGTCAGAGTGGACACAAGCTCTAAGGTAAACAAGCAGATTGTTAGTTTACACCATACTACCACGCCATGATCTTTTATCGCATATTTGGCACGAAATGTGCGCAGTTTCTGTCATCTTAATTGTTTCTGAGTAGATGGAGTTACCGTGACCCGTGTTAAAGTCACAAGCTATATGTAAATAACGGCACCTGTTGAAATCCTAAGTAGTAAATGATGAGAAAATACTTTTCTTTTGCAACATATTATCTTTGTAGCACTGACAATAGATGAATATGTAATGTCCACGGCGAAATTTACATAATAAAACATGTTGTAATTAAATCCTCTTGGCTGACCACGTGGCAATAATGTAGGTTTATACAACCATCACTGTCGATGAGCCTGCACCTGGTCTCAAGACAATCTTCAGCTTTGTTGTTCCTGATCAGAAATCTGGCAAGGTAAGTAGCGCATCCTATAACATTGTCATTGGGTGAGATATGTTTGTTAATTTTAAGGAAGTTTTTTTTACAGGCTGAACTTCAATACTTGCACGAGAATGCAGGAATCAGTGCCAGCATTGGTTTGACTGCTAGCCCGTAGTCAACTTTTCTGCTGTGGCTGGGAACAACACAGTTGCACTTGGGGCTGACATTTTGATACTGCGAGCAGGGTTCTTACCAAGTACAATGGAGGCTTGAGTTTCACCACTTCTGATCTCATTGCATCCTTGACACTGTGAGTGATTCTTTAGCATGGAATTTTTATTTCGAATATTTGGTGGCTAGATGGGTGGAATAGGATGTTGCGTAATGTGTCAAATCAGATCGATTATCGATAGGGGCCGTGTTAAGTTGACTTACAAACACTTTATGTTCATTTCATTATATACTGATTGGTAATTAATTTGCATATCATGACTAATAAGATAGAATCTTTATTAAAATGGTTTACATTTCTGGCTGAATTTCTGCATGTTTACCTTCGACCTGTTTTATATTTTAGCTAAATTGTGTCACTTGACCTTTTGTGAGATAAATTACAACAACCCGAATCGGCCTATTATCAACTAAATGGTTGAATCTGCCCCTTCTAGTAAAATAAAAATAAAACTGGAGCAGGTTGTACGGGTCAGAAGTCATTTGAGCTAAATGTGTATTTAAAAGCTTAAGACAACCTAAAAAATGTTCTTTAAAAAAGTTGGACAACCAAGTGTTGGTAGGTCAATGCATTCTCACATGTTTGCCCTAGCAAATAGAAGTATCCGTTTTAACCTGACCCTGTTTACCTGTTATCTAACCTGCACGATTGACCACCTTTATAGATAATCAACTATTCCTGGCTTATTGACAAGGTTTTTCTTGTTGGTGTATGTTACAGGAACGACAAAGCCGACACCCTTACTGCTGCTTACTACCACACAGTAAGTCCGCTAACCAACACAGCTGTCGGTGCGGAGTTGACCCATGGTTTCTCCAGCAATGAGAACTCTTTGACTATCGGTACTCAGCACTCCCTAGACCCGCTGACTACAGTCAAGGCTCGAGTTAACAACTTTGGAATAGCAAGCGCTCTCCTTCAGCACGAATGGCGCCCGAAATCCCTTTTCACCATCTCAGCAGAAGTTGACACGAGGGCAATTGAAAAGAGTGCCAAAGTTGGTCTGGCCCTTGCTCTAAAGCCTTAAAAGGAGAAAGTGAAAAACGCGTAAAAACTGTCTCTTTTCTTTTGTGAAGTTTAACTTTGACTTTGTTTGGGCGAAAAAGAAATAAGGTAGGTAGGTTGACTTTGGAAAAAGTCTTTGCTCTTTGTTTTGGCAAATGATGGTCATTGCGGTTTTTGTTTTTGGTTTACTTGCTACTTTAAATCCTGGGTTTCTGTTGGAGTGGTCTTGTATCTTTCGTCAGTTTAGTGGCCTTGAGAATGGACCACTGACATATGAAGCTCCAAGTCGATTTCTAAGGGCGTCTAGAATTAACTTTGCTGTTAGGCTGTGTGATTTGCCTCTTGATTTTAGAGGTTTTTATAACTGTTTTTTCGGTTTTCAGCTTCAGTCAAATCTACAACCAATGCATAAGAATTGAACCAGATTTCGTCTAAACTTCTTTACAGTTAATTCCTTGAAACTGCCTTATAGTTGTTTTTGAACAATAATGTGTTATGTTTTGCTTGGGAAGTATTGAACCAATTCTAAACATTATCATACTGTTTCATATCCGACAAATTATTTGGTTTTGTATGAGAAAGTTGCCAAACTAATCCTTTCGAGATGAGATCTGCACTATTTCAATCGTGATCTTAAAATTATACCAAACCGCGTGCTATTTCTTGGCATGTGTCGTGGCGCAACTTTTTCCAACATACCAACACTGAAAAAGCGTTCAATGCACAGAAACTTCGTCGAATATATCTTTCCCTTTCATTGTTACTGTTACGGCTTTGGTTTCTGGTAGAACGCAGCAACTCTTGATATAAATATTGAGAATGGTTTTCCAATTTGATTTTACATGCACATTATATGAATTACAACTATTATTTGGTATACTATATCAACACTGTAACAAGATACAATGTATAAGAGGTAGCCATCACATCTATTTTCAACAAATGCGATCAAATTATCATTACTATATCAACATAACCAATGTCATAGTATCATAAATTACAGTCTCCCGAGATAGGAGGTTGTCATGCTCACTCTTAACATTATCACAACACTACAAACTCGATACTTCATAATTCCCCAACGTGTTCTCTTGTTATTGCTTTCCATTCGCTTTGGTGATACCTGAACAGACCGAGACTGCTGGTGATGATGTGGTGAAGCACGAGGTATCGTAAGCACACGCGGTTGCTGGTGTCCGCTCTTGAAAAGGACCCGCCACGTGTTGCTGTTAAATCAGGACTGGAACCCACCCGCTCAGGTTGACCCATCTGTAAAAGTACGATGACCCCGCCATATCTTTAAGGGCTGGCAAAGGTTTAAGACATTCAACAACTTCACTCATTTTGGCCTGGCTTTTGGATCACGGCTAAGACAACGGGTCATGAGTTGTGCAGCTTTTTGAGCTCCTTTTACTGAGAAATGACCTTCTAATCGAGGGTCTAGCAACCGATAAAACCGTCTTCTTTCTCCTAAATGTGGACGGGCCCATTCAACGAGATTGTGTTCTCCGTTTGGACGTCTTTTGTCCATTGACCTTCGTCCAGTCAACATTTCGAGTAAAACAACACCGAAGCTATAAACATCACTTTTTGAACTTAAATGTCCTGAAAGAGACCCAACATAAAATCATACATTATAAGATCCCGATGTTACTTGAATGCAGAACTTGCATAAAACCAACTTAGCAACAACCTTAAAAAAGAGGAGAAAAAAAAAACAGAAGGATAAAGATTCGTACCTGTCATCACGTATTCAGGTGCAGCATAACCGTAAGTTCCCATTACTCTTGTAGATATGTGAGTTTTATCACCCTCGGGTCCATCTTTAGCAAGACCAAAATCAGAAAGTTTGGCATTGTATTCCTGAAAAAAAAATATTATTAGAAATACCAAGTAAAATTATGAAAAGTACAGGCAGAGTTTTAAGAGTTGCATACCGCATCTAGCAAAATGTTGGAGGTTTTGAAATCACGATAAATCACGGGTCTTTTTGCTTCTTCATGAAGAAAAGCAAGTCCCTTTGCCGCACCAAGAGCGATTTTCATCCTGATGGACCATGGAAGAGGCAGTGATCCTACAATATGATGATAATGTATGTATTAGAGAAAAATATAACTGCACCATACGTCTTTGTAAGTGTAAGTATGTGTATTGTAGCCATTATGAAACTTGTTATCTAGCGCCTAAAACATGACCAAAAGGACATTTTTGCAGAAGTGGGAGAGACGCTCTGTAAAAGAGTAAACATGCACTAAATGGCTATATGCCTGTATATGTAATTTAAAATTTACCCCTAAACGAGATGCTCGCTATTGAGAAATAACTATAAAGAAAACAACCAATAAGAGAGACATCAAATAATAAAGAAATAGCTTACTTCTAAACAAGTGATTCTCAAGGCTTCCCGAGACAAGAACTCATACACTAGCAACCGCTGATCATCCTCAATGCAATAACCGATCAACTTAACCAAATTTGGGTTAACAAGATCACCCAACAAACTTACTTCCGCCTGCCAAAACACGATATTTTTCAGAATTCTAATAAAACATTTGTGCGAGACATGTTGATAATCATAGTTCACGTGAACAAAAAATACAATACACTGAATCATCATACCAGCCACTCTTTATGACCCTGAAGCCCATCATGATTTAGCGTTTTGACAGCAACTGTAAGCCCAGTGCCTGGTTTGACCGGTGCAGTTCCATTCTCTTCAATCCATCCTTTAAACACACACCCAAAACCCCTTCACCAAGAAGACTTTCGGGTCTAAAGTTTCGTGTTGCCATTTTAAGATCATTAAACGCAAATTTCCTTAGGCGAGAAGAGAGTTTGAGTTCATCCTCCGCTTTAAAGTGGATGCATTGTTTTCACCGTTACTTCTCGTAGTTGGTGATGCTATTGGAGCTGCTGGTTGATCTTTGTTAGCACTATTAGTTGACTTATTTTCTGCAACCACAAATGATACTCATTAGTTTAAAGATGTAATCTTGTAACACAAATACACGCTCCTAAGCAAAGTTAGAAGGATCACATATTAGAGTGTGTCGGCATTGCGGTTTTGAAGTCAATTATCAAGTGGCAGAAAATCAGTTTCTAGTATTCGATTAGCAAAGGGTATGGTAAAACTTTTATTCTATTATATATGAACCAGTTTAACAAAACCTACTTTGAAATAATTACAACCTTAAATGGTAAAAGCACATCCAAACATAATCAATTGCAGCCCACTTTGTAATACATCTAATTATAGTAACTTGTTAAAGTCTATTATCTGGATTATTTGATTTTGATCACTCTTTTTTAGGACTTCCCAAAAAGGCAAAACCATAAATTGTTTGCTACAAAAGTCAAAATCAAGGAACTCAATTTCTTTACTAAATCAAGTCTAACAAGAAACATGTGAGCAAACAGATTCATTTAAACAACCTAATACAAGAAACAAAAACAAAAACAACAACATCAATATGAACTAAATTAGTACTAATAATTAAAGCCACTAAATAAAAAAAAAAAACAAAGTAACAAAAAGTAAAACTTTTTTTTTTTTTTTTTACCAAATGACTACTGATTCCACTGGTGGAGCTATCAACTTTAGATCTTGAAGAAACACAACTTCCAAAAATTCCCCAATTATTCCAACATCCAACAAAATCTTCTTCATTTTCTTCTTTTCTTGTTATTGTTTGATCTCATAACATCAATATGTAAAGTTTTCACCTTTACACCTTCTTCATCACCAGCTTTCATCTCTTATAAACAAAACTTCAAATCCAACCAAAAAGATCCAATTTTTAGCAATTTTTTGGGTCAAAACTCACCAAAATAAGGTATCAAACAAGATGATAACTTTTTACAAAGATTCCAATTTTTGAGCAAGTTTTGGGTCAAGATTGAAACTTTATATAAAATAAACAAAACCCATATGAGATAACCAAGTCTTTGACTTTAAAAAGTCTTGAACACACAACACAAAAATGCTCAAATTTCACCCAAAAAAAAGGTTTTAACAAAAAATAAAAAAGACCCAATTGATGATTTTGTACCAAGATGAAAACCCTTTTGTAAAAATGATTTATGGGAACAAATAAAAAAGTTGAGATTTTATATGGAGAAAAAAAATATAGATAAAAGAGAGAGAGATAGAGTGCTAGCTGTATGAGGTATAATCTTTGGAGTACAAAAGCAAGCACTTGTCACCACTACCACCTAGAAGCTATGTCTATTGTCTATGTTTTTATGTCAAGTACTTAGATTAAAGATTTGAAAATCTTTTTTTTTTTTTACAAAAAGGACTTGACTTATTCAAAGTTTTTATAAGAAAAAGAAAGGATAATATACCTTGAATATAATAATAGATAGTGTTTTTTTAATAGACTTTCTCACTATGATGTTTACACCTCTTATTATTTTCATGTTTGATAGTTGTGTTTGTTGAATTTGTCTAAATATGTAACATGTATTTGTTGAAATAACAAATGTAGCGGGAGAATTTATTATTGTCCTAAGTGTCACATTTTCTTTCGCGTAATTTGTTTAATAGAAATTTAAGTTTTATCAATGGACGATGGTTTATGCCATCGATCTTTTTTTTGTCCTTCATGCGTGAACGAACACTCCTATAACAAGCCTCGCACGTGAAAGTCAAAAAAAAATTGTATCATGCATTACTATGTCCAATCTTAAGTATCGACTCCTTAAGTAACCAAAATGAAACTAAAAGAAGGTATGATGGACAATTTGTTATTAACTTCATATCTGATTTGAAACTCTAGAATGAAATGCTTGTATGCAAGAATTAAGAATATTTCACCAGTCGTTACGATCACTGTCTACCAATATTAAAACCTAAAGTTCATGTTAGCTTTCAAACCACGAGCATGCACATTACGAACTCACTAAAATCACACCGCAATGGTAACCAGGAGCAACGTTTATCGACCACGAGAATTAAACCTTACAACTACATTTCTTAAAAACTAACCCTGCCCATATTAGTTTTAAGGCTCCTTATGAATGTTTATCATAAGAACAAGGGTTTAACTGTAAATTTCATAGATAGCTACACTTCTAATTTGTCAGGTTGTGATATGAAAATGTCTAAACATTTTTTTATTAACTAAACCACTATTATATGCAACAACAACGAATTAGATAATGATTTTATAAACATATTTTAATCAATGTTAGTACTTTAAGATAAAACTAAAATTAAAAATAATACACAAAAAAATATTAATTTAGTCTAAGAGTTGCCCAAATAATAGGGGCAGGATATGATATTTCCAATTATACCCTTTGCGGAGAGTGCGGTCGGTCAGCTTCGTGAAAGGAAGTGGGAAAACCCGGGCAGTTCGGGCAGGAGATGGAAATATAAAATACTATGCCTTGGTGACGTGTCCATTAATGACGTCATATGTTATCATACATGACTACAAGAGTACAAAGAGAAACATATAAAAAGAAAATGAAAACAATCATATAATTGCTTAGATTATACGAAGCTCAAAAACTTGGGTGTCGTTTATTTTTTCGTAGCTTTTACCTCTTCATCCGCAAACTACGTCCGCAGGTTATCAGACATTTAAGCTCTTCATCCGCAAAGAAAGCACCGCTTGCTTTTTCGCGCTTATCAAGATTTTTCGCTTTTCCTCTTTACGCGTGACGGTGTAGGAGGAAAGAAACTAAAAACACCTAAATTACGTCTCAGACGTGAAGAGGAAAGAAGTGATTATATCCTCTTATATCCGAAAAACAAACGGTCTTGAAGATAATGTCTCATCAGCATAAAAGAGAAAAAAGTTCTTCAAAAAACAAACAAGGCAAAGTTTATAAAACTAGCAGAAGAAAAGAGTTTTGCTATGGGTATTTTTGGTAAAATTATTATAAATTGATGTATGTCAGAAGTTCGAAAATTTAGAAATATAATTATTAATACCATGTTCTAATTTTTTTTTTTTTTTTTTTTTTTCAATAAAAGTGTTTGGTAAATTAGCTGTTAAATATAATTATAAGTTGTTAACAGTTATTTTATGTTTTAACAGCTCCGAGATATTATTTAAAAAGCTACATGAATCAGCTTTTCATTTTGGAGCTACTTGTTTAAAATAAAAGCTTGAATTTGATACAACTAAACAAAGCTACTTATTTTGAAGGAGATTATTTTTATAACAAAAAGCTTACAGCTTCAAAAAAGCTGCGTACCAAACAGGCCCATAATATCATTTCTCATGACAAAATCTACCACCTTTAGCACATCAGGTTTAGTAATTTAAGTCAGTGTCAACTTAATTTTTTTACTTTTCACTTACCTCTTCTTCGCACATGTAAAAATCCGCATTTTTCGGGTTACTTTTCATATTTTTGAAAAGTTACTATTCACTTTCACTATTCATCCCGTAAATTTTTTTATTTCACATTCTCGTAAGTTAAATTATTTTAGTAATATCCTGAGAGTTTGACAATCGTTAGATCATCTTCGAAAAGTTATTAAGAAACATCGCTTTAAAGTTTCGCTTTGTTCGAACACCATTTAAACATCACGCGATAACGAAAATCAACTCGACAATTTTCGTCACATCGATTAATTTTAGATCACTCATAATCAATTATATAATTTTTAAAAAATTCATTTAAATGTTACCGAATAAACCCCGAGCCGCACGAGACTAAACTTAAGTTTTAAACAAATCTACTTGACCTGCACTTAACCATTCATGCACTTTGTGTTTTCTAAGATATTTAGACACTTTTACATTTTGGAAAATTCAAACATATTTCCTCCTCCTTTGACCATAAAGAAATTAACCTTGTACGTTATACATTTTGCTTAAATCGCGTAACTTTTAGATCGCAAATATAATCGTTAAGTTATCCCACGATGACGAAAACCATATTTTGACATCTCATATCACTTATAGACTAATTTTAGTTTACTTTAAATAAATTCACCATCATTTCCAAATCTCGTTCTTTTCTCGATAAATTGCGAATTACGCGTTTTTGACCCGCTTCAGCTTTTAACAAATTTACGCGACCCATTAACCTTATCACTCATTTTTATAAGATAATAATGAGTATATTGACGAGTTTAATCATTCTATAAGTTTCATATTTTACGATACCCGGTTTTACGTTACGTGACTTAACTACTAGCTAGCGATTAATCGAACAAAACTCACTCCGTAACCAAGATAATACCAAGACTATCCACCTAAGTCATCTTATCTTCATATGTCTGACTTTAGGGGGGGAGTCATCATCTTGGTGGCTTGATCTTAACCATGCTTCATTTAGATCATTACATGTGTCCTAACTTAACCATGGTTAACATTTAACCCAATATATGGTTAACCAAACTTACCCTCCTATAAATAGCAATTGAAATGCATCCTAATAAACCTCATATTCTGATTTGGGTCGTTCATATCACAAAACATTCACATCTTCCATAATTTGATCTATAAACTCCAAGTTTATGCAAAGAAGTTTCAAGTAGTAAGTTACTACATCAAATCTCTAGCAAGTTTAAGTGATCTTCTTGAGTTTAGATCCACTCAAGTCACTTAGTACTTCATCACCAACTCTTCAAGATCACAAGGGTGCCAAGGTGTAGAAAGCTAGCTCAATTCAAGGTCCTAAGTGTTCAATCAAAGTCTGATCCTTACTAGTTACTCCTTTCTTAATTGAAAGCCAAAAGTTGTAACCAACTAATCACCACCAACATCTCATCTTTATTATTCATAATCTTAACAATTTCATGCTATATATATAGTTTCTATGCTGATTCATAATGTACATATACTCAATCACATGTTTTAATTCACATATTGTCGTAAAAGTAACAAACTAGTAAACTAGTTATATTCTACACATTTGAGACCATTAAAACCAGTCACATATGGACTTTCTAACTTAAATACTATGGTAGACAAGATAAAAAGGTAAACATATCAACTTGAATCACCCGAAACGGACA
This sequence comes from Chrysanthemum lavandulifolium, assembly GCA_022545495.1. Lineage (NCBI taxonomy): Eukaryota > Viridiplantae > Streptophyta > Magnoliopsida > Asterales > Asteraceae > Chrysanthemum > Chrysanthemum lavandulifolium. The sequence continues at coordinate 186,093,924 of CM040241.1, forward strand.
AATGAGTCAAAAGTTATAGTCAAAAGGAGTTAGCGAAAACCTAGAAACGCCAAATAGCTTAATGCGGGTCTCGCAAAAATAAGTGGTACTTCTGGTCCGAATCATCAAAAAGTTAAAACACAAAAGTTGTTTGGAACGACGTTTTCCTTCAATTACAAAGAAGCTCGGACCTTGAAAACGCTTAAATAGGCCATTATCTTTCAAAAACTGAAACTGCCCTATATATAGTCTCACGACTATACTTTTGTCATAGCTAAAAGCAAACCAAGAGGCCTAATGGCCATAAGCCAAGACCACGGCCACGGCTAAGATCAAGGCTGAGTCTCAAGACCATGGTAGTCAAGACCAAAGCCACGGCAAGGCCATGGCTAAAGCCTCAAGGCTTATTTACCCAAGACCATTAACTAAGGTGTTAACCTTGGCAAATCGACACCAACATAAACCAAACGACATAACTTTATATACTTACATTATCAAATGATCATATTTATGAAATGTTGATACTTGTGATAACCATTATGATTTCTTAATCATAACCAAACAACCTTGTAACTTGTGTTTACAAACCATATGACACTTATGATATATAAACAAAACATATGTTTAATCTACTAAGTGCTACAATACTAGGGAACTTCATGTGAGGGGTTCATTTGGGTAAACGGATCGACGAGTTGCTGGATTTACGAATTAAAGTGTCATAGCTCCTCGAATGTTTACTACATGACCACTGAATTGTGATAGCCCGAACGATAGTACGATATATATAAACTAAACACATTTTCACAACTAGACCATTTCTATAAACGACATACACAAATACCATGTACTACATCATGATCAACATAGAGACGTATATATGCTTGTTATTTCTTTCGCATCATTATTTCAAACCTAAGTCGCAACATCCTATTCTAGGTTGCTCGTAGAAGTTCTCACGACATATCCATCATTCTCATTATACATTTGATATCATTTACTCTGAGGTGAGTTCATAGCCCCACTTTCTACTACTTAATTGTTTTACAAAACCTTGGGGGAGATACATGCTTTATTTTTAAACAGAACACATTGCTTTGAAACTATATGTTTATCTGAACTGAATGTTTATTTATGCTAAGTAACATTATTGCCATACATGAATCGCATTTATATATTTATGTGCATACATAATTGTATCAAACAAAACGGCTCAAGAATCATCACCAGATCAAACAAAAATGGGCTCAAGAATCATCACCGAGAATCATCAAAGATCAAACAAAACGGGCTCAAGAATCATCACCAGATCAAACAAAAGCGGGCTCAAGTATCACTTACTTGAGGCACCAGATCAAACAAAAGCGGGCTCAAGTATCATATCCTTGAGGCCGTACTAAACAATAATATCTGCTTTGTTTTCAACATTATGAGTGTATAACGACGTAACCCACACAAACATTATGTGTTCAATCGATTTCCTAAACTCTATGAATTTCACTCAACCTTTGTGTTGTGAGTTTTAAGCATGTATTTCAGTCCATATTATACGAGGTGTGCACGGAGGAGCACGGATACTCAAGAAGGCTATAAATTTTATTATCATTCGAAAACTCATTTAATGTATTTTGTAAACAATGGAACCAACTGGGACCTCATTTTTGTAAACTCTGATATTTATATAAATCGAATGATAAATCCTTTTTTAAAACGACTCCATTAGAGTTCATTTTCTATTGGTATGACTGTTGTGCCATGAAGTGACACCCAGTTTGAATACCGTTGCGTATCTCAAATTGGGGGTGTTACAGCACACTCTTTGATAACATCAAAATGTTTTATATATTTTATTGTCAAATTCCCTTATATAATGTTTCATATTTGCTATGTTTTTATATGAACATGTACTTATTTGCTTCATATTTCGTTATTAGGTAAAACTTGAGCATTGAAACAAAAAGACGTTGAAATGCAAGGGTGGCTTGAAGAAAAATATAAAACTTGTTGGACCATACATACATTGCGGTGTAATTGGCTCGTAAGGGCTACGCCGTAATCCTTTTTGCTGATGAACGCAATTCAAAAGTTTTGCTTAAAGCGTAAAAGGACGGGGACACAAAGTTGCACAATGCGTGCTGCTTGTGACCACGCGTGAATCAAAAGCTTCTAACTACATTATTTCTTCTGATCTTCATTTCAAGGTCAATACCTAATTGGTGATTCAATTTTAATTTGTTCCTTTTTGATTCTAATTGATCATTACATTGTTTTCATGATTTTACAAGTTAACTTCAATCAATCGCTAAGCATCCTTAGACATTATTTAGATCTAGAAAGTTGAATCTAATGATTGAAATTACTTCTTAGACTTTCTACATTTGCAAATCTTTTTATTTGATCACTTGTCTAAACAAAACACGTATGATTTATACGTATCGTGGTATTCTTTTATTTGATCTATGTGAGACTAAAAATTGTCAAGATTTTTCATAAAAAAGTACTCCTCCCGTCCCAAATTTTATGTCCACTTTGACTTTTTTGATTAAACTTTGACCCTAAATTTTTTTGTTTGTATTATATAATACTTGATGAAAATTATATCAATGAAAATATATTTAAAACATAATCTATTCATATATTTTGCATCAAGATTATATAATATAAACAAAATATTTAAAATCAAAGTTAGATTCAAAAATCAAACGAACATAAAATTTGGGACGGCGTAGAATATATAACTAACTGCTAAGCAACTTATACCAAGTTTTATCACTTGGTTTGTATACATTAACCTCTTAGTTAGCTATAAAAATAAAGAATTTATAAAAAATTCCAAGTATAAAAATATTTGAAACTCATATAAATCATCCCGTTTCAATATGAAAATTGTGTCATCCACAATCTCCATCTTAACACGTTGAAAATTAATACTAAACCAATTACGTATGATACACCCACATTTTGGTATATAAAGTAGCATGTATTTTATTTTTTTAACCTATGTGGGACTAAATGACTAAATGTTTTCAAGATTTTCGTGAATATGTATCATATTTCTAAGCAACTTATATCATCAAGTTTTATCACTAGAGCTTGTAAACATTGACCACTCAATTCGCTATAAGGAAGCCAAGAGTTCATAAAAATCTTCCGAAGTATAAAAAGTGTTAACACTGTGTTCTCAAGTTGGTTTTATAAAGGAAAGGAAAAGTAATGAAAGAAAACAAAAAATTTATCATGTTATTGAGTTTTTTTATAAAGGAAAAGAAAGTAAAAGTGAGGAAACTTTAGGCTATTTTTGAAGTAAAGTGTTTCCTCCCAAAAGTGGGAAGAAATTGTTTACTTTACATTACTTCCATTTTCTTTATGAACAAAACTTAAGAACACACCGTAAGAACCAAGATGAAGAATGTAACATCCACAACTTTCGTCTTTGTTGTACGTTGAAAGTTAGTGCTAAACCAAACACACGCATGGTATGTATATAATATAATAATAATAATAATAATAATAATAATTATTGTTGTTGTTTATATCTTTTTTTTTTTTAAGTATATGAGCTTTTTCTTTCTTTTTTTAATATAAAATAATAAAAATTGAGAATTTACACTTAAGTCCATAAAATTAGACTCAAGATTGGATTTTTTTAAAGTTGAAGGTTTGTTTATAACTTTTTTTAATGACATTTTTTCACACTTTATATCATCTATCTCATAATATATATCTCATAACTGTTTTCAACGAAACTTTAGATAAATTTATTTTTCTCCACCAAATTTATCAAAATTTGATCAAATTAATTTAATTTTGACTTGTATTAGCTAATAGGAGATTCACTTTTGAAATTGAGGTCACATTAGTTAATAAAAATATGGATTACCACAAATAAAAATATAAGATTTGAAAATTCAAATAAAATTTTCATACATCCGAATGAACATTGTAGCCTCTACACATTCATCCCATTTATAGAAAGATGATGTTAAACGAAACGCATACGGTCTATACATTATGTGGTGTATTAGAAGTTCATATAATATTTCCAAGCATAAAAAGTTTGGAACACACTCGATTTTGCGTCATAAATTAGGGGGCGTTTCGTTAGAGAATTTTTTTTTTTTTTTTTTTTAATCTCTGGTTTTGTAAAAATTTGTAAGAGAAATTTATCTCAACAAAATACTTCAAAATATAAAAAAAAACGCGTTTAGTTGATGTTTGTATTTTCTATTTTGAAGAATGGGAGGAAGGGTTGTGGGTTACAAAGAAAAACAAGGAAAACAACAAAAAATTGTTTTATAATTTTTCTTATTAAGATAGAAAATAGGGGATTTTTTATTTTTCAAAATATTTTGTTGAAAAACACTGATTTGAACGTGATCTCTATTTTACTAAACGTACCCTTAAAAAAATTGTACTTATTATAGGAAAAAAAATTGTCGATTTTTATGACTCAACTTTAACTTAGCTAAAAAAAAGTTACGATACGATTTTTAGTACTTATTTACAAGAAAAACAAATTGTGCAACACCCTTTCTAAAATTCTAAACATGTTCCTGTATGTACTTAGACAATTTATACAATATGTTACAATTTATAAACAATAACCTCTTAATCAACTTTTTTTTTTAAAAAATTTAAGAACTCATATATAAATTAACGTTTAAAACAGAAGGTGAAATTCATATAAATTATGTGGTATATTAAGGCTATGTTTGGCGCGAGCTTTTGGAAGATTTTGGGCGATGAAAGAATGAATTTTTAATTTTATTGTTCGTTTGGTAAAGGAGCGGTGAGCTTTGCTATTTTTTGTGAACGCTTATTTTTCCAACGCTTCTTTAAGAAAGTCATGAGTGGTGAACAGACAATTTCGCCTAACCGCTACTTTTACCAAACACATCCTAAGACAAGAGCATTTATTCTTTTATCTCACCTATGTGGGACTAAAAGTTAAATCAAGTTTTATCACTAGAGCTTGTAAACATTAACAAGAAAATTAAGAGTTCAAAAAATAATGAAAAATTTGGTACTCATATTAATCATCCACGTCCCATGATGGAAAATGTACATTTTAACTCAATTACGTATGATGTATACACATTGTGGTATATAAAGTAGCGTAGATTTTCCTTTGATTATTGCTAAAGTCTCCTACAATATTCTCTTACACACACAATAATATTATATATTTTTTCTCACTCATTTTCTCTACATTCCGATTCATAATTATTTATATCATATTTTAAAGCAACTTACATCAAGTGATAAAAAATTTTGAACTCACATAAACTTTCCACGAAAAGAGTTGAAAATGGTAGGATCCACAACTTTCATCCCTCTTCGTTGAAAGTTATTATTAAACCAAACACATATGATCTATACAAATTGTGGTATACGGAGTATAAGATAGCATAAATTCTCCTTTTTAGCCTATGTGGGACTAAAAGTTGTCAAAGATTTCATGAATATGTAACATAATATACTAAGTTTTATTACACCATCTGGTATACATCGATGAAATTTGCTTACTAATATTAGATTGGAAGTCAAAAAATTGAATGACATTCTTGAGCATGCATGCTGTATTGCTGTTGCGTGTTGGGGTCATGTTCATGTATACTTTTGAGGGGTTCTAGAAAAAAAGATCAGGAAGAATATATTTCAATTAAATAACTAATGAATGTTAAACGAGGAAGTATTATTCAATTGCTTGAGTTAATTAACTTTGTTCTAATGCTTAGTGCTTACAATCGATATCCAACTCATTTGTTGATCTAAGAAATTAAGCATTTTTGCATCATGGTTTTCGATCATATTATCGACTAATTCACGATGTTTAAGCCTACAACCACACAAAATCAAACCTAATAAAGCCCGTTTTTTAAACACACCGTCACACATAATACATAATACACCAAGTTTTATGTAACGTATTGCTAAACATAATACACCAAGTTTTATAACACCAACTTGCATACATAGATGAATTTTTTTTACTAATACAAGATTGGAATAAAAAAAGCAAAAATTGAATGGCATGCTTGTTTACTTTGTCAACTTAAAAATTCAGTCACCGCTACTGGCGCTACACATTGTTACTCTCTATACTTGCATATATAAACCGAGGTTAATGTTTAAGAGGGTGCTTGGGATTGCTTTTTTTGTTAGTGATTGTATTCTTTTATCTCACCTTGAATATTAAGTAGCGTATATTTTTTTATCTCACCTATATGGGACTAAAAGTTACTCCCTATCATCATTTTCATGAATATGTAACATATTGCTAAGCAACTTATATCGAGTTTGATCACTAGAGCTTGTAAACATTAACAAGAAAATTAAGAGTTCAAAAAATAATGAAAAATTTGGTACTCATATTAATCATCCACGTCTCAAGATGGAAAATGTAGCCTTTACAATTTCCATTTTAACACGTTGAAAATTTGGTACTCATATTATCACTAGGCACGTCTCAAGGTATGGATTCTTGTTAATGTTAAGGCTGGGATGCATAATACTCCCTCAAAATTAGAAGACATCACATCATTGTAAGTTTGTGTATATCGAATGAATATAATGTTTGGTACATGATAAATATATATAAGATACAATATGGGCATAAACACATAACAGGCCTAAGCTTTATACTAATCGACTAACACTCCCCCGCAGTTTGAGCGGGAGGAGACCGAACACTCAAGTCGTCACGAAACTCGGCAAACAAGATGAAGGTAAACCCTTGGTAAAATATCGATATCGAAACCGGAAGGAACATGCGAGAACTCGAAATTGACCAAGAGTAACCAAATCATGAACAAAATGAATATCAATCTCAATGTGCTTTTGCGGCGATCTTTGACAGGATTAGAGGACAAGTACACCGCACTCACATTATCACAATAAACAATAGTAGCAGAGGACAACGTCAGATAAAGCTCACGTAGTAAATTCAAGCCAACATGTCTCGAGATACAACATTGGCAACACCACGATACTCGACCTCGATCTTGGAACGAAATCGTGAGGTCGACGTTTATAGGACCATGAAAGTAAGTTGTTGCCAAGAAAACACAATAACCCGATGTAGACCGGCGAGTGGTAGGGCAACCACCAATCAAGATCCGAATAAGCAACCAAGGAATCGGTTGTAGAAGAAAATAAGCGTAAACCATAAGCCAAAGTCCTCGAACATACCGTAAAATCCGCTGAGAGCAAGAAATGAGGCTCGCGAGGATCATGCATATATAGACAAACCGCTTGACAAAGATAAGTAATATCGGGTCTAGTGAAAGTGAGATCAAGAGAACCCGCAAGACTCGATATAACTTAGGATCGAAACCGGATCACCATCATCACCCAACTTAGACTCAACGTCATCAGAGTCCGAGAAGGGTTACAACCAACCATATGTGCACGCCCAAAATCTCCATAGCATACTTTACTGTGACAAAAACATCCCGTAAGAGTCACGCGAATCGACACACCCAAAAAATAATTAAGAGCACCCAATCGCATAGAGAACTCCTTATGCAAAGAAGCAATAATCCTGTAATAAACTATCGGAGGAAGCGAAGCACAATATCATCCACATATAGTAGCGTAAAAGCAAGATCATCACCCCAGCCGGTAAATAAATAAAGAAGAATCACACCGACTCAAGTAAACCCAACAAGAAGAATATAAGCAAAGAAACCCGAAACCATGCCCGAGGCGCCCGCTTAAGACCATAAAGAGAAACGTAATAAACAAACATAATCCGGATGCTAAGGATCCCGAAAACCGGTGGGCGATGCATATAAACCGTTTCACCAAATCACCATGCAAAACGCATTCTTGACATCAAGGCGATGAACAGGCCAATGTCGAGAAATAGCTAAACTAAGAACGGTCCAAATGGTACCCGCTTAACAACCGGACTAAATGTCTCATCAACATTCATCAACATCTACTCTCTCCACCTGTGTGCTACCATTGGCAACAAGACGTGCCTTGTACCGACTAAGAGTGCCATCAGCCAAATACTTATGGCGAAATAACCACATACACCTAACAATATTGACACCCGCAGGACGAGGTACACAAGTCCAAGTTTTATTCTTAATAAGCGCATTATATTCATCAAACATAGCATTTCGCCAATTTGGATCATCAAGAGCAGCCTTATACGACCTAGGTGAAGGAGAAACAGTGGACACATGACCAAAGATACTTAGGATTAGGATGAGTAGTCCCGACACGAGCGTGTGACCATGGGATGAATCGAAACCAGTTGGATTAACAGTTGGAGTTGGTGGATCTTGGGAAACGGAAACGGGGTGGGATGTTGGTTAGATGGGCTAGTGGCATGTATGGAAAGTGGGGTGGTAATATGAGGCGCGATTGGGAAGGTGGACCGTGTGTAGGAGCATTACGCTCATCAGTATGGATAGTAGAAGCGGCGGGTTAGGTGGAGGTTGAGGTGAAGCGTAGTAGATGTAGGTGATCGGTTGATGATATTGGAGATTAAATTTGAGGTGTCGCCCAAAAATCATACGAGGGTGACATTGGGTATCGTGGATCCAAACGGAAAACTGTTTCATCAAACGTAACATGTCGGAAATTATTATTTTATTGGTGTTGAGGTCCGCACAACGGTAGCCACGATGATTAGTAGCATGGCCCAAAAGATGGAAGGTGTAGCACGAGCTCCAAGTTTGTGGTCGAATCAAGATGAGGGTAACAAAGACACCCAAAACACGTAAAGATTATAAAGTTGGTGTAGTGCCGCAGGCGGGTGTATGGGACTTCATTGTCAATGGCACGGGATGGTAATATATTCAAGAGGAAAACGGCCATGTTGAGGGCTTCAACCTAATAGTTAGGAGGAGATGAGCTTGAAGCAAGAAAGTCCGAATTAGATTATTAATGGTGTGAATCATCCTTTCGGATTTTCCATTTTGTTGGGAAGTGCGTGGACAAGAAAATCTAAATTCAATCCCATTGTCGGCAAATAATTTATGAAATGAGTGGTTATCAAATTCACCACCATGATCACATCGAAACGACTTAATTTCACTCTTAAATTGAGTTTTAACAAAATTACGAAACAACAAAATTTGGAAAAACATCGATTTATTAACTAAAGGATAAACCCAAACAAACCGTGAATAATGATCTAAAAATAAAACATAGTACCGAAAACCAGACGGGCTCGGAATTGGGAAGTCCACAAATCCGGTGAATAACGTCAAAGAAGACCGAACTAAAGTAGAAGAACTAACAAGCGGAAGTTTCACGTGTTTGCCAAGTCGACACGCATGACAAAGCACGGAGACTTCTCCTTATTACACAAAATAGAATTATTGGAAATAACACGATTTAGCACTTCACTCGGATGTCCAAGTCGTTGATGCCACGATATCGACTAGTGAGATAGGCTTGAGGAATAGGAGAGGGCTGCGTGACAGTATAGATCTCGGTGCTATCATTAACCGAGCAAAGACCCCGTGAGTATGGAAGTCTTTAATGAAAAACCAAAGGGATCAAATTCAACAAGACAATAATTATAACAAACAAATTGTGACGGAAATCAAATTTTGACGATATTAGGAGTAATTAAAACATTATTTAAATGAAGAGGCGTAAAGGCGTAGGCAAAATACTATGTCGAGTTAGTAACGGAATAGAATGCCCGTCACCAACAAAGAATGATGAATAAATACGAATTAAAAACATCACTAAGATTATTGACATTATCGTTAAGATGTGAGGACTTTTGTGTCCATATTCCAATTACAGTAGTATCCGGTAGAGTCCCTGATAAAAGCATTTGGCGAAATAGTTTCTTGACCCGCGGGACCCGGTTGACCAGTTGACCAATTGGACCCCCCGACATCCTTGATGAACTGCGTACCTAATCGAACCGGTAAACGAAGACCCCTTGTTGGCCTTGCCTAGCAATATGAGTACCTTGAACTCCCCAGTGCACCACATGTGCATTTGAACCCCGACCCAAGTGACCTGCATACCAAATGGACCCTTGTGGGCTGCGTGGACTAGTTATGGAGCTTGGTGCATAAGTCGAGGTCTAAAAGAGCTGGTGCATAACCCGAGACTTGTGTTGGATTAACAAAACCACTGGGCCCGACATAGAAGCATAATATGGACTCGAATAAAAAGCCATAGGAGTAGTAATATTGTGAGACCGTGTCACCAAGGAGTAATATTATGTTGCACACGAGGGTATTGTTCACGGTGTGAGTCAAACCATTATATCCAAGTGTGACCAAGAGGCCTTGCAAGATTTCGAGTTCATTGTTTGTTAAATTGATGCCAGTCATGATAGGAAACTGATAAGGGTTTTGTAATGATCGGTTGCGTATACGCAACAGTAGGCTAGAAAAGCAAGCGACCAAAGAAAAGGATTAATCTAACAATTATTTAATCGTAGGTTTAGAGAATTGGTAACAAAGTGATCAATGTAAATACCGAATGAATAACAAATAGGTTGAATAATACGAATAAAATACTGGTAAAAAATTTAAGGAATCTTGAACAAAGTGGTTTAGTGAGGGTTGACTTTTGGGACACTGTAATTGATGGTCGAATAAAAAACAAGAGGTTCGACAATAAAGGTTTTGAGTGGTCGAATAAAAAAAAAACAGTTTGGTTAACGTTTAGTAATCGAATGGGTAAAGGTTTAGGGAATCGTGAAACAAGGAAGGTCGACAACACACTTGGTCGACAAACAATTAAACACACCTCGACAACACACAAGGTTAGAAACAATAATATTAAGCGAATAAAAAATTGCGGAGCGAGAGTGGATCGGTTAGTGTTGATACCATGTAAGTTTGTGTATATCGAATGAATATAATGTTTGGTACATGATAAATATATATAAGATACAATATGAGCCTAAACACATATGAGCCTAAGCCTTATACTAATCGACTAACAATCATGTCGATCTCCATCTTTTCCAGCGTTCTTTGGTTAGTGTAGTTTCTCGGCTTATGTTCATGGTGCAACTTACTTCATTTGGCAAGAGAGAATAATCACTTATTCTTCTGAGACACGAGGAAAGAGAGCGGCGTGTGAAGTCATTTCGAGGCTGATTAGAATGAAGCTCGTATCTTTGTTGTTCAAAAGAAGTTCCAATGTCATGAAGACCTTGCAGTATTGGAACATACCTTCGAATGTCACATAGCTTTCTTTTTTGTCACAGATGGCTTGGTGTTTTTATTTTGGCTTTCCCTATTTTAAGTCCAAGTGATCTAGGCTTTAGTTATGTTTAGTGGCTGCTTATTTCGAGTGTGTTCTTTATTCATTTATTCTATTCATCGGGTATCGAAAACCCTTTACCCAAAAATTTATACTAAACCAATTACATATTTTGTATACACATTGTGGTATATAAAGTAGCATAGATTTTCCCTTTTGACCTATGTGGGACTAAAAGGTTTCAAGAATTTCATAGACACGCTGTCTCGTCGCAAGGCTCATTTTGAGTTGTGGGTCATAGGGCGGACAACTTTTTCGATAGCATATTTCACAAGACAACTAACATCAAGTTATCACTTGAGCTTGGAAACATTAACCGTTCAATTCGTTATAAGAAAATTAAGAGTTCACAAAAGTTCTCCTTTATAAAAAAAATTTAGAAATCAGATAAATTATCCACGTAGAAAACTAAGAGTTGTAGCATCCACAACTTTCATCTTTATGCGTTGAAAGTTAATACTAATCTAAACATGTCAATGTGTACATATTGTGGTATATAAAGTAGCATAAATTCTCTTTTTTAGCCTATGTGGGACTAAAAGCTGTCAAGATTTCATGAACATGTAACATATTGCTAAACATAATATACCAAGTTTTATCACATAAGCTTGTATACATTGATGAAATTTGTTTACTATATTAGATTGGAAGTCAAAAATTGAATGACATTCTTGTTTATTTTTCGGTTTAGAAATTTCATCACTTATTGGAACTTCTTTACAAAACCGAATGTCATATTCAAGTTGGGCGAATTATGAATTTAAGCCAAAATAAGAGCATACTTTTGGTCATGAAAATCATCATTCTATAACTTAGACTAGTTTCAGAAGTGCATTACGACTATAATTTAAGGAAAATAAGTGATGACACATTAAACATTTTTGAAGGTTTGCAACACAAATGCGTGTTCTTGATATGAACAATTATAAACTTGTATTTTGACATTTTGTGTGTTTGTTTATGTTATTTTAAATAATTGAAATTATTTGAACGATTTGCATTGTTTGAGACATTTGTGTGTGTGTGTGTCTCTATTGTTATAGCATGTCCTTTATTAAAGATTGACAATGAAAAAAATGAATTTTATAATCACTTTGGTAGTTGTTGGGAATTGCCGAAAATTCCCATACTGGAACCGAATTGAAGAACTTGAGAAAGTTTTCGGTTCCACCTTTTCCTTATTTTTAGCTCTATGTTCTTACGGTTTTGTAACAACCCGCATTTTTCGAGTTACTTTTCATATTTTTGAAAACTTACTATTCACTTTCACTATTCATCCCGTAAAATTTTTAATCCACATTCTCGTAAGATAAATTATTTTAGTAATAACACGAGAGTTCGACCATCGTTAGATCATTTTCATAAAAGTTATTAAGAAAACATCGTTTTAAAGCTTCATTTTGGTGAACACCATTTTAACATCCGTGCATAACGAAAACCGTCTCGACAATTTTCCTCGCATCGGATAAATTTTAGATCACTCATGACTAATTTGAGAATTTTTAAGATTTATTTTATGTTACCAAATAACCCCAATAAGAACAAAACTAAACTTACGTTTTAAACAATTCTACTTACATCCGGACTTAACGATTCACCTTTGTGTTTCTAGTATGTTTTGACACTTTTACATTTTTTGGAAAATTCAAACATATTTCCTCCTCCTTTGACCATAAAGAAATTAAGCTTGTACGTTCTACGTTTTGCTTAAATCGCGTAACTTTTAAACTTCACGATAACTATTAAGTTATCCGCGTATGACAAAACCAAAGTTTGAAATCTCATATCACTTTTAGACTAATTTTAGTCTACTCTAAATACATTCACGGTCGTTTCCACGAAATTTCGTTCTTTTCCGATAAACCTGCGAATTACTCGTTTTTACCCGTATTTCGACTTTAGCGGCGTTTTGCACCCAATAAGACCTATCACCCATTTTATATTTTTAGATGGAGTATAATGATGAGTTTCATCATTCCTGCAAGTTTCATATTTTTACGATACCGGTTTTACGTTTTATGGCTTGGTTAGCATTTAACAGAACCAAAACTCACTCGTAATCAATATAATACCAAAACTATCCACCTAAGTCATCTTATCTCTATATGAACGAAACTAGGGAGGGGAGTCATCACCTTGGTGTCAAAATCCTAATCATGCTTCCTTTAGATCATTTATATGTGTAAATTTAACCATGGTTAGTTTTTAACCCAATATATAGTTAACTAAAATCTCTATCCTATAAATACCAAGCTAAATCATTTCATTTTTCTTGCACCACCCCTTCTCAACATCTAAAGTCCTAAACCTAAAGGCATTTCTTATAGATCTTGTAAAAACATTCATGTGTTCTTGAAGAAAACTAGCGTTTGATCTTCGTTCTTGGAAGTTTTCAAGAAAAAGTCGTTATAATCTTCAAATATCTTCAAGTCTCCAAAAAGACGTCGTTATAATCTTATTTCTTCTCCGGATTCTCAAGAAGGCGTTGTTATAATCTTCTAATAGCCTTGGGTTTTCGAAGATTGCAAATTCTACGTCGAAGCTCCGCTAATATTTTATTTTTCCATAATACACAAGTGTCCTATATTAAGGTAAGTATTTATGAGACTCAAACTTATTTAAATACTTATAAACTTTGTTAGTTTATTTATTGTATTTATAAACTCTTAATATATCATATAATCAAGTAATTAAAATACATGTTTTACGTATTAACACTACAACACTAGGGAACTTCATGTGAGGGTTCATTTGGGTAAGCGGATCGACGAGTTCTTTGGATTTACGATTTAAAGTGTCCTAGCTCCTCGAGCGTTTCTTGCGTGACCTCTCGAATTGTGATGGCCCGAACGGTAGTCTGAGATATAACCATTTCTATAAACAAACATACAAATACTACGTCATGATCAATATAATGGCATATATAGGCTCGTTCATGTTTTCTTAGCATTATTATTTCAAACCTAAGTCGCAACATCCTATTCTAGGTTGCTCGTAGAAGTTCTCACGGCATATCCATCATTCTCATTATACATTTGATATCATTTACTCTAAGGTGAGTTCATAGCCCCACTTTCTATTACTTAATTGTTTTACAAACCCTTGGGGGAAATACATGCTTTATTTTAAATCGAACACATTGCTTTCAAACTGTATACGTATCAGATTGTTATTAGCACTAAGTTACCGCATTTGCCAAACTTAAGTCCCTTAATCATGAATCATTAATCACTAGTGAGAGTGGGCGCGAATATTGTGAATAGATCTATTGGGATTGATTGAATCCCGTTTGTTTGACCAGTAGGCAAACAAACGCACTATATTTGAGTACATTAGGTAAAATGGCAAATTACCTATTAAGGCACGTATCAACAGTTTATCCAATTAAATTTGGAACACGTTAACGCCTTGATTGCATGATGCTTAGTGAATAATATCTGTTTTGTTTTCAACATTATGAGTGTATAACAACGTAACTCACACAAACATTATGTGTTCAACTGATTTCCAAAACTCTATGAATTTCACTCAACCTTTGTGTTGACAGTTTTAAGCATGTATTTCAGGTCCATAATGTCGGAAGCTGGCACGGAAGAGCAAGGCCTAGATCAAGAAGGCTATAAATTTTATTATCATTCGAAAACCAATTTAATGTATTTCGTAAACTTGAACCATTTGGGACCTCATTTTTGTAAACTTTGATATTTATATAAATCGAATGATAAATCTTTTAAAACGACTCCATTAGAGTTCGTTTTCTATTGTTATGACTGTTGTGCCATGAAGTAACACCCAGTTTGAATTCCGTTGCGTATCACGAAGTTGAGGGTGTTACATATTGGTATCAGAGCCACAGTTATAGAGAAACGGGTCTAATCGAGACTTAAACTATAATTAATTTTTCAAACAAAAACATTTTATAGCCTTCCGTTCTCCGTGCCTTCCATCCTCCAGACGATTATGTGACTTTTAGGCATTTTAAGCTATACAAACATACTAGTATATTGATATATACACTCGACATAATTTCAATCATAAACAAAGTACTCAACATATCTGCGTATGTCTATTCTAAGGCATTACGGCACAATCATATTTTCCCAATCTCCCAATCATGCATCTACTCATGCATTTTAGGATTATGAAACTTCCTCCAAGACATTGTAACTGACTACAATGGTCTTTCCTACTTCCCAGACATTGTAAGATACAATGGTCTTATTCATTTTTCAAGACACTGTGAGATACAATGGTCTCTATTACATTCTCGATAATCGTAAATCCCATGGTGGTCTCATTTATTTCTCAAGACATTGTGGGTTACACAATGGTCTCTCCATCATTTTTCAAGACATTGTGAGTTACACAATGGTCTCTCCATCATTTCTCAAGACATTGTGAGTTACACAATGGTCTCTCCATCACTTCTCAAGACATTGTGAGTTACACAATGATCTCTCTATCATTTCTTAAGACATTGTGGGTTACACAATGATCTCTCCATCATTTCTTAGACATTGTGAGTTGCACAATGGTCTCTATTATTTCCTAGACATTGTGAGTTACACAATGGTCTCAACTATTTCTCAGACATTATGAGTTGCAAAAAGGTCTCAACTACTCCTTAGATATTGTAAGTTATACAATAGTCTTTAAAAATTATCTTATAAACATTATATGATATTGTTTTACATGAAACCCGTCACAGTCTATCAATTTCCCTAATGGAAATACAAGAAATAGGATTTCTAAAGGACAAAGTGACTCATCATCTACAAAAGCTGAAGTTCAGCAACTTTCTCTACATTCATCAAAATTCTCTTCTAAAACCTTCATTGTTAAAGGTCCGTGATTCTATCCAAGAATGGACTATTTTAGAATTACTTAAAATTTCCCTTCCACACGTATCTACCCATACTATCTTCTATGCAATGGAATGTGAAAACATAGGTTACAAGTCTTTTATGGCCAGGACTTGCAACTGGATGGTTTGATATCGCCTTTGCTTAGTGGACAACTTCTCAAAAGCTATGGACATATCACAAGTATACCTAATTTAGGTATTTGAAAAATTTATCGAACCTCGGCTAAATATAGCCTAATCACCTATATTTAACCTAGGGATAGTGGAACATAGTCGATTAACTATGTTCGACTTAAATGTTTCAAACACCGAGAACAGATTATACAAGGGTTATATTCAAGTTAATTTCCTACTTAAACTCGATAAACCACCGAATTCATTAAAGGATCTAGAGACACGATAGTGTCTTACCACTCAGCAAAATATTAACATCTTATTTATACTACCTAATTTCATTCTTGAAATTTTCATACATGAGATAATCCGAACTACTATCTTGGATAGTCATCAAATCTTCTCGTCATTTCTTAGAAGTACTAGCCCGATTAGGTTTCAAGGATATCATTCCGTCATTCACTTATGATCTTAAAACAAACTTGACATCTCTACCTAAGAATAATGGTAGACATACACTACACTATTCTAATCGTCAACATATCACATCATTATCTGAACCCCATTATAAGTCAGTATGTAAAACTTCACAGTACCACATTTCTTTCAAACACTAGTAGACATAAATACTATACGATATAGCCTTCATCCCAAAACCACCTAAGACATGATCAACTTTAGAAATGGTTTGGATAACCACTTGCCACTAGCAAGACTTTCCCTACAACAACAGTTATCACATCATTACAAACCATTTCACATCAACAATATCTTACACCTTTGATTAACAACAGTTACCCTAACAACAACAAAACTATTCCATTTTGAGGCACTATATAGACAAAAGTGTTAGTTAACCATTTGCTGAACTAAGGTGTTTAGAGATCACCCACGAAACAACTAAGGAAACCATATAAATACAAATTAGGCTCCATGCCGCACACTATCACCAAAAACTCCATGTTAGAAATTAAGGTTTTATTGATAGCCTCGATATAATAAGATATGATTCGTTTTGAGGATCGGGAAAAGCCAAACTTTAGGTATATTGGACTCTATAAGATTTTAACAAAACCCTTTATGTTATCAACTTAAGCCACATGGTACATAATACATTCTATGACTAGAAACTTGAGAACACAAAGATTAGAATTTGGCATATACACCCTCATTTTCCTAGACATTTCAACATCGGATAACACACATTGAATTCCGGGACGAAATTCCCATTAAGGTGGTGAGACTGTAACCACCCGCATTTTTAGGTTACTTTTCATTTTCGAGAATTTACTATTCACTTTTACTATTCACTTTCACTATTCATCCCGTAAAATTTTTATTTCACATTCTCGTAACATAAATTATTTTAGTAATGACGTGAGAGTTTGACAATCGTTAGATCATTTTCGCAAAAGTTATTAAGAAAACATCGTTTTAAAGTTTCGTTTTGGACGATACACCATTTAAACATCACACGCATAACAAAAATCAACCCTGACAATTTTCCTCGTATCAGATAAATTTTTAGATCACTCATAATTAATTTGAGAATTTTTTAGATTTACTTTTATGTTACCAAATAAACCCCTAGTTTGCAACAAAACTAAACTTACGTTTTAAACAATTCTACTTACATCCGGACTTAACGATTCCTTGTGTTTCTAATATGTTTTGACACTTTTACATTTTTGGAAAAGTCAAACATATTTCCTCCTCCTTTGACCATAAAGAAATTAACCTTGTCGTTCTACATTTTTGCTTAAATCGCGTAACTTTTAAACTTCACGAATAAGCTGTTAAGTTATCCGTGTATGAAGAAAATCACATTTTGACATCTCATATCACTTTTAGACTAATTTTAGTCTACTCTAAATAAATTCACGGTCGTTTCCACGAAATTTCGTTCTTTTCGATAAAGCTGCGAATTACGCGTTTTTGACCGTATTTCCGACTTTAAGCGGCGTTTTTGCACCCAATGAGACTTATCACCCATTTTATATTTTTAGATGGATTATAATGACAAGTTTAATCTTTCCTATAAGTTTCATATTTTTACGATACCCGGTTTTACGCTTTATGGCTTAACAACTTACGGTTGGCATTTAACGGAACCAAAACTTACTCTAAACTCAAGATAAGACCAAGACTTATCATCTAAGCCTTATCATCACTTCATGGCCGACCTAGGGGGGAGTCATCATTTTGGTGGCATCATCCTAACCATGGTTCATTTAGATCATTACAAGTGTCCTAACTTAACCATGGTTAATATTTAACCCAATATATGGTTAACCAAACTTACCCTCCTATAAATAGCAAGAAAAACACATCCTAAGAACCCTCATATTCTGTTCTTGGTCATTCATATCACAAATCATACACATCTTCCATCATTTGATCTATAAACTCCAAGTTTATACAAGGAAGTTCCAAAGATCAAGCTACTACATCAAATCTCTAGCAAGTTTAAGTGATCTTCTTGAGTTTAAATCCACTCAAGTCACTTAGTAATTCATCACCAACTCTTCAAGTTTGAAAGGGTGCCAAGGTGTGGAAAGCTAGCTCAATCCGAAGTCTTAAGCGATCAATCAAAGTCCTATCCTTACTAACTTACTCCTTTCTTAAGTGAAAGCCAAAAGTTGTAAGCAACTTATCACCACCATCATCTCATCTTTATTATTCATAATCTTAACTATTTCATGCTATATATATTTTTACTATATTGATTCATGATGTACATATACTCAATCACATGTTTTAATTTACATATCGTCATAAAAGTAACAAACTAGTAAACTAGTCATATTCTACACATTTGAGACCATTAAAATCAGTAACCTATTGACTTTCTAACTTACATACTATGGTAGACAAGATAAAAGGTAAACATAGCAACTTGAATCACCGAAGCGGACAAACGAATCAAAAGTTATAAGCAAAAGAAGCGAAACCTAAACGCCAAAGCGCCATGTATAAGTGTTAAGGGTCAGTCGTGTAAAAGTGGTACTTCTGGTCCGAATCATCAAAAATTTAAAGCACGAAAGTTGTCCGGAATGACGTTTTCCTTCAATGGTTAAGAATCTCGGACCTTGAAAACGCATAGATAGGCCATTATCTTTCAAAAACAGATATTGCCCCTTTATATAGTCTCATAACCAAGAGGCCTAATGGCCTTAAGCCGAGACCACAACCATGGCTAAGGCCAAGGTTGTGTCTCAAGACCATGGTAGTCTAGAACAAAGCTACGGCAAGGCCATGGCTAAAGCCACAAGGCTTCGTAAGCCGAGACCGTAAACCAAAGGCCTTAGCCTTGACAAACCTAAACGTATACAATACAATTTGGATCTACTCCCTCGATAAACCATGAAACTATACTTGTAATAACCAACTTTACAATTTAGAAACTTGTAAACTTTTCTTTAAACACTTGTGACATAAATTATGACGATACTTGTGATAACCATTATGATTTCTTAATCATAACCAAACAACCTTGTAACTTATGCTTACAAACCATATGACACTTATGATATATAAACAAAACATATGTTTTATCTACTAAGTGCTACAAAACTAGGGGGCTTCATGTGAGGGGTTTCATTTGAGTAAAACGTATCGACGAGTTGCTGGATTTATGATTTAAAGTATCCTAGCTCCTCGAACGTTTACTGCATGACCTCTAAATTGTGATGGCCCGAACGGTAGTACGATATATATAAACTATACACGTTTTCACAACTAGACCATTTCTATAAGCGACATACACAAAAACCATGTACTACATCATGATCAACATAGAGACGTATATAGTTTTCTTATTTCTTTCGCATCATTATTTCAAACCTAAGTCGCAACATCCTATTCTAGGTTGCTCGTAGAAGTTCTCACGGCATATCCATCATTCTCATCATACATTTGATATCATTTACTCTGAGGTGAGTTCATAGCCCCACTTTCTATTAGTTAATTGTTTTACAAACCCTTGGGGGAAATACATGCTTTATTTTAAATCGAACACATTACTTTCAAACTTTATACGTATCTGATTGTTATTAGCACTAAGTTACCGCATTTGCCAAACTTAAGTCCCTTAATCATGAATCATTAATCACTAGTGAGAGTGGGCGCGAATATTGTGAATAGATCTATCGGGATTGAAGAATCCCGTTTGTTTGACCAGGTCCGGTAAACAAACGCACTATATTTGAGTACATTAGGTAAAAATGGCAATTTTACCTATTAAGGGCATGTATCAACAGTTTTTCCAATTAAATTTGGAACACGTTAACGCCTTGATTGCATGATGCTTAGTGAATAATATATGCTTTGTTTTCAACATTATGAGTGTATAACAACGTAACTCACACAAACATTATGTGTTCAACTGATTTCCAAAACTCTATGAATTTCACTCAACCTTTCACTCAACCTTTGTGTTGACAGTTTTAAGCATGTATTTCAGGTCCATAATGTCGGAAGCTGGCACGGAAGAGCAAGGACTAGATCAAGAAGGCTATAAATTTTATTATAATTTGAAAACCAATTTAATGTATTTCATAAACTTGGAACCATTTGGGACCTTATTTTTGTAAACTCTTATATTTATATAAATCGAATGATAAATCTTTTAAAACGACTCCATTAGAGTTCGTTTTCTATTGTTATGACTGTTGTGCCATGAAGTAACACCCAGTTTGAATTCCGCTGCGTATCACGAAGTTGGGGGTGTTACAACCGTTCTTCTGGATAACAGATTTTTCATGCAAAATAAAAACCACTTTCTTCCTAAAAGGAATGTTCTACTAGAATGTCAAACATCAAGTGAGTTAAATGTCATTGTTAATAAACTTCTTGTAAAAACGTTAGGTAATCATTGTTTTACCCATAATACGTCATATCCTATTAACTTATCTTTCCTATAGGTTTCGCTATGTTGCATGAATATGAGTTTGATTTTTCACTCACTAGCGTCTACACTCCTAACATCTCCCTTGAGCCCAACACACCTGGCAATCATGTCCGTGGGTTCAATAATCTCGAAACCCGTCACTTCCACGAAGGACGTATTGTCAACACTCCTCTACAATATGAAGAAGGTATCAATACCTCCTTCCGAACCATAGGATTAGAATGTCTTCTCAAAATTAACGAGAAAATGTGTCCAAGGTTTGTATTGGAATTATTCCGTCAAGTTGAGCTCGTTCGTAACGAGGATCGTTCTCTATCTCTTTGGTTTTGGATCAAAAACCAAAAGTTTGTTTTAACCCTTGGCCAATTTGCTCAAAAATTCCAAATCATGGACAATGTGCCTTCACCAAAGATTGGTCTCTTGATTCTCTCTTTAACTTTCATGAAGAAAATAGTCCATATCGTTCACACATACCTTCCCCACAAGACTTGACTCGCACAATATGCAAACCTCGACCCTATTACTCCGATCCAAACATTATTTGTACAAAGGATATCCGAGAAGAGTACAAGGCTCTCGCACTCATCCTACGGGAAAATGTTTGGAGTCTTAGGGGAAATCAAGAAATCCTTCCCGCTTTTTGTGCTCACATAATGTATTGTTTGCTAACCCAACAACCATACAATCTCGCCTACTTCTTCGCAAGGCGAATTGTAAATCTTCAAGGCTTCAAGAACAAACTCATCCCCTATGGAATGTTCTTGATGCGCCTTTATCATAACATCATGTACTTCCACCCTCAATTTCAAAGTCCGTTGTACGTACTTGTGAACAAGATGATGGAACCTCTAAACACATCTCTCATGAAGACTTTCTTCATTCTTGAATCAGCAAACACTCATCAACCATTTGATGATCCTTCTAGCGAAAACGCTCAAGGAACTTAGTAATCCTTCAAATAGGATCAATCCTTAGTATTCATGCTTTATCAATGTAATCTAATTTCTTTCATGAAATAAAACATTTTACATTTGATATCTTAGTGTTAGAACCTCTTTAACTAACCTTGAAATATAATGCATTGTCAAAATCATTGCATACCTTTAGTAAAGGTTCTGCTTAGCAGATAGACGAATCCCAAAGGTTGTGCTATACGGATCCCTACTCTTAGGGAACCGTGGGATCCGGCAAACAGAAAATGCAATTGCAATCATTGTATTTCAAACATGTCCTTAGAACACTTTACACTAAGCTAGACATAATGCCTTAAGGCAAATTAAGTACTTATCAAGTTAAGTAGATCTTTCCTACTCACACATAACTCACCTAGATCACACTCAAGACGCTTGTAGATCTATCGTTTTACTTAAACTCATTACTCTTCCGCTCTCAAGCTCACTCATCATTTCTCACATGATCCCTCATATCTAGCTTTGGAAATCTTTCGATTATGGCAAAATTGATCGTAATCATCTTTACCTCAAAATTGGTTAAAATTGATCAAATTCTAGTTTTTCCATCTTAAAGCCTTTAGGATAATCTCCAAAACATTATCCTAAGTCACTATCTGATCTCTAGGATCATTTAGCTCCATTTGACACTCTCATAATTTTTAGTGTCATCTTTGCTCATTCATTGGTACTCATGAAAGTTCCAAATTCTTCCATAAAAGGCAATCATTAGCTACATCACTCATTACCCTTAAGTATTTGAGCACCTCTTCATTTAAGACACTTAGATAAATTGAAACACTCAAGAATAAATTGGCATTAGACCTTACAAACATCATTGCTATCTTTTCTTAGCGGCTGATAGACGGATCCCTAGGATTAGCCTAGGTGGATCCCTCAAAGGAGGGAATCGTGGGATCCGTATGACAGATTTATGTCAACTCTAGCCAAAACAATAATTTCAAGCTCATCTTGCTAACTTGAACACTCCATCTCATCTTAAATGAGTTCCTAGATTAGTAAAACTATGAATTTGACTCTTGTGCATGTTAATCATCACATTCCAATGAATTTTAGTGGCTTAACTCTTAAATGCACTTGGCAAATCCCTTGTTTTATAAACCACATTGTTAGGACTCCTAAAGTCATCATCTTCATCCTAATTTCCAGCACTTAGAAATCTTTACAAACCTCTTGAAATCATCTCATCATGAGGAAAACTCCAAGTGGTAACTCATCAACCAAAGAACCACCCAAGAAAATTGCTCGTGTTGTACACGAAATATCTTCAACCGAATCATCTCCGGTCAAGTCCATAAATGCAAGGATTTCTCCTCCACTAATCAAACCAATCCCTAAAAGGATAGTACCCACAAAACTACCTATGTCAAACACCACCATACCTCCTAGGCCAAACAATCCCATCTCCACTAAACCATCACCATTGGTTCCTAGAGCTATTTGATTCACAACTCCACTATCATCACCACACCTCTACAATTTAGAGGATTTACCTCCTAGGCCATCTCATCCTCCTCCACCGGCAACATTCTCCTCATTAGGAGGAATAATGGTACAAATTCAAGGTGTTGAGTCAACACTAGCTCCGGTTTCCGTTTCGCCGTCACTATCATATAATCCCTTTTGGATTATGAGAAATTATCAAAGTCAACCACCCGACCATATGAAAGTTGACACTTCTCTACCACCACCATCATTCTTGGTCAAGCCATCTTCAAATGTGCCTCCACCAATCGCTCCGTCGTTTGAGGCTCCCCAACCCGCTTTACTTGATCCTTTACATCAAGCAATTTCTTTTCTTCCACCACCACTACCTAGCCATGACAAAGATTGCTATCATTGTCAACATGTTGAAAGTTTGATACATGAAGCACGGAAGATCAACGTTTCATGTTTTATCATCTCATCGAACGTTTGACGAGATTAAACCTAAACAAACTTGAGCTAGAGGATTTTAGTGGTGTCCTAGTATCAAGCGTTACTTAGATAAGTCTAGTAATTCCAAGTCATGTGTCGTTCATTTTCTTAGTTTTTAGAGTCATGTTTATCATATCTCTAGTTTTATTAAATGAAATTACATGCTACTTGCTATATTTCTGAGTATATGATTATGTTGTATAATACATATCTCACTTTGATGTTAATATTATTTGTTATATCACCATTGCTGACTCCAGTCATCTGCCAGACGGATCCCTAAAATCCGCCTAGACGGATCCCTACAAGGAGGGAATTGTGGGATCTGTGAGACAAAAAACTATTTCTCTACTGACTTGAGTCATATTTGCAGGAAATAATGCATTATACTTGTTTTCTAACCTTTGTTTTGTAGTTATTCAATTTACACATGAAGACTTTGACACTCTAAAGCTAGGGGGAGCTTTATGTCAAAGCAATACATTGCAAAATCACATGCAATATTAGAATTACATTTCATGACGTCCCTTGGAAAAGTTGCAATCATCAAGGGGGAGCATATTCGTCACATAGACGAAATCTTTTGCAAACTTTGTTGAAAATGAACTAGCTTAGTATTATTTTTTCTTGACGCCCTCACATAGGGATAGACTCGTCAAAGGGGAGTTAAGACGAGATCCTTTCCGTTACTTGCTCTCTACTTTTCTTTCTTTTATATTTTCACATGTTTTCTTAAAACAATGTGTTAGTTACCTTCAAGCTCTTTTGTTTTGACAAAAGGGGAGAAGAAAGTAAAACTACAAATTCAAACTTTTACAATTTTAGCTTTTCCGTAAAATAATTTTTATTTTGTCATCAACAAAAGGGAGATTGTTAATACAAATAAGCCTTAAAAGCGTTTATTTATATTTTACGATATTCTAATGTTTTGTCGATAACAAATGTAAAATCATTTTAACAAAACAAATAAAAAATGTAAATGGTTTGAGCTAATAGTTTCTAACACACTTACGTTCTCACATAAAACACTAAAACAAGTATATGTGATTTTATGATTTAGTATTACATATGTACAACAACTAGTGTTTACATATTTGGGTAAAATATACACATAACTAGTATGTAGTATATTGGGTAATATAAATGGGTAGAAAATTAAGTGTCTTAACCTATTGACCAAATACATTGAATGTAGTTGGGTACAACCCAAAGTCCATGACCCATATCCATGGAGCTTGACCCATAACCCATTGCATGACATCATGCTTATGTCATATATGGATAATATCTATAACCCATGGTATTGACCCATACCCATTTGACTAGGTGCATTGCACTCATGAGATACATTGTATCTAATAAGAGACCCATGGATCAACCCATGACCCATAACCAAAATACCCATGGGCAAAGAGGAGCGTCCCACGGATCCCTAGCTTTACGCTAGACGGATCCCTTGTGGGAGGGATCCGTGGGATCCGGGGAATAGTAGGCACTTTCTCTCTATAAATAGTGAGCCATTTATTCATTGTTTCTCACCCCTTTCCAACATACTTTCTCCTTGAGTTAAAAACTCTCTAACCCCAGATCCAAGTGATCTATGTATGTAGTTTTGTTTTTGTGTGTGATCCTCTAGGTTCCTCTTAAAGGCGAGATCACCACCTTTGAAGTCAAGCAAGCTCAAGTCCATGAGTTGCCATGCTTCCTCATCATCAAGACTACTGAAGTCCTCTTGTTGATGGTTCTTTTCTTTCTTCTAAGAAGTGTAATGTTGAAGACATTAGTGAAAGATGTCTCAAATGTCAAGACGAAGACATTAGTGAAAGGTGTCGATCGTCTATAGTGTAGGCATTAGTGAAGGGTGCCTAGAAGTCAAGTCACAAGACATTAGTGAAGGATGTCTTGAAGATCTAGTTAAAGGCATTAGTGGAAGGTGCCTAAGATGTACATTCGATATGGTGTGTTTTGATGTACAAGATAGATTAGTATTGGATCCAAGGATATTGATATCCTTGATGATGTTGTAATAAGGAGTTGGTCTCCTTTGGGGTTAGCCGTTGGTGTTGTATTGGGTAGTAGTTCCTCTATTGTAATGGAACTCGGTACTTAGCCTAGTACCGGATAAAGAGTAGGCGACGTAGTGGTAGGTGTGGTTCACCTTGGTGTGAAGAACCCGGTGGTTAGCCTAGTACCGGAAAAAGAGTAGGCAACGTTGTGAAGGCTTCTCCGCCATAAGGAGTCGGTGTTGTGTAGTGATTACGAACTCTCGAGTAGGTGACTCGGGGAGTGGAGTAAGGCAAGGAAGGTGTCCTTGTAGCTGAACCACTATAAATACTCGCGTTGTGGTTTTGTGCTTCTTACTCTTTATCTTTTCATTACTTAGTTATATTTCTCTATGTTTGTTTATCAACATCCAACACACATCCAAATAGATTGACATAAGTCGATCTAAATAGTTTAAAACGAGTTTTAATTGGTAAAACTATTCAACCCCCTTCTAGTTTTCCACACAATCTGTATAGAACCCAAATATCTTATTCATTACATAGTCTACTCCTCTCTTCTTATCCTCCTAATTCCTATAGTAGACCGATAGCTTAAGTTCCTTTTCATCATTGGATAGTGATGAAAATTTCTCAATCTTAAATGGCATTTGGTAAGCTATGTCATCGGTCTGATCCTTGAATATAACTATCCCTAATGACGGATCATAAGTCATCCCAGTGTTTTCTATGAATGGCTTTCCTAGAACTACATGGGACAAGCTAGGATGTATGGCCGTACTAATATCCTCCACAATCACGAAATCCGTAAGGTACGTTAAGATACCTACATAGACGGGCAATACCTTAACTCTACCAAGGAAATTACAACTAACTCTAGGATCATCGGGGTCTTGCCTATTTGGGATAGGTTTCTTCATCACCCAATTATAATATATGCTAGTCATGATGTTTATTGGGGATTTGCGATCAATGTAGGCCTTTGCCATGAAAGGATGTCCTATGAAACATGGTATGTTGAGATTTCTAGGATTTCCAAACATGATTTGTGGGCTTCTCCTAACATACATGTGACGAAGGTCGTGCACTAGGTGTGGGTGGCATGAAAGTTCCTCTTCCGTATGAAACTTATTGAAGTATTTATCATCTACTTCGTCTACTTCATTGGTCAATTCATCCTTAGGAGTATTACTAACCTCAAGTTTCCCTCATGCTTCGCTTTGTCACTATTCCTATTTGGTTTTACTAGGGTGATGGCATTGACGATTTGAACATGCTTGGAAGAAGATGGATCCCTAGTTTCGAAGTACTTGCTTGGGTCCTTAATCTTAACACCGGAGGCTTCAGGAGAATGATTCGAGATGTCATTAACCTTTTCGGTGGTCTTCCTATCACTATTGGTCATGGCTTTCAAAAGGTTATCTATCTTCCAATCCATCTCGGCTTGTTGTTGGTTAAAGCGGTCTGAAAGCTTGGCTATTTGAGCTTCTTGGGATGTAACTAGATGTTGCATCATCCCTTCTATGTTTTGTTGACTAGGGCCGTGAGAGTGGGACCATGGGGAGTCGTTAGAGGTGAATTCTTTGGTTTGACCCCAATTATAATGGGGTTTGCCCCTCCATGTTTCTTGGGCATCGTTGAAAGTACTAGGTCCAGGTGTTGTGGGGAATCTCCCTCCCATTCCATTGGTACGCGAGGATGCGTAGTCCACGGAAGCTTGTTCGGGGAGTCTCTTGCAAGTACGAGTGTCATGGGGACCACTACATATCTCACACAAGGAAGAGACCTTGTTCACTTGGCGTGAAGACTTATGATTCTCGTAGGAGCTCAATAGGAATTTGAGTTGATCTTCAAGTTTGAGCATCCTACGATTGGAAGTTTATGAGTCAATGGGACGCAAGGAGATTGCCTTGACGGTTTTGGGCAACTCACGGGGGTCATTCCAACATTCGTTGTCATAGAGGGAAAGGTCCTTTATTGTACGCCATGATTCTTCCGCGGTGAGTTCACTAAGTTTGCCACCGGCCGCATGGTCGATGGTTTGCCTAGTTGAGAAGTTGACATGATCGTAAAAGATTTGGACTTGAAGCCAAAAATCGATGTCATGATGAGGGACTTTATGGAGCAAGTCCTTGAATCGAGTCCATGCCTCGTAGAGAGTTTGCCTTGACGTTGTTGGAACATCAAGATGTAATTCCTAAGTTTGGTAGTTCTCCCCGGTGGGAAAAATTGGACGAGGAAAAGAGTGGTGAGTTCATCCCAACTTGAGATGGATCCGGCGGGAAGTCGCTCAAGCCAATTACTAGCTTGGTCCCAGAGAAAATTGGAAGAGACGCAAACGCGTGGTCTCCCGTGTGGTAGCATCGAGGTTGATAGATTCAACGATTTTAAGGAAGTCCTTGAGATGCTTATTAGGATCTTCAGAACAAAGTCCATGGAATGCACATCCGTTTTGCACCAACCGGATGGTGTCGGATCGCATGGTCGTAGTTTGAGCTTGATCGGGGAGCTCAATGGTGTTCCTATAGCCTTGGTGGCTTGGTCTAGAGTATTCACCAAGAGTACGGCCTCTTGGTAAGTCAATTGTTGGTGGGTCGATGGGAAATGGTTGATTTGGTGGTGGGTTATCACCTTCCATGATGAAAAGTGATAAGGCTACGAACAAAGTCACGAAGAAGGGGGATAGACTACAAGGAAGCTAATGAAAATGAGAAAAAAAAATCTTACTTGATAGGAATCAAGCAAGGGAACCTAAAAGAGATAGAAATCTAACTAGCTATTCTATTCCCCAGCAGTGGCGCCAAAAACTTGATGCGCGTACAAAGCGCGTTTGGGGTCAAAGGAACATCCTTTTCGTCGAGCAAGTTTTTCAACCTCCTAGGCAGTGAACCAAATCGTTTTAGTGTAGTATTGGGTAAGCCTCGGGGATTGATATCGTTCTCTAGGGAATAGGAATGCTAGTAAGAAATGTATGACAAGAAGGTGGGGTTGAGAATGATTCTTTTTTATCTTATTATTGGTTTTTTAGAAAGCTAAGGTAAAATCTCGTGGAAATTGGTTGGGGGTGGTACTTCTACCGATTACTTCTACTTGTCTAATTATCTAGTTATCTAGTTACTACAGGTAGCTATGTCTATTTGATGTGTACTCGTATGATGATTAAAAATGTGTTAACCTAGATACTATTACTTCCTAGTTATCTTTTATTGGTCGGTTGAATTGTCACACCTTATCTTAACGTGTTGTATTCCTAAGGTCGTAGGGTATGCGTAGTCCTTAGTTCTTTGAGGTTATCTCTCTTATACAACCTACGGAATCGACAAGCCTTGGCTATTTCATCCATAGACCATATCCTCATAAAGCGTACTCAAGCAATAAATACAACGAATGATGCCTAGTTGCACTCCTAAGACAATTTACAATTAAGATAAGAAACAACCTATAAATAATCAATAACTAGTTTAATAGATCTAAGCAAACACATAAGAAATTTGGCTAGACATGGTAAACAAGCAAGCATACACACAATCAATCGAATAAGGGATAGACATAATGTTACTTTGTATTAAAAGACTTATCTTGATGTGTAAAATAGGGTATGGGACCCTAAGATACTGTCCAATTCGGACTACAAACGATTTAGGGTTTTTTCTCCAAAAGTCTAGCTCCCTAAATGCAGAAAAATCGAATTCTATATATAGATTTACAAGTGCGACGGCATCACCTTTTGCATGGGAAGCCGCCAGCTCTCCGTCATTAGGGTTTTGTCTGGGCCAAGTCATCGATGGGACGGCGTCACCATAGAGCTGTGACGCCGTCGATCTTCAGCTGGGACGTCGTCTTGATTCTAGATCTAGGCCTTCTGAGTTGAAAACTGTGAGTGACGCCCTTCTTCTTTAAGGCGTGATGCCGTCAGTTTATAAGTCTAGAATTTTCACTGAGCCGTCGCGTTCATGTTTTGATCAAGTCACCATAAAGGGACGACGTCGCCCTTTGTTTGGGACGCCGTCAGGTACTTTTGATCAGCTTTGAGTGGCTTCGATCTTAACTTTGCCATTTTCTTCATGTATTTGCTCCTTTTCATCCAAAATGCTTCAT
This sequence comes from Chrysanthemum lavandulifolium, assembly GCA_022545495.1. NCBI lineage: Eukaryota > Viridiplantae > Streptophyta > Magnoliopsida > Asterales > Asteraceae > Chrysanthemum > Chrysanthemum lavandulifolium. The sequence goes on from CM040241.1 coordinate 186,124,038, forward strand.
TCTAGCATTTTGCTTCCAAGAGACCTAAAAAGTGAAAATGAACGAAATTAAGCAGTAACAGATATAAAAGTGGTCGATTTAGGGCTTAAATGACCCCCTAAAAGCGTACATTTTCAATCCTTATCATCATCCTTAAGCCTTAGTCCAAACCTTACCGGCTTAGCATAAGCACCTACAAAAGATTGACATCTTAAAAGCGTAAGCACAAGGCTTAGTAACTAAAACGATCATAACATAATGTTATAATCATTCACACATTACACATCGTAATCCATCAATCCTTTACAACATTAAACATTAACACATACCTTAAATCACTTACGTACCAACATGCCTTATAGGTCAAATCATCAACATACCTTAAACATATTTCACCTTTATCTAACTCTTCATGACTAGTTATGCCAAACTAGTCTCTAACACACTTTCACATAAGCACATACATTTTTCATAACCTTAACATATAATACATAACAAATAATATGATGAAATCAATATAACATCGTCTTTTAACCGGTTTACTTACCTTAGCTCCAAGCTAAGATATCATTATTAATTTCACCATTATCATCATCATCTTCATCACCATCATCATCCTTACCATCCTGGTTAAGATCATCAAACACAAAATCAACTAACTATAACAATGATTTATACAACCATTAAGTCACCTTCTTAACATCTCTAATCATAATATAATCATATAAGGATTATATGAATAATTAACCCATAAATTACTAACTTTAATCAATATAACTTACCTCATAATTTACTATAACATATTAATTAGCCTTCAAACATCTTTTACCCAATTTCCCAATTTAGGGTTCATAAACCCTAACTTTTCAATTCTTCAATTAACTCAACAATTAGGATTACTTACTTGATAAGAATCATAGTTATGACTTAACTCTTGGATTAGAACCCTTAAACATCATCAATTTAGGATTTGGAAAATCCTTATTCTTCATTCTCTTTTTCTCCGACATCACACATACACTCCTGGATAATTATCAAATGAGATATCCTAGAGATTTCTAGTTATAACTTTCTTCACAACAAAGCTATTTCACCATATGACACTTTTGGTCCCTTAAGTCCTTTTGCTTATATTTTGGCCACATAAAACTTTTGTAACATTTAACACTTGACAACCTTAGTCCCATGTACTTTCTTTTCTTATAGTTTTGACACATCAATCTTTCTATAACCATATTACACGTTCTTTGACTATTAGATTGACTATTGGGTTGACTAGCCAATCACGTTGTTCATTCAAACTAGTAAAGTCGTAGCCAAACTATTCAAATGACATTCTCGTTATTAAATACTTAAAATCCGGTTTTTGGTGTAACAATTCTATCCCCCTTATTTAGATTTCGTCCTCGAAATCTTACTTATTTAATGCTTACAACCATTTGCAAACTTTTCTACTCAAGGTAGCAATCTCAATCCAACTAACTCATAGTCAAATTGCTAAAAGCTCATATAAATCACATAATTTCACAAAATTTCAAGTATTTCCTAATGATACCACACCATTAGTATCACATCACAATATGAAAATCCTGCATTTTACTCAACGCTTTATAATAAACAACACTTTACATCACATACTTATCTAAAATTTCCAACAATGACGACTTGTCTTATGGAAAATTTACTATTTTGACTTTATATGAGTCAACATTATTTCCACATCATTCACAAATACACTAACTCATTCTAGGCGTCTATCTTAAGGTTTCTCGCACAACCTTAACGCCGCTATAAGTTTCCCATTCATACTAAACTCATTCTTATGACGTCTAATTAGTTTTAGTTTTCACTTTTCATTTCTCTACCCGTATTCATGTCATATCGGATACACATAAGCCCACTCATTTACAATTCGTTATTTACATAAAGAGGCGTCCTAATCTATGTAAATAAAGAACTATAAACTTACGGTTTGACGATTTGGAATTTCTTTATTTAAATGAAAAGGCGTCCCAATCCATTTAAATAAGAAGATTATAAATCGTCCTACTTAAGCATTTCTAAAACAACATTCATACTTACTTTACTCTTCTCTCTAGCCTTGGATCCAACCTCATCATAACGTTTCCCCATAGGAAATTTGGCCTTTCCCTGTAGGGCTTTGCCACTTAATCATACTCTTGCGCAAGCTAATAGTCATGCCACAAAGGCAAGCTAACAACCATGCCATAAAGGCAAGTTGGGCTATCCCGAAGGATACCAAAACACATTCCATAATGGCAAGCTAACAACCATGCCATAAGGCAAGCTGGGCTATCCCGAAGGATACCAAAACACATGCCATAACGGCAAGCTAACAACCATTCCATAAGGCAAGCTGGCTATCCCGAAAGATAGCAAAACACATGCCATAAAGGTAAGTTGGGCTGTCCCAAAGGACACCAAAACACATGCCATAAAGGTAAGATAACAACCATGCCATAAGATAAGTTGGGCTATCCCGAAGGATACCAAAACACATGCCATAAAGGAAAGCTAGGATATCCCGAAGGATACCACAACTAGAGCATCGGATCTAAGCTATTTATATCATAACATTTTACTCATTTTACCTTTCATGTAATTTTTTCATTAAGTACACATATTGTTTCCTCAATCTCATTGCCTTAAGCAATTTCAACCTTTGCTACTATGTTTACTTTCATCTAGACAAGTTTCTATATAATACTTGTCGATTTATTATGTTTGCATTTTCACAATGGAATCTATCATTCATCCGTCAACCTCAAGTCGAATCACACATTCATTATGTGCCATATTTATTTTAGACAAGGTCTATATGATACTTCTCCATTTATAATTCACACATTTTCTATGTGTTCTCACAACGCACTTTTACTATTGCCCGTCAACCCCTTGTTGACTATATTCTCAACTTATACTATCACATCATTTAGTCTACTCAACTTTTACGCATATAAACCTTACATAGGTTTATTCATAACACTCTCATTAATCTCATCATACACATTTCAATATATTAACATGATTCGATTCATGTTTTACAATTCTTTCTAGCGCACTTCATATTAATTATGAGTTCTAGCGCAATCTATCTCATTCATCACTTCTACTCATCACGCTTAAACATTTATTACTAACATATTTTACTTATCATGTTTTATATGAAACATTATCTCATCACATCTTAACCATACACATCTATGCATCATGTTATCAAGCACATTCACGCTAAACTTAGACATATAATACACTACCATAAACTTAGCGTCACATAAACAATAACACTTAACACTTTTCCAAAAATTGTTAAAACATTTACAATCATAGAGTCTAGGGCTCATATACCACATTGCACAAATATTCTATGTCTAAGCATCAACATTCTAAATAGCCGCAAGAACTAGTCTACCTTATAACTAAGGCATTCGCTTTACACACCACTTACACTTAAGGCACACTCAACTACAAGTGGTCTAAGTTTAGGCAACCCACAATGGCAACCTAATTCACTTAAACCGAAGCTCTGATACCAAGTTGTTACGCCCCGTGCCCGATTTGACTAAAAATTTAAAACTTTTCACTAAAACGACATGACCCAATACTGACCATCTATTACTCTTTTATGAACTAACAACAATCTGATGGAGACCGACCCTTGAGACTATTTTTAAATTAAACTAGACTCAATAACCTTTAGAATGATTGATGGCACAACTTCCAACAAGTCACGGTTGATCTTATACAAAATCAAGAAAACGACCAAAACCTGGAAAACCCCCTTAAGTGCACTAAGGAACCCCCCTTAAGTGCACTACTACCCTCTTGTGCACCATGAAGCCCCTAAAGTTCAATACAACCATCTTGTACACTAAGGACCCCCCTCAAGTGCATTACTACCCTCTTGTGCACTAAGGACCCCCTCAAGTGCACTATTACCCTCTTGTGCACTAAGGACCCCCTTAAGTGCACTATTATCTCAAAATGAGCCGTAACGACTTTAAAGATTAAATCAACACTTTAGACTTATATTTAAACATATATGATACACATTAACTAAAAATATACCATATACTTTATTTCCGAACATTCTTGACCCGTTTGACCTAAAATAGGTTAAAATAAACCTTGTCCCAAACACACCTTTTTCTGCATAACCTTTTCGTACACTTTTGACACATTTTTCGAAAAACGACTTGTATAACACGACATAACACCAAAACTTCCAGAAATCATCAGGACATTATAAACATCAAGTATATGCATAAACTTTCTCATAATGACCCACAAAACCTGCTTTACAAAGTGACGGGTATTATACCAAAATACCCGTTTTGACCCGTTTGCATACACAACTTAACTATAACACCATTAACCATAAACAATGTTTAAAACTGAACCAACACACACATTTGACATTAAAGAGCATGACAACCTTGATCCATGACCATTGACCTGTTCAAATCCTAAAATGGGTACAAACAAACATTAATCCAAACACCCCTTTAAACATGGCCATAACACTTGACCCATGTTATAACATTCCGTTTGGCGACTTAAAAACCATTTTAGACTTTTGGGGGTACAACATTGACTTGAGCTCGGTATCTACCTAAGGTCTTACTTTCTTACCATGCTTTTAATTTTCCGCATTAATCATCCTTAGGCCTTAGTCCAAACCTTACCGGCTTAGCATAAGCACCTACAAAACATTGACATCTTAAAACCGTAAGCACAAGGCTTAGTAAGTAAAACGATCATAACATAATATTATAACCGCTCACACATTACGCATCATAATCCATCAATCCTTTACAACATTAAACATTAACACATGCCTTAAATCACTTAGGCACCAACATGCCTTATAGGTCAAAGCATAAACATACCTTAAACATATTTCCCCTTTATCTAACTCTTCATGACTAGTTATGCCAAACTAGTCTCTAACACACTTTCACATAAGCACATACATTCATAACCTTAACATATAATACATAACACATAATATGATGAAATCAATATAACATCATCTTATAACTGGTTTACTTACCATAGCTCCAAGCTAAGATATCATTCTTAATTTCACGATTATCATCATCATCTTCATCACCATCATTATCCTTACCATCCTAGGTTAAGATCATCAAACACATAAACTCTTAACACATAATCAACTAACTATAACAATGATTTATACAACCATTAAGTCACCTCCTTAGCATCTCTAATCATAATATAATTATATAAGGATTATATGATAATTAACCTATAAATTACTAACTTTAATCAATATAACTTACCTCATAATTTACTATAACAAATTAATTAAGCCTTTAAACATCTTTTACCCAATTTTCTAATTTAGGGTTCATAAACCCTAACTTTTCAATTCTTTAATTAACTCAACAATTAGGATTACTTACTTGATAAGAATCATAGTTATGACTTAACTCTGGATTAGAACACTTAAACATCATCAATTTAGCACTTGGAAAATCCTTATTCTTCCTTCTCTTTTCTCCGATGTCACACATACACTCCTGGATAATTATCAAATGAGATATCCTAGAGATATCTAGTTATAACATTCTTCACAACAAAGCTATTTCACCATATGAAACTTTTGGTCCCTTAAGTCCTTTTCTTCTATTTTGGCCACATAAAACTTTCTATAACATTTAACACTTGACAAACTTAGTCCCGTGTACTTTCTTTTCTTATAGTTTGACACATCAATCTTTCTATAACCATATTACACATTCTTTGACTATTATATTGACTATAGGGTTGACTAGCCAATCACGTTGTTCATTCAAACTACTAAAGTTGTAGCCAAACTATTCAAATGACATTCTCGTTATTAAATACTTTCAATCCGGTTATGGGTGTAACAGTTACGCGATAGTATAATAGTAATGACAATAGAAAACGACCTCTAATTGAGTCATTTGAAAATATTTATCATTCAAATATTTAAATATTATAGTTATAGCCTTCTTGAGTATTCGTGCCTTTCCTTTCCAGCCTCGTATATTATGGACCTGAGATAAACATGATAGAAAGTGTGAACACAAAGGATGGTGAGTTCATAGAGTTTATAGGTAAATAATGTGAAAACCTTGTAAATATCATCGTGACAAGTATATGTAAATACTAAAAGTAGCTCATAAAACTTTCGAGTGTATGATTATTGCACATAAATACAATTACATCATAGAGATAGTGCTTTCCTTGCCCTAGGTTACTAGCACTGAAGTCTTAAGTTTTCTAGTTTCTGGTTTCTAGTTTCTGCTTAGTTCACGATTGTACCTAGTCTATTAGTGAAAGAATGTACCCAGTTCATTAGTTCAACATTTATACCAAGTCCAATAGATCGTGGGTTACATTTTTATATACCCATTGTTTTTTTCATCCCATTCTTGTAAATGTTGATAATCTACCTGGTAGGGGGCCACCAAATGTGTATCTCATCCCATTCTCGTAGATGTTGATAATATACCTTGTAGGGGGCCACCAGTAGTGTCTTAGACACTGGTTAAGATCGTAGAGTTTCTCATCCCATTCTCATATATGTTGACAATCTACCCGGTAGGAGGCCACCAGTAGTGTCTTAGACACTGTTTAGGATCATATAGCTTAACCTACTATGGACGGATATGTCAACCTCAATAGTACTATTCAATACATACTTGCTTACAAATAGGTATTTAAATGGTTCATGATATTGGGACTTAACAAGGCTGGTTTTGGCATAGCACATAAGGTACAATAATAATGTATATAGAACATAGTTCATAGTATCAATAACAATTAATAAAGATAAATATAGTTTTTCAAGTAATTATGATCATAATAAAATTAGTATCACGTATCTCCCTAAGAGTTTATAAAATGGTTATATGATAGAAAATGGGGTTATGACTCACCGTGAGTTAATGATGTTAAGTGTATATGGAATCGATGGATCAGCCAGGAAAATATCTACATACAACCTAGAAATATGATATCATCTTAAGTTGTGGAATATGAAAATTTGACAAGTCTATATAAGTCATTATATTCATCATGATGTTGTACATGGTAGTTTATAGTGATTGTGTATGTCGTAGAAATGGTTTACTAGTTTGAGAAACATGTTTAGTTTAAATATCATATCACTGTTTGGGCTATCATAATTCAGAGGTCATGTAGTAAAGGTTTGAGGAACTAGGACACTTTAAATCGTAAATCTAGAAACTCGTCAATACGTTTACCCCGATGAAACCCCTCACATGAAATTCCCTACTAACATGTAACGTTTTTAATATTTAAAACATATACTTTGTACTCATAAGAGTTATGATTTTATATGTTATTATTTCTTAAATCAAAACCCCTCTGTTAACTTGTTTGGTTATTTAGGAATTATCTAAACCAATCTTTGTGGATTCGACTCAACTTGTTTGTAACACTCCCAATTTCAGGATAGCAACGAAAGTCTACTTAGGGTATTACTTCATAGCACAAAAACATAATCATATGAAAAAATCTCTAAATGACATGTTTTGAAAATATTTCATTCAATAAATAGTCAGAGTACAACAATAATAGATCCCAAAATACAACAGTACATAATTGTTTTGCAAAGTACTAAATCGAATGGAAATCATATATTCAATAAAGTCTTTAAATATGTCAAAAGACTCTAATGCTCCAACCATGCTATCGCCTTAAAGACCTGAGATAAACATGAAAAAAAGTCATCAAAATTGTTCAGTGAAATTCACAGGTTTACTGTTAAAGCAGTGGACCACAAGATTTCAAGTTATCGTGACAATTGTATCACCCATAAAAGTCATAAAGCTGTTATTATTGCACTAAGATCATGATACCGAAAACATTAATTGGAGTATAAATAAATTGGTATAATAATAATTTCCTAGTAGGTAATTTGCCATTTACCTAGCATCTTAAAAATCAGTGAGCAAATGTTTTTCCAGGTTTAGTACACCGCGAGCAAAAATCAGTGAATGTGGCACTCATTTTTGTAATCAGGTGATGGATGCTTTGCTTAAGCAATACAATGTGACTCTTTGTGTTTCAACAACCTACCATCCACAGACGAATTGCCAAGTTGAGGTTTCTAACAGAGAGATCAAGTAAATACTTGAGAAAACAGTCAACCCAAACCGAAAAATTGGAGTGTTAAACTTGAGGATGCATTGTGGGCATATCGTACAGCCTACAAGAAACCTATAGGCATGTCTCCTTTTCGTTTGGTGTTTAGTAAAGCGTACCACCTTCCTGTTGAACTAGAACACAAAGCCTACTAGGCTATAAAGAATTTTAATATGAAATTAGATGATGTTGGAGCAAACAAGAAGTTACAATTACAAGAATTGCAAGAAATTCATAACGATGCATATGAAAGCTCACGAATATACAAGGAAAAAAAAAAGATTTTCATGATAAAATGAGTCCTAGAAAGAATTTTTATGTTGGCCAGAAAGTTCTTTTTCATTCTAGACTTAAGTTGTTTTATGGTAAATTGTGTTCCCGCTGGGTCAGGTTGTTTGTTGTTACTAACGTTTTCTCTCATGGTGCAATTGAAATAAAAAGTTTAAGTACTAAAAAAATCTTTAAGGTTAATGGTCATCGCCTAAAGCCATTTTATGAATGATTTCAAGTGTGCATCAAGGAGGAAATGAGAGAAAAAAACTAAAAGCATAAAACATTGGGCTTTCTTTTACGTCTTTGGCAAGACTCATTGGATACTAAGGGCTCCTTAATCCCATAGTATTATATGTTAAGGAACATGTTATAGATGCAATGGTACTCATTGGATGGTGATTCAAGTTAAGGAACATGTTATAGATGCAATGGTACTTGTGGAAGAAATTGGGGGGGGGGATTCATGAGGTGTTAGGAGGGGATTTTTTTGTTGTTTAATTTTGTGTATTATATGTTATTTTATGATAACATATATATTAGTAAGTATAGGAAAGGGTGGTGAAGTGTTATGCATGCATGCATGTACGTAATTGTGAAAAGTGAGCGTTTTACGTAAAACTTGCAAAATAAAATATATAAACTCATAAAACATGTTTGAAAATGTCATATAACACATGTTTGATATAGACTAAACTTATTCTAGTGCCGATTTACCTCAAATATCGTTTTTCGGTTTACGTGATTTAACCTAACGGTTATACGTAAAAGTAAATGCTTAAACTTTCAAAGTAAATAGTTTTGAGTTTGTAGGTAAGTATTGACCTAAAAATTACGAGTTGCTACAATTCACTAATGGGAAATATTGTAATTGGTTGTAGTATTCGTTTGTGTTTGTCTATTTTATGGTTGAACCTAAATGTCATCATCACTTTTATGCATATGTATCAATGTGGTCTCAAAGTGAACTAAGCAAGTTCTAGATATCAAATCAATAAAAGAATAATGCTCACGAAAGAAAGAAAATGACTTATATTGATATGATAGTCAAAAAGGCTCAATACCTCACATGCTTGTGTTTGTGGTTTACCAAATTTAGTCCCTAATCGTCTTCAAGAAAAACGACTACTGCTTAACTTCAAGTTGAAAGATTTATAGCTGAAAAGTCCATAACACAATTCAGCTATAAATCTTTCAACTTGAAGTTAAGCAGTAGTCGTTTTTCTTGAAGACGATTAGGGATTAAATTTGGTAAACCACAAACACAAGCATGTGAGGTATTGAGCCTTTTTGACTATCATATCAATATAAGTCATTTTCTTTCTTTCGTGAGCATTATTCTTTCATTGATTTGATATCTAGAACTCGCTTAGTTCACTTTGAGACCACATTGATACATATGCATAAAAGTGATGATGACATTTAGGTTCAACCATAAACTACACAAACACAAACGAATACTACAGCAAATTACAATATTTCCCATTAGTGAATTGTAGCAACTCGTAATTTTTAGGTCAATACTTACCTACAAACTCAAAACTATTTACTTTAAAAGTTTAAGCATTTACTTTTACGTATAACCGTTAGGTTAAATCACGTAAACCGGAAAACGATATTTGAGGTAAATCGGCACTAGAATAAGTTTAGTCTATATCAAACATGTGTTATATGACATTTTCAAACATGTTTTATGAGTTTATATATTTTATTTTGCAAATTTTACGTAAAACGCTCACTTTTCACAATTACGTACATGCATGCATGCATAACACTTCACCACCCTTTCCTATACTTACTAATATATATGTTATCATAAAATAACATATAATACACAAAATTAAACAACAAAAAAATCCCCTCCTAACACCTCATGAACTTCCCAATTTCTTCCACAAGTACCATTGCATCTATAACATGTTCCTTAACTTGAATCACCATCCAATGAGTAATCCTATTATCCAAAAAATTGTCAACTCTCCGTGTAATCCCCGCCCCCTCCAAATGGCACAAATGATACAAGGATCCCCCTATTGTAGTACTTTGTCGATTACTTTCAAATCTATGTAAACTAAGTCTAATATACTTTCTTATATAACTAACACCCTTTCACTCTTCTCTTTTCACACAAAAACTCTCTTGCTCTCTCCACCTACATAGCTGCAAACACATAAGTTTAAGGGTGCACAAGTTGTTCTTTTTCTTTTCTTTTTCTTTTTCATTTTTTTTTGTGTGGCTTATTTAGTAGCTTATTGGTTAAGGGTGCTAAAGTTAGGCTTTTGGAAGCTTTAGTTTGGGTTTTCTAGTGTTCTCTTGGGTTCTTTTGCACAAATAATCCACCAACACTTTGTAAGGCTCATAAATTCATTTAAATACTCATATTTATATTTAAATTACATTACACGTTCATATTACCACTCATATAGAATTGTGGTGGTGAGAAAGTTAATAAAAAATATACCAGAAAGTTTCGACCTAAAAACCTAGCCTAGACATTTTTATAGAACCTGTCAATTTTTTTTAAACCTATATATATGCCTTTTGATATTCCCTGAATTCTTTCATAATTTTTAAAGTTGATTTGGTATTTCTAACAAATCACACGAAAAAGTAGTTAATACCGACACAAATCTGAGTACCAGTTTTAGATAGTTAAAATCACCATCTTAGGAGCATTTTTGTAAATCGAGCTAGTTGAGGCATTTGTAGAAAATTCCATAGTAAAGAGTCTGTCACCCCAAGTGTTATCTAGCATAAGTTAGCTCGTAGACAAATCGTTAGTTACGTTATTTACTGTTTTATTAGTTAGTTATTAACCTAGTTTAGCGTAGTGTAACACCGTGGAGGAAGGACGGGTCTTTACCCACTGTATACCTGATCCACAGGCCGTCAGGAGGTCGTTTAGTTTGTAACCTATAAATACCCTCTACCTTCCAAGGTAGAAGGTTGGAAGTTCTAATCTAACCTTTCACTTTTGATAAGCAACTCTCTTTCTAGAATTCCCTCTCAACTCTCTTCATCTATCTAAAATGGCTTTCTTATTTAATCATTATCCTAGACCACCCGAATCATCAAACAACATAAATATTAAGATCCATCAATTGGCATCAGAGCCCAGGTTGTGTTGTTTGTGTTGATTTGTGTGGTACGATTCATGGTTTTTGCACTAATCTTGTTGCGGGTTGATGCGGGTTGTTAACTGTTCTTTTATGCGGTTTGGTTTCTGGTTGTGATATGCTTGATTCATGGTTATGTTGTCCTTGGATGTCATTCACTGGTCATAAAATCCATGTGGTCAATAAGTTCATTTGTCAAATTTTAAGCTGTTTGGTTAATAAAATTGTAAATCTGCAGTTTTAAGTCATTCTTTGCTTGAATCCTGTGTTATAAATGTTAAGCTGTTTTTTCTGGTCGTATTACTGCTGGTGCTAATGTTAAAAATCTGGTCCTAAGCTGGTTTAAACAAGTTTTTATGATGATTCTTCAATGCGACTTGGTGCATTTTTTTACATGCGTGTTAACTGAAAATATTCCAGATTCATGAACCTTATGCGAGTTGTGGACTCGCATTTTTGAATGCGAGTTGCCTACTTCCATTGAATGCGAGTTGCTAAAATGTCTAATGCGTGTTGGTATGGTCAAAAGCGAGTTGGGTACTGGTTCAGTTTCATGCGAGTTACTTAACTCGCATTTGGTCTTATTGCACTTTGCTATTGAGCGAGTTGCTATTGATTTAATGTCAAAAGCGAGTTGTCATGCTGCATAAATGTATTGATGCGAGTTGGGTATAGATGCGAGTTGATGACAGAAGCGAGTTAGGTTAAAATGCGAGTTGACTTTTTAGTCAACTGAGACTGGAATGATGCGAGACAGAAAGGAAGAAGTAAGATAGACAAGACTCATGACTACGGTTAAAAAACAAAGATGATGCGAGTTGTTGACCTCGACCACACGACCACTATACGAAAATAGTCGAGACTTCAGGTTTCTTTTAACCATCATCAGCTCTAGAAAAATATTGCAATCGAGATGTAAAAGAAAAATAAAATCAGATTCAATACAACAAACCATCATCTCTTCCAACTCCAACAAATCCCAAACTATCCTAACTCATCATCCTCACTTAATTGTAACAACATCATCCCACTCCAAACATCAATCTAGAAACGAAGATAAACAAAGATCTCAGATGGTTCAACTTTGCTTTTAATCTCTTAAAAGATTTTTTTTTGTTGTTGAACACATCTCCTCATCGATTCTTATGAAGCATAGCTTCCTTTTCATATTCGAAAATCAAAAAGAAAGATTTAAACAAATTTGTTTCATCTCCTTTTTCTTTCGATAAACATCTCACATGAACAAATGAAAAGAATACCTACCCGAGACCTCAACTGAGATCTTGAAGACCGTTCACCTTCGTGCCTTTGAAATACGTTCACAAAACAATATCAGTTCGGTCCTATGATTATTACCTAACTGAAGAAGGGTCAATGGTTTTTGTGTAAGACTTGCAAAGATTAGTGGATAAAAGGGATTGCTTTGTGGTCGTGAGATTCATGAGTATGATGTTAAGATGAGATTGATAATCTGTGTTGGGAGTAAACTTAGAAAAGAGGAGCAGTTTTGTGAGAGTTAAAATGGGAGGCGTATTTTTAGTGTGAGTTAGGGTTAATGGGAGAATTATTAGGGTTCCAAGTTTTATAACCGGTTGTTTGTATTTCTGTGGATCGGGTTTGGATTTCATGTTGGATTGGGCCTTGTGATTCTCTCGATTATGGGCTGCTGGGTCTCACGATTGATGGGCTGAATTTTATTAAGTAAAAGTTAAGTCTCATGAACGTTATGTGATATTACAAAGTAATGTTTATTCGATTTTTTTCAAAAGGATTGGAAACAACTTTGTAATATAAAAGGAGGAGTGGTATTTTGGTATATAAAAATTTTCACGGAGGATACCAAATTCACGGCTTTGAGGAAAATTTGAATAATGACTACGAGGTTTTTGTACGGTACTATTGACGAGAAATTGAAGTAATATTTCACGGGTGGACTTCTTTATCTTTGAGACGTTGGTTGGTTGGTTGCAAGTCTCAAGATAACTTGTTGGGGCATATCTATCACTTTAAGTGATTATGAATTGACAATCTAGTTATAACTGATATAAGGAGTTACGTCGCCGTGCTCACAGTGTATAACTATCATCTTAAGGAAGTTGTAGTACTTAGTGTCACACGGCGTTGTGGATTGCTTAAATATATAGAACAAGCAGTAAGTCACTAAGTTGGGATATCTCCTTTCTTTTCAAGTTAGTCATATCGGGTTATCTCCATATGTGGTCATTACTATTAGCCGATGAATCAATGGAGGTTCAATTTCAGCAATTCTCATGATATATTTGACACCATTGAATGTCAATAATACTTCAACGTCAGTCATGATCTTTCAAGATGTTTGCTTATGACAAGAACTTTTCGTGCAAATGGTCGTACAAGTTAATGATGCTTCCGAAAGTTCGAAACCATCATGGGGGAGAATCGTGTAATTTGATGTTTTACGGTCAATCTCAGGGGAAAGGAGTGTATACTACTTGAATTAGTATGGTTTGTGAAGTTGTCTACATTCGGGTAAAGAATTGTTGATGTTGAAGGTGATCCGTTGATAAACCGCTGCATGTTCCCCTAAAACAGATATTCACCGAAACCAAGGTTGTCATAACTCATTCAAGCTGACATTGTTTACGGTTACATCTTGATTTTGTAAAATCATGAAAGAACCTATTTCTCGGTTTAAATGATAGACTTGTAAAATCCCGTGACAATGAAAACATCCTGGTTAAAGTAATGAGCATTTCCGGATCTATCTTACGGTTTATTCTTGGTTTTGTAAAATCTCGCGAAAGAAACTATTTCTCGGTTTAAACCATAGAATTGTAAAATCCCATGATGATGGAACCATCCTGGAGAAAGGAAAGTGTAGGTAGGGATCCTCTCTTATGGTAGTGCTACGGTTTCTTCTTCGAAGAAGGGATAAAAGGGTGTACTTAATGAATTGGATGTCTGTTTGGATATTCGTCATGGCAGTTTGGTTATTACAAGGTTTTACGGGGTTATGTGCATTTAACCATGGTCGGGATGAAACCATTATCAAAGTTCGTTTAAATGTCAAAGAAGGCTAGATTTGAGCAGTGAACCAGAAGAAGTGACAACGGGGTTAATTCAATATTATTTATTTGAGGTTGAAGTGAAATATCACGGGCGAGTGTACTTAGTATCTGAAGGTATCGGGAATGGTTGGTTGAAGATTCTTCAAGATCCTTGTTCGAGCTTATTATCATAAACGAAGACTTGGAAATCTAGTTATTGTTGGGTGTCTTTTACCTTTTCTTTTACCACTTGGGGGAATTGGGCTCATACCACCACAAAATAACTATCACTTTAAGGAGTTACTTTGTAGTGCTCAGTGTCACATTCAATTGTGGATTTTCAAGAGGTAATGTACGTCTTATACTTGATGGTTGGTTGGTTGAAGAGTATAGAGTACTTAGAGATGCTAATGGAAATCGGCACCGCTCTTTGTTACATATGTGCAAGTATAAGTCACAAGTTCGGGTTAGTTTACTTCAGGGTCAAATTCATCATATTGGGTTTTCTCCATCAGCTGTCACGACAAATAGCCTACTGAATGATAATGGGGTTGATTACATGTTTGCCAAGAGTAGATGAAAAGAGAGAGATTATGACATCTGTTCACATCAGTTGAGGCCTCGTACTTCATCATGATGACGTATGAACACATCGGTTCATGCCTCGTTCTCTAAAGAAAAGAAATGTGTACGTTTCAGTGCGCATTATCTTACAAAGAAGAGAAATCTTCTTATGACATTTAAACACAACAGTTCAAGCCTCGTACTCTAAAGAAAAGAAATGTGTACGTTTTAGTGCGCATTATCTTCAAAAGAAGAGAAATCTTCTTATGACGTATGAACACTACAGTTCATGCCTCGTTCTCTAAAGAAAAGAAAAGTGTACGCTTCAGTGTGCTTTATCTTCGGAAGAAGAGAAATCTTCTCAATTATGACCATTCTCATCAACATGCTTCATACTTTTTCCATGCGCTTTCAGTCATCAAGTGAACCGGGCTACCATTGACTGTTTTCTTACTCCACTTTCTCAACTAAAATGACGATGGCGACATCATGTGCTAATTTTGCGGGGGAGAAGTGTGAATAGAATACTTTTGGATGATTTCACTTATTTAGTCAAGAATGGCAACTTCGCCTGCAATTCTTGAGGGGGAGAAGAAGTGTGATAATACTGCATGATTGATTATTATATGAGAATAAATGGTCAAACGGCTCCAAACTCGTGTAAGAACCGAGCTTCTTCTTATCGGGTCATCTTTACATGGAGTTTTCCTATATGAGCCGTTGGTTGACTTCTTCACACCGGCTGATATGATTATCGACAAAGTGCTTCCGGTTAATGCTTCACGTACACATCAACATGATGATTCCGAACAATCTCTGTTCTTGTTTGATGTGATTGGTAGTTTGGTGTTACCATCTTATGTGTTCGTTGCGGCCTGATTGTTGATTTCCTTGATGAACATCTTTCTGTTCTTGTTTGATTGGGAGGATTTTGTTAAGGGATTTGTAAGATGTAAGTTGATTGGGATGCTTTTTGTAAAACCCTAAAATCGTAAATGTGTTAAATGACTAACTTACCCCTTAAGCTTATTAATTGTGAAATACGTAAAATATGTTAAGCTCGTTAATTATATTGACATTTAACTTATAGATGATTTATACAAGATAATAAAATTTCTTACACTTATGTTTACAAGAAAAGAATAATATCACACATTAAGAAATTACATGGACCATTTTATGTGCAACTTGACTAACACATTTAAATTAAATTAACATAATGGTAATCATAGTAACTTGATTTGCATTGATGGAGTAAATAATATCCCCTACATGTTGGTCCAAAAATAACGCCCCTTTTTGTTCGGCCCTAAATCACGCTCCAAGTAAATCCCCTTTAATTCCCATTTACTCTCATAATAGTTACCATTTTACCAATTTAAAATAACCCTAATCTCTCTACCAAAGTGACGGCAAAGTATGTGTCACCACCATTCCATCCGATTTCAAACACAAAAAAAAGAGTACTCCATTGAAGCTGTGCTCGTGTATATTGATTAAAGGGTGATGTGGTCGTGTTCGTCTCGTAAAAAGATATCTTGGTCGTGGGTTTGATGGCCTGGTCGTGAGGTTCTAAGCCAACAAGGGAGGATGTTGTGGGTTTTGCTAGGACAAAGGAGAAGTGATTTCGTGCTCGTCCTGATCCTTGTTTCTTCCAAACGTGCACAAAATAAGGGTAACATATTACATCAGAATCTCGTTTTACTTTTCTTCTTATGACCTTCTTTTGTGTCGTGGTTTGTTCTCCATCCAAGGGCTCGATATACGGATCCTTACAATCACATAAATTAGTTACATGAAATCATGAATATTGGATGCATGAAATAATAACCTTGCCTGCAAATTGAAATAAAAGACCATGTAATATTGACACTTATGAAACTTATTCTGTTTGAATTCTTCCTCACGACCAAAAATGTTGTCCCATGAAATAATAGCTTGTCACCTAAATGATAACATAGGCTGAATGAATACTGATCCATGTACATTCGACTAAAGGAAATTCCTTGTACCTTATATCACTCACGCTACATGCACATATAATAGATTTCATATTAGTTTAAAACACGGAACCATGCCTCGATAAGTACGATGCGTATATATAGGATAAACACTAATCGAACCATTGTTTGAGGGACAAATAGTTGCGGTTTAAAAGCATGGTCTCGTGGGGGTATGTTTGAGGGCGATCGCGGGTAAATCGGTTGATTCATTTTGTATTTTAAAAGCGTGTCGGGATATATGAGCCGGGGGTTAATCATAATATATTTTTACTAGGTCGTGAATGTTAATTGTTTGAACCGCGAACGAACTTGAATATGGATCGAACATGCATATAGAAAATGAATTTTGAAGCGTATACAGTATCTATATAACTAAATTTGATGAAATATTGAAACTTTAAGTTTATTTTCACTTCGAACCCTAAACTTTGAGAAATTGTCGCATGCAAAACCCGAACTTTATAAATTGTCATATAAAGCCTACAAATAGATTATTTATCATATTAAACCTTTAAGTTTACCATTTATTATTTGCAACCTTTTTATTTGGCTAATTAATGATTGTTACCTTAAAGTATTTTATTTCGTTCCATTACTAAAAATGAGAAATCGCTTAATAACTCTAAAAATATTGATACGATTCATATAAGCAATAAATCCGTTATGACTTAAATGAGCTAATAAATATTATACGAACCGTAATCCGTGTAGATTCATTGAAGAAGCGCGACGTTGTATCTTTGTGTTCATTCATTCGTTTGCTTTCCTTTCATCGGCGTTAAGGTACGATATTCTATCCCTTTCGTAGGGGTTTCTCATGACTTTCGATCCTTTACTTTGTTCGCTTATGATAGTTCATTGCTATGATTTCCTTTGCTATTGACCCTCGATATTGAACCATTGCTATTGACCCTCTCGTTATTGAATCTTTGTTCCGAACCTCTATTGAACCTCATTCATCGAACCTTTGATATTGGACCTTGATATTGACTATTGCTATGAACCTTTGAATTGTGAGCTACTGATATTGAACCTCTGATTATGATGACTAACATATTGCTACACTGTGAACCTTTATTTGACCCTTCAGATTGATACCCGAGCCAAATATTGTTTCACTAGGCATGGGGGTTCCATGTCCGTGTCATTGATGCACCAATGGCATGACTCTAGTGTGTACGAGTGATGTTACACACCGTCCCTTTCTGTTATCTCGATTATGAGCTCGATATATATTGTATGGCCACTATCGTCTGCAGGGCGATGGATGCATCCTAGATTTGTTCATTATCGATATGTTATGATCTGTCGGTGAATGATGTCGTGTGCAATACGCGTCTTCACGGCCTGGAGCTAGCTACTCCATTGGTTACTGAAGGTCTCCCTCCTATTATATATGGTATTCCGAGGTCACCCTCCGAATACAATGGTTACTATGATATGATATGATATGATATGTTTCGCTCGTGGTAGATTTGACAAACCTTACACTTTTGATATACCTATATTGTGCCATCTGTATTTCCCAATGCACCATATTCGTATTAGCTGCTCATTACTCAACACCCTTATATGACTCACCCTCATCGCCAAGATATATATAACACATTGCTTTGATCTATCACACTCTCATTCCGTTACTTGGACTATCATTCCATTCACGTACCGGGTTATTATATGGTTATTGAATCTGTTTATGTTGTTACATGTTCTATGTTATTATTGTTTATCCTGCTACGATATGATTAATATGTGACTTTATGATTCAACTGTTGTCATCTGAATATATGTTATCTTACTGTTATGTGAACCTTGAATGGTCTAGTGACCTTGTTTGGGTGTAATCAGTAGATTATCTGTTTATTATGGATACCTCCATTTAATTATGTTTATGGGCTATGATTATCCATTGGTGTCTTATTGCTAATTGTCGACTTGCCATGTTAAATATGTTATGACACTGTTATGTTATTAACTGTGGGTTATTTGTCTTGTGGGATTGCCATGTTCACTTCCTAATTAATTGCTGCCGCTTGCTTTTAGTCTTCCTGTTGGCTTATTTATATTCGATTTTCGATCCATTGCGTGCTATTCTTATGTTGAGTGGATGCGACGTCTGGTATGCTTGATTTGGTTTCGTGCTTGTATGTCCATTTGCTTCTATGTGATTATATATATGTCCGGATCGTTGCTTAGCATGTTCTCCTTGATTGTTGTTCTTGTTGGATATCTGTATAATTGTGTTCTCGCAGGATCCTCATTGACTCATTGTTTCCTTTCCGCTGCAACCTTTCTATTGTCCCTTCGTTTCATTTATATTTGCTTTTGTATAGCTTTCGTTTTGTTATATCATTCCTTGGGCTTTTAAGCTCAATGCATTTCTTTTCTGCTGCGGGTTTTAGGTTGGAAGATGGGCTTTGATGGGTGAGAGTTGGATTATCTGAGTGGACCAACCCTAGTTACCTTATTATTTGGACTTATTTTGGCGGGCTATTGTTTTCAAAATTCAGTTTATTTTAGACATCTTGAATTTTGTAATTTTCATTGTAATCTTTCGTTTATATGACTTGGTACGTTATTCCTTAAGACTTCCTCTTGTAAAAATTTAAATTGTATGTTCTGATATGACACCAGAATGTGACACTTCTACCCTTGTCGGGTTGGGGTGTTACAATTATGGTATCAGAGATAAGGTTTCGTCTTGTTGACCTTAGGATTGACCTGTGAGGACTTGGGTAGACACTAGGCTTCCGTGCATTATGATCTATTCGATTCCTTTTGATTGTCGTTCGGTTTTGACTTGATAATCTTTTGTCTTCATTGTTTGCTCTTCTTCTCTTCACATTTGATTTTATTATTTTCTTCGCACTTCGTTTGCCGATCGTTAGATGGAGACTACCCGTGGAGCCGAAGATGATGGTGCCGAACTGCGTTCTTTGCAACATTCTCGAGTGGAGAGGTTCGTGAAGCGAAGCCACACCCGATCGCCGTCTTCTTTGGAGGCTGGACGGACCAAACAAAGACGCAAAAGACGGAGACAAGATTCAACCGGTGGCTGAGAAGGTTCATCTACTTCATATGATTTGGGCGCGACTTATGTTACTCTGATTCGTTTGTCATGCATTTTGAGGCGGTTTGATATTCTGTTAAGTGATTCTGATCTGTATTTCTTTTCTTTGATTTGTTCAGAACTCGGTTTGAATCGTGAAGTTTTATCATTTAGTATTTTGGTAATATCTCAGATTTTCTTTTGGATCGTCAGTAATGAGTCATGAGGAACCGTTTTGTGCAAGTTGGTGGCCTTCTTTCATTGTGATATGGTAAGTTGTTTGATGTAGTTTATGTTGTATGTATGTGAATCTGGTCTGCTTTGGTATGTTACTTGATATTTGTATGTGATATGTTTTGTTGTGATATTGGTTATGTGGTTTGTCATGACCCGGGACATAATATGATGACAGTAAGGACTTGTTATGTGATGCAAGTATTATGACGCCTGATCAACGTGATAATACCGAGATCATATAATTTGAACTTATTGAAGTCATACGACGTCTGGGGAAATGCGTGGGGTTGGTACGTGAATGGAATAAGACTTATATCCATTATTTGACACTCATGTTCGTTAGGAATTCTGTACCTCCTGCGAGATTCTCACCGACATCTGTTATGTATAAGATTTGTACGCTTTGGAACCAATATCGTTATGATCTGTGTGAGACTATGGATCGCTACGTCTGTCGTAAACTCGTTCGTCTCTGTGTTACCTTGCGACTTCAATTTTCGAGGACGAAAATTTTCTTTTATAGGGGAAGAGTTGTAAAACCCTAAAATCGTAAATGTGTTAAATGACTAACTTACCCCTTAAGCTTATTAATTGTGAAATACGTAAAATATGTCAAGCTCGTTAATTATATTGACATTTAACTTATAGATGATTTATACAAGATAATAAAATTTCTTACACTTATGTTTACAAGAAAGAATAATATCACATTAAAGTTACATGGACCATTTTATGTGCAACTTGACTAACACATTTAAATTAAATTAACATAATGGTAATCATAGTAACTTGATTTGCATTGATGGAGTAAATAATATCCCCTACATGTTGGTCCAAAAATAACGCCCCTTTTTGTTCGGCCCTAAATCACGCTCCAAGTAAATCCCCCTTTAATTCCCATTTACTCTCATAATAGTTACCATTTTACCAATTTAAAATAACCCTAATCTCCTCTACCAAAGTGACGGCAAAGTATGTGTCACCACCATTCCATCCGATTTCAAACACAAAAAAAAGAGTACTCCATTGAAGCTGTGCTCGTGTATATTGATTAAAGGGTGATGTGGTCGTGTTCGTCTCGTAAAAAGATATCTTGGTCGTGGGTTTGATGGCCTGGTCGTGAGGTTCTAAGCCAACAAGGGAGGATGTTTTGGGTTTTGCTAGGACAAAGGAGAAGTGATTTCGTGCTCGTCCTGATCCTTGTTTCTTCCAAACGTGCACAAAATAAGGGTAACATATTACATCAGAATCTCGTTTTACTTTTCTTCTTATGACCTTCTTTTGTGTCGTGGTTTGTTCTCCATCCAAGGGCTCGATATACGGATCCTTACAATCACATAAATTAGTTACATGAAATCATGAATATTGGATGCATGAAATAATAACCTTGCCTGCAAATTGAAATAAAAGACCATGTAATATTGACACTTATGAAACTTATTATGTTTGAATTCTTCCTCACGACCAAAAATGTTGTCCCATGAAATAATAGCTTGTCACCTAAATGATAACATAGGCTGAATGAATACTGATCCATGTACATTCGACTAAAGGAAATTCCTTGTACCTTATATCACTCACGCTACATGCACATATAATAGATTTCATATTAGTTTAAAACACGGAACCATGCCTACGATAAGTACGATGCGTATATATAGGATAAACACTAATCGAACCATTGTTTGAGGGACAAATAGTTGTGGTTTAAAAGCATGGTCTCGTGGGGGTATGTTTGAGGGCGATCGCGGGAAAATCGGTTGATTCATTTTGTATTTTAAAAGCGTGTCGGGATATATGAGCCGGGGGTTAATCATAATATATTTTTACTAGGTCGTGAATGTTAATTGTTTGAACCGCGAACGAACTTGAATATGGATCGAACATGCATATAGAAAATGAATTTTGAAGCGTATACAGTATCTATATAACTACATTTGATGAAATATTGAAAATTTAAGTTTATTTTCACTTCGAACCCTAAACTTTGAGAAATTGTCGCATGCAAAACCCGAACTTTTTAAATTGTCATATAAAGCCTACAAATAGATTATTTATCATATTAAACCTTTAAGTTTACCATTTATTATTTGCAACCTTTTTATTTGGCTAATTAATGATTGTTACCTTAAAGTATTTTATTTCGTTCCATTACTAAAAATGAGAAATCGCTTAATAACTCTAAAAATATTGATACGATTCATATAAGCAATAAATCCGTTATGACTTAAATGAGCTAATAATTATTGTACGAACCGTAATCCGTGTAGATTCATTGAAGAAGACGCGACGTTGTATCTTTGTGTTCATTCATTCGTTTGCTTTCCTTTCATCGGCGTTAAGGTACATATATTCTATCCCTTTTCAGTAGGGGTTTCTCATGACTTTCTGATCCTTTTACTTTGTTCGCTTATGATAGTTCATTGCTATGATTTCCTTTCCTATTGACCCTCTGATATTGAACCATTGCTATTGACCCCTCTGTTATTGAATCTTTGTTACTGAACCTCTGTTATTGAACCTCTGTTACTGAACCTTTGATATTGGACCTTGATATTGACTGTTGCTATGAACCTTTGAATTGTGAGCTACTGATATTGAACCTCTGATTATGATGACTAACATATTGCTACTGCTGTGAACCTTTATTTGACCCTTGATTGATACGAGCCAAATATTGTTTCACTAGGCATGGGGTTCCATGTCCGTGTCATTGATGCACCAATGGCATGACTCTAGTATGCATGAGTGATGTTACACACCGCCCCTTTCATTATCGATTATGAGCTCGATATATATTGTATGGCCACTATCTCGTCACAGCGGTATGGATGCATCCTAGATTTGTTACATTATCGATATGTTATGATCTGTCGGTGAATGATGTCGTGTGCAATACGCGTCTTCACGATCCGGGAGCTAACTACTCCATTGGTTCTGAGGTCTCCTCCTATTATATATGGTATTCGAGGTCACCTCCGAATACAATGGTTACTATGATATGATATGATATGATATGTTTACGGGCTCGTGGTAGATTTAAACAAACCTTACACTTTTGATATACCTATATTGTGCCATCTGATTTCAATGCACCATATTCGTATTAACTGTTCATTACTCAACACCCTTATATGACTCACCCCTCGCCAAGATATATATAACCCATTGCTTTGATCTATCACACTCTCATTCCGTTACTTCGGACTATCATTCCATTCACGTACCGGGTTATTATATGGTTATTGAATCTGTTTATGTTGTTACATGTTCTATGTTATTATTGTTTATCCTGCCACGATATGATTAATATGTGACTTTATGATTCAACTGTTGTCATCTGAATATATGTTATCTTACTGTTATGTGAACCTTGAATGGTCTGGTGACCTTGTTTGGGTGTAATCAGTGGATTATCTGTTTATTATGGATACCTCCATTTAATTATGTTTATGGGCTATGATTATCCATTGGTGTCTTATTGCTAATTGTCGACTTGCCATGTTAAATCTGTTATGATACTGTTATGTTATAAAACGTGGGTTATTTGTCTTGTGGGATTGCCATGTTCACTTCCTAATTAATTGTCAGCTTGCTTTTAGTCTTCTGTTGGCTTATTTATATTACGATTTCCGATCATTGCGTGCTATTCTTATGTTGAGTGGATGCGACGTCCGGTATGCTTGATTTGGTTTCGTGCTTGTATGTCATTTGCTTGTATGTGATTATATATATGTCTGGATGTTGCTTTGTTTGTGTTCTCCTTGATTGTTGTTCTTGTTGGATATCTCAGTATAATTGTGTTCTGCGGGATCCTCATTGACTCATTTTTTCCTTTCCGTTGCAACCTTTCTATTGTCCCTTTGTTTCATTTCGTATTTGCTTTTGTATAGCTTTCGTTTTGTTATATCATTCCTTTGGGCTTTTTAAGCTCAGTAGCATTTCTTTTCCTGCGGGTTTTAGGTTGGAAGATGGGCTTTGATGGGGTGAGAGTTGGATTATCCGGTGGACCAACCCTAGTTACCTTATTATTTGGACTTATTTTGGCGGGCTATTGTTTTCAAAATTCGGTTTATTTTAGACATCTTGAATTTTGTAATTTTCATTGTAATCTTCGCTTATATGACTTGGTACGTTATTCCTTAAGACTTCCTCTTGTAAAATTTAAATTGTATGTTACGATATGACACCGAATGTGACACTTCTACCCTTGTCGGGTTGGGGTGTTACATTTTTGGTGATGTTCTTGTTTTTGGTGAGTTGAAGATGTTAACTTTCTATTCCCCAACTGGACAATCTTGAAGAAGGTCGAGTCTACAGTCGGTTCTACATTTTCTGCTATATGTTAGAAGACTAAAGATGAGTTGCATTTGATGATCTAAAGACTTCTTCTTAATCTGGGCATGTATCAAACAGATTGTCGGTTTAGGGGAGAGCACTAATTGGGGGAGAGTGAAATGTCAGATTTAATCCCCAATTAGATTTGCTCACACTATCCTTCAGCAAGTTGATTCTCACAAAGACTTCAAGTGATCTTCTCAATAGATTTCAAGTACTTGGGCTTATAATATGTTGCTGATTCTGAAGTGTCAAAACCAGCAAGGGGAAGGAGACACGTATCTAAGCGAGTAAACTTGATGAACATAATACTTCTAAGTAATTGAAGATATCCCGGAAGACAAATGTTATTACAGAGAAACTCAAGGTTTTACTCATCAAGGCGTTTAGTGTGCTTATTCCAACTCGTGGGGAAGAGATGTAAGAGTTAGTTTCTAAAGATAAAGGAGTACACAAGTCACGCCATATATGGGGAGATAAATGTGTAACATGAGGAGGTGTTATCGTTATTCTCTCGTTGGGAATGTGTGTACTTGATTCTTGAGCTTCATACACATTCATCGGGACGAAAGATGTGAACATAGGGAGGTGTTCTTCATTACCCTCATGATGTGTATTCGGAGAGTTCTTGGATATTGGTGTACTTGGGTTCTTGAGCTTCATACACGTTCATCGGGGAAGAAAAATGTGAACATGGGAAGGTGTTCTTCATTCCCTCATGAAGTGTATTCGGAGAGTTCTTGAGCATTATTCTAAGAGACTGATCGCATCAACTTAACTACTTGGGGAATTGTTCTCTTGACACTGTTGGAATGGATTGCGTCGGACTTCATGGTAATGAAATTTGAGAAGAGTTATTTATGTGGGATGATACGTTGTTGTTCTTGTTGATGATATAACCTCGAAGCGAAGAATCACGGTGATTATTCTTGAAAGGAGCAAGGATTTATGATAATGGTGTGCTTCTCGCATGCACTGGCTAAGGCAAGCTTGAAATAGAGCTTCAAATCGCTCGCCTAAAGGATTTTCGGTTTGGGGAAGCCAAAGTCTCACTTCGGATGGTTCAATTTCTTTCTTGATTCAAGAGCCACGAAGCTTTGGTGGTGAATGTTTAAGAGTTGATGACTTCTATCTTCTACGACGTCTTTGCTCGATATCCTTATCTCGGTACTCGTATCATCATCTTCTTTTCTTGTATCATCTTCTCTATCTTTGTATATACTTATCGAAAACCAAATACAAAAATATAAATCCAACAAAAGAAAATAGAAAATAGAAAATTTCAAAATCCATAAAAATCGAAAATTTCAAAATACCAAAATATGTTTTCTAAAGACATGTCTTCGATATCGATAACATCTACGGTCTTAGAAATTTCATTCAATAATGGCACGGACTTTAGATGAAGTTCGAACAGAGGTGTATATATTTCTTTCTAAACATGTCTCAAAATGTGGCTTCTGATTATTTGATCAGAACCGGGCTTCAAAAAATGGCTTGTAGTTATTTCGGACTGTACCCCGTGCTTAAACTATGGCTTGCTATTTTTTCTGATAGCAACCCGTTTTTCAAGAAAGGAAAGTGCTACGCTAAACTAATTTTCAAATATTTCGTGCACTTATCCTAAAACAAAATGAGGAAAGTATGTCGAAGGACTGCTGTTCCTATACAAATGTTTTTCCGTCTATAATTCTTCAGAAAAATATTTGTTGTGTTCAAAATGGTGGTAAAAGAGTTGCTTGAAAAATCAATCAGAATCAGAGTTTTTATAAAAATTGAAAACTCAATCAATGAATTCAGCACTTTTAAACCTTTTAGAAAATGATTCATTGATTGAGGGGGAGAATGTTTCCAAATCTGTATCATCTAACGAGATTATCTTAATCATCCTACGTGCTTATCTGTAAAATACAATTGCCTATGTTGAAGGACTAGGTTTCTAGGATGTGATTGTTAGGTTTAGATGATTAGAGTTTGATAAACACATTATTCCCATACATTTATATGATATGATTGATATGTTGCATTGACTTTTATTAGTCGATTGTTGTTTGGGTGATGTCGACCACCATATATTTGTATGTGTGTTCACTAACGATGCGGTATATTGGTATAAAAGAATGTTCCCGATCCGGATCCCACAATTGAAGATGATTGGATGCCGAAGGAAAGGGTAACTATATCTTGGGTTGACAAATGAAGAAACGGAGCTTAATTGGACTTCTATGGAGAGTTGGTATAAATGCAACGTAAGAGGTCTCACCGCATCGCAGATGGTTTTCTTCTAAGTGATTGAAGAAACGGAGCTTAACTTGACCTCGTTAGCATTCAAAATGCAACGTAAGAAGAAGTCTCACCGCATCGCCAGACGGTTTTTCTTCCAAGCCCCACAAAGAACAACATAAGCTTCTCAACCACCTAACATATCTTTGTGCGGGATAATAGTGATGATACCATTTTTTTAATACAATTTTCAAATAACATTGTTTTGAAAAATGGAAAAATATTGGTTTTGAAAATATATTGGACTTTATTTTTGAAAAATCACCGGACTTCATTTTATCAAAACCTATGTCACTCAATCATTGACCACTCTCATCGATTGAGGGGGAGAGTGATTTAAAATAAAATATTTTCAAACGATATTTTCTTCATAAAAAGTCCGTTTGTACAATAATAAGTGGTGATCTAAAGATTTAATGTTATGTCATGGTATGATTTTCTTTAAAACTCAAAGATCGGTCAAAATGAAATTTTTTCTGTTCTTGTTTGATTGTGAAATTGTTTTATTTTACCTAAAGGTCTCTTAAAAATTATCATACGACACTAACAATCTTTTAATGTCTAAATATGTTCCACTATCGAATTAAACTAATCGAACATTGCTTTCTCCCATGTTTTCTAAACCTAGTTAAATCACTTGGGATCCAAAATCTCAAAGGATTTGATATTTTTATCGGGGAGAAAATGTGATTTAAATATGAAATCGATAAAGATGATCGCTTTGATTCAATTGTGCGGCCGCTCTCATATGTGCTAAACGCTTTCGAATCTCGAAGCATATATTGAGGGGAGCATTTTAAAGAAAATAAACTATCAAGGTGCAAATGCTTTTATGTTTTAACATAAAGTACCTTGATTGAGTTTTCAATGGTTTCTTAATGGCTTGTGTGTTCGTGGATGTGCTTCAAAAGAACTCTTGCCTCTATGTGTTAAAATGATTTCTCTTATCCTTTGCACATATTGAGGGGGAGAATTTTACCAAGAAAATCAAATTGCTTTTTCTATGAAAATAGTGATCAAAGAAAATATTTCAAAGTCCTCTTGCCTCCATGTGCTAAACGATTTCTAATATATAATGCACATGTTGAGGGGGAGGTTTTCTAAATGATCAAAACTATTAAGGTACAAAATGTTTTGATCTCGTATCACAAGTACCTTGATTGTTTTTCCAAATGATTTTTCAATTGGTTTCGAGAAGGAATGAATTGTACCAAAAGACCAACCATTTTACTTTATGCATGGAGTTATAAGGATGGTTAGGTTAGGTATTTGTTCCCACGATCCCGCCAGAGCCGGAGGGATCTACCCAGGGACAATCCACTAGATAGTGTAGAGTCCTTAGGTATATTGAAAAAAAGGAGAAAAGTGAGATACGGAAGAGTATGGATGAGACAGAGCTAGTCTTGGAATAAACCCAACAAGGTTCTAGTTATGAAGTCTCGTAAGCTTGAAGGGGTTGAAGAATGAAAAAGAATTGAATGTGAAAGGGTGAAAAGAAATAGCCTCTAATAATTCAACCTTAGGCGTAAACCGGGTTCAATACATATGCTACGGTGGTTACTAAGGTAACACGGTATTGAAGACAAGACGTCATGGACCCAAAGTGATGCACCGCACTAAACTTCCCAAGCTACTCAAGTTCCTCTTAAAGGGCTTGTTTCACTCTCACGGGGAATGGACATTATCTATCGACTTTCTCTTAGAGATTGTTGATATTGAAGAAGAGACCTCTCCCTAGTCTCCGGCACAGGAACCAAAAGTGCACTAATTGAGTCTTGAGCCAAGAGATCATCCACAATATCTCATTAGGACACAATTCTTAAAGACTTGCTTTTTCACACAATGTGGAAAGTAAGTATATATTAAGAGTCCCACATTATCCTTGTGGTATTGCGGAACATCCGAGTGATATGTAAAATATTCACAATGAAGATGGAAATCCTTCAGAGCCTACATCAAACAAGCTCTTGGTGGGTGACATGTGAGATCTTCTCGTAAGATCAAGCTTGTGACAACCGGATAGAAACGATGGGAAGATTCAATCTTGAATCAACCTTGGTCGAGAAAAGGATTGACGGATACCTTTGAAAACCCGTCGTTGTGCTCAATAACTCTTTCTCTAGCACTTCGATGTGTATTATCTTCAAAATCAAAGGGTATTTATGATTGAAAATGATTTTCTTCTTCTAAACCTTCGTCGTATTGCAAAACTCTTTCTCTTAAGCAAGACGCGATTGTTTTCAAATCATTTTCTATCAATCAAGAAATCTCAATTCTTTGGTTCACTCACTCCGTGTTGTCTTCTTTGAGACGTTTCGGTTTGAGAACAGCTAGAACAATTGTGAAACCCCATCAAGGAGATTCTTAGGAATCCTACCGATCGCAGTGCAAGATACTTGTCTTGATCAGCGGGAACCGTGGGCGTGTACCTCAATTCAACGAAGTGATCAAAGACACTTTCGCGCTTTATTGCTAATCGTTGTTTGCGGTACATTTGGATGGTTGCAATGATCGTAATTGAGGAGTCAATCCAAAGCCGCATGCTCACAAGATCCACACTTAATTTGAAGAAATCATGGTGGTGCATATCTACATAACCCGGCTCGATATTTCATACTATGCTTCGCTTTCTTGGTGCAAATATCATGAACCAAAGAAGGCTTCCGCTACTCGATGGAAAGATGTCATGATTCAAAAGTGTGAGCATGTCGGTCCGAAAGTCACAACTTCACATGATGGCAACACAATAAAGGGTGATCCGGAGATTTCTTGTGGTGATGATCTCAATGAAAGCTCGAAGATCATCAAAGATGTAGATCAGTTAAAGGCCTCCACTTAAAGTACAAAGCATTCGGACTTTGAAGTTGCACTACTTAAGCACAAAGATTGCGGAATTGAAGAATTGAAGTCTCTGAGCTCAAGAACATAGTCAAGAATAGAATGCTAGGATTCAAATGTAAAACATGGGGTGACCTCCTTAGGGCGAGATTGTTAGAATTAGAAAATTCCATAGTAAAGAGTCATCACCCCAAGTGTTATCTAGCATAAGTTAGCTCGTGAGACAAATCGTTAGTTACGTTATTTACTATTTTATTAGTTAGTTATTAACCTAGTTTAGCGTAGTGTCACATCGTGAGGAAGGACGGTCTTTACCCATCGTACACCGATCCACAGGCCGTCGAGGTCGTTTAGTTTGTAACCTATAAATACCTCTACCTTCCAAGGTAGAGGTTGGAAGTTCTAATCTAACCTTTCACTTTTGACAAGCAACTCTCTTTCTAGAATTCCCTCTCAACTCTCTTCATCTATCTAAAATGGCTTTCTTGTTTAATCATTGTCCTAGACCACCCGAATCATCAAACAACATAAATATTAAGATCCATCATGAACAAAGTTGTCACGATAAGTAGAGAATGAGATACGGCCTCGACTAGTCGGGACTAACATTCTGCTTTTTAACAGATTCAATGCATGTGTACATTTTTTATTTTATAAAATAATTGGTCAAGAAACAAGCCCAGTGGCTTACATTTTTGGAAAGTAGAGTCAAAAACAATGAACCTAGGCCTTTGAAACGAGTGTGTTTTTATTAACGACGTGAGAAATAACCCGATTATGATGAAAGTTTTCTGAAAATGAGTACAACAGATTATCTTTTGTTTTAATGTAACATGACACTTAAAACTTATTTTCACGAATTGGAACTTTGAAATAATGAAAGTAGACATGTTCACCTTCGTTTAGTGAGTTTAACGAAGAAAAATAGGCTTAAAATGAATTAGATCAACTAACGAACTCGAGTTATACTTAAAAGCTTACAACTTATTTTCAAGGTTTCCTTTAAAGTATTGAACATAAACCTGAGTGACAAATTTTGTGCCTATTTACGAGGAACTTAGGCTTAGAACTGTTAAGAGTGGTAGTTGACCTTTTTGAAGCCCTCGTAACATACTTGACACCAGAACTCGGAACGGCCTGAACCAATGAGACACTAAGAACTTATGACCCGCTAAACTTGAGTCGAACTAGTTTTTGGACACTTTGTTAAAACTAAATATTAAAAAGTGAAACTTGCATTTCATTATGTTTTAAGTATTAAAACCTCACTACAAGTATATAAGAGTGATAACACTTAGTAAAACTCATACGCATATAGTATATGTTGCATATTCCCTGAAACGACTTATATTCCTAGGTCGTGTTTAGGACTTTTCGGTAGTTGTTCTGCGTTATAATTTTCCGAACACGTTCACTACTTGAGGTGAGTTTCATAGCCTTGTTTTTCCTTGTTTGTACTATTTTGGAATACTCAGGTGAGAATACTATGCTTACTTTTACATACGGTCACAAGTTACCACATTAGCCATTAAGTCCCTTACCAGTAACAAAGTTAAAAGCAGTTTAAGCACAAATGCAATGAAGATCGGAGAGTATAGTGTTTCCCGTGTCGTTAAGTCCCAACAAGTCACATGCGAGAATAGTCAAACGATGTAGTGATCGAGAGATTTGAACGGAAAGAGATATGAATATGATTATAACAAGGAAAAGCCCATAAACTAGGGGCTTAAATGCAAATTAAAGAAAATTAAAAGATAAAAAATATTAAATAAACGCTATCACTATTTGCAAAATGATGTTTTTGGTTTTATGTTTTATAAAAGCGATTTAAAAACTACGTAGCGTATAAAATAAAAAGTGAAACTTACACAATATTAATCCTAAAAATATGAAAATGATATTTTTACAATCCTAATGATAAAATAAAATTATAAGAAAAAGAAAATTATTTTTATAACTAATTATCTAATTATTATTAATTAAAACTATTTCTAACTATTTAATAATAGCTAAATTACAAGAAAATAGGAAATAAAGCTAGAAAAATAAAATTAAGACTTAGAAAAATCTAAAATATCAAAATAGAATTTTCAAAACTATTTTTATAATTTTCTGATTATTTTTCAATTTTTATGAATTTTAAACTATTAAAAACTAGCTAAATTACTAAAATTACAAAATAAACTATGAAAATCTGGAAAATTACTTTTTTACTTATTATATTTATCTAAACTTAAGAAAATGAAAATTATTTTTTGAACCTTTTCTTAATTTTTTGTATTAAGTGCTAATTAAAAATGCTAAAACTAATTTAAATGCGTAAAATAGCAAACAAGCTTGGAAAATATGAAAATTTCAGGAAAAGCTTAAAATAATATTATGAAACTAGGAAAAATGGAAAAACAGGAGGTTGTTTGGAGGAAATAGAAACTGATGTGCCAAGTGCTTTATGAAATAAGCACTTGGATAAGCTAAAGGAGCACAACAAGCACCAAACTGAAAACAGGAACTTGGATAAGCTAAAAGAACTAAGATGCAACAAGAATCAACAAGCTTGGACCTCTAAACAACAAGCTCAACAGATTTGAGATTTGAGATAAATGAGCTAAAGCAGTGGTGAGGCCACTAAGTTTGGACATAAGCATAAGCTTCAAAATAAGCTGAAAATCAAAATGAAAAGTTTGAACTCAATCTAGACCTGGTCAAGAACCAATAGACCAAATACTAGACCTGGACAAGCTCAATTGAGCTTATGGGAGGATCTGCAATATCGCCACAAACTGCATGCAAGCTAATGCTCGCTGCAGGCGAGATAAGCCCATAATCACAAGTCTTTTTGAGACTTCTAAAAATTTGATAAAATTCAACAAAAATGACAATAAGAAAGGGGACCAACTGAAGTTTTTAAAATGCCAAGTTTCACATGATGAGGCTCAGAAATGAATCAAGGAAAATTCACTCTCAGTTGGCTCAAAACAGGTTTTGCCAATTTGACTTTTTAAGCAATATTGATATTTTGACTTTGGTGAGATTTAAGCTCACTTTAAGGACTGATTATGATGTTACTAGATGAATGAAACCTACTGCAAGCTATGTTTAAGAATTCTAAGTACAAAACCAGTTTTTGATTTTCCAAAACTACAACAGACAAGCAATTGAGATGGATTTTCTTGATTTTGACTTTCAATTTGTTGCAGGCACAATATATGCAGATATGAGTCAAAGATGACTAAACAAACATAATGCAATAAGCATTAACCATTGAACCAACCTCTAATGCAGTTAAAGCTACTGAACCAAACACCCTATTTAAGACAGTTTTGTAATTTAAAGAGACAACTCATGAACAAGCTTGTCTAATCAAACAAGCTAACTCTAATTACACTACTTAACACTAAATAAACAGGTCTAAGCCATTCTTAACCATAGATACAGATACAAACACAAACTGCACTTTGACTTGAAAATTGAAAATGATAAAACTACTCACCACTGACCAGCTGTTGTTGCAGGCTAAAACCAAACCCAATATCACTAAACTAAACAATTTCCAACCCAAATCCAAATCCTGCATTAACCAAACACCATTTCCATACCATCTTGCTTGTACAGTTGACTTTTGTTGACCATGGACCAAATTGCTTGAAACTGATCTACAAGCTTATCAAAAGCTATATAAAGCTTAAGTAAACTTGTTTAAGCTTACAATGAAGCTAATAGAAGCTTGTTCATAAGAAAATAAAACTGGAATTCTCAACAGTAAACTGGAAAATATGAATTTGCATGAAACCTTGATATTGAAGATTAAAAGTAAATTAGAATGATAAGGTGGCTTGAGTTTAATACATTTGAAGCTTAAAATTACATTTTAGCACACTAATTAAGTTAACTTAAAAGAAACGACATACAAAGGAAACTAAAAACTAACTACTGTTGTTCAGTTGCCTCTCTTCCTTCTCTTTTATACCCAAAAAGTTCCACGTGTCCTTCTGAGTGATTCCCACTTGATTCCTTGTCCACTGGGTCACTTGAGTGCAAAGTAGCCATTGGGTGAATTTTGGCGGGAAAGTTAGTTTTTGACAGTGGGGGTCTTAGACTGCAACTAGGGGAGGGGTGGCTAGGTGTGATGATGAGGGGGGTTGAGGGGTGAAGGGATAAGGGTTGCAGGTGATGGGAGAGGAAAAGGTGAGGTGTTGGAGGGTGAGAGGATAAGGAAGAAGGTGGGCAGTAAAAGGAGGGAAGGAGGTGTATGTTTGACTTGGTTTGACTGGGGGGTCAAAATGGGAAGGGTCAAGGGGTAAGGCAGGGGTCACAATGCTTTAAGTGGCAGGGGTCAAAAATTGTTTTGACTAGGCTTGGATAAGTATTAATGATAAGGACTAAACATGTAATTGCTGAAATCTTGAAGGACCAATTCGCCATTATTCCAAAGTTGTGACAAGGACCAAACTGACAAGTTCTAATAGTACAAGGACTAGTTTTGACATTTTCAAATTTTCCAGGACCAAACTTGACATTTCATGAAAGTTCGGGGACCTTTTCGCCATTTAACAAAAGATTTATTCAAGGACCATTTTGACAATTTAGAATATTTCGGACCTTGAATAACATTTTCTTTATTTTGTTTTACCAGGACTGCTTTTTGACAACTTTTGAAACTTGGGGACTAAAGCGCAATTATGCAAACTTTATACGTTTTTCACCGATTTTGATATTTTGCATTTAAAACACATAAAACACTTATTTGTGATATTTTTATCATTTTGATGCATTTGAGTGTTTCGGATGTTTTTGCGTTTAATTGGTACAAAATGATGAGTATTTAGACACTCATCAATCATGAACCGTTAATTATTCGTAAGCACGATATTTGTGAATAAATATATTGGGTTAACAACCCCATCTAGGTTGGTCGCGCCAACTGGGTAAACAACACATATCATTTGGATTTTACCGAGTGTTTGGCAAACACTTACATAGGGCATACTTTTACATATGCTTGATTGCATATAGATTACATTGAACTTCTGGGTCATGAGCTTAGGGAAAGTGTATTACTTTTTCTATGACATTGTATTTTTGATAATGGCCATACACTAAAATCTTGTGGTCCACACTTGACTTTACATTTACTTAAACCTATTAACTCACCAACATTATTGTTGACATTTTAGTATGTATTTCTCAGGTGCTTAAGGCTTGCTTGGCCCATCATTCATGGAGTCTCATGTTAGAGTCACCGTTGCGGTTGCGTCACATTGGAGATTTCATGCATAACTCATTCGTTTGATTGTACTGCAACTTATATTATTCTGATGTGAGACTTTGGGACGTACCAGGTCGTAAAACTTTATCTTTTCAAATGAATCAAATGAAGTATCTTTTTAAATTAATCATATAAAGGTTGTTCTTTATACTCTTGACTTTGTGCTAGGAATGTCATGCCCTGGTTACCTTTCCGCTGTGACATTTTGGGGGTGTGGCAGATTGGCATTAGAGCTTAGGTTATAGAGAATGAGGTTGCGTAGTTACACCCTAGACTATAACCATTGCTTCATAACATTTCATTGTAGCATTCCGCTCGCATATTCATTATACATGTATTTACTTATTATTATATAAGTTATTTATATATATACTGAATTTCTTACAGCTACATGTTTACCTTCATTTCCTCTATCTTGATCCTATCGGACTCGGATATCGAGGACACCTTTTCATCCACCAGAGTACCAGTACCACCACCATCCCCGGACTACGTGCTTGGTTCCCCTGATTATACAGCTTCACCCCAAGTATGACACTGAGCCATTTGAGGAGGACGAGGTTGCACCCACTCCTCCCACTCCACCATCACCTACTCTCACTCCTACCGTCCAGCCAGGACAGATCCCATTGTACCGCACTCGTACGTTGATGTGCGTTGTGTAGTGTGTATTTTTATTTTCAAGTTTTATTTTTATATTTTGCCAGACTATACTTGTAGACACACTCTAATGGGCATTATACCCAGTCGGATGTAGCTAGTGGGGTAAGTACGAGATTGTTCTCAGGAGTAATGTTGGTTAATATTAACCTAAGGTATTTTACAAGTTTTAAAGGGGTTTTGATTGTTGATTTAATTAAAATACTAAACAAGAAAATAAAACTAATTAAACTACGTTGTTGTGATCAATCAGAAAAGGAGTGCCAGCTATGTTACTTGTAGTACATGTTTCAGTTATCCATTTATTCATGCAATGGTTTAATGTAAAGTATTGGTGACATCAGAAATGCACAAACAAGCATTTCTATCTAAGGTAAACTAGACCAGATGGTCACTGTATCAAATTCTACGCATGCAACCTATATCCATGAAGCAAGTTATCAGTCTAATCAGTTACAAGCATGCAATAACTAGTGTCAACTAATCAATATGATTTATTTGCGATACCTATTGGTCCTGGTGATACCTACTCTTTTCATGCGGTCACTTTATTGAAGAGCTCTATACTAACTTAATTGTTTTAGCATTATTAATCTAACCTCGGGTTCCTACTCCTTGAGTCCTAAAGAAGGACGAACGTAGTATTACCTTATCAGTCTCACAGGCCCGCATCTATAGTGGTTCGGATCACCACATAGATCAAAAGCTATTTGCTTGATGATCTATAAAGTAGATGTCAAATACTAAACAAATAAATGAGTATACTATTTGAACGATAAACACATAAATTATCCAAAACAAAATATCTAATCTTCATACACGAAATAACATGAATGTAATAGTCCTAATATGGATAACAACTTAGGGTGTTAGCCTATAATTATGTAGAATTACACAAAGCTAAGACAAACGATACAAAAAATGGAAATTATAATGAAATAGATATGCCAACCGAATGATTAAACTAAATGTGTTGATTCAAAACCTTATCTTCTTGATCTCCTCACTTTCGGGACTGGTCTTGGGGTATTGGAATGGTGGAACTCAGCTGTGGTGAAGTGTGGTGGAAGTATGATATTTGTAAAACCCGGATTAAAGCTTGTATTTATAGTGTTTTGTCTGAGGACAGATACGGCATATCAATAGGTTGATACAACGTATTCTAGATTTCTTGATTGTAGACGAAGAAATAATATTCCAATCATATTATGTGTGTCTTCTAAATACGGCGTATTACTGAAGAGTGATACGTCGTATACCTTTAAATCTACGACATAATTGTACTAGGGATAAGATCTTCAATACGGCGTATGGCCAGAATTTCATACGCCGTATACCTTCATAGTTGACTTAGGCATTGAATGCAAAGCTTCCAATACGGGTATTGTCAGAGTTTAATAGGTCGTATGTCTTCATAGCTAGTACTTAGTAAATTCTTCCAGATACCAATACGGCGTATGGCCAGAGTTTCATACGCCGTATGCTCTTTGCAGGTTGCATACATAGTTTTCAATTCACACTGAAAATAATAAACTTAAGAAATTAATTATCAATTCAGTTATAAACATATAACAATTCAGCAATAATTGCAGGATAACTGATATATAAATATAGCATACATTTTATGTTATCACACATTCGCCAGAGCCACGGAAGATGGTATGACCACAACGACCACTGTCCCCCATTATCCTAGCAGACATTGCCGCATTTGTTGTTGCTCCATCACCTTCACCATTCCCGTCATCATCACCATCATCATCACAAGTGTCATCACCTTCACCATCATCATTATCCCATGGCACTATTGTCGCAGGTGTCTTGCCGCCTCGAAAGAGGTCCCGATTATTTTCACCACCATCTTCTGACACCAGGATGCTCAGGAGGACAAAGAGACATTGCGGGCCGAGCTGGTATCTGCTCTTGCTTAGGTCACAAAGCTGGAGGAGCATATCAGATTTTTGGAGAGGCACCTTGGACCACCAAGTAGTAATTGTTAGATTTATATCATTTGTAGCTTCTATTGTTGTAGCATGACATATGTGTGGCATTAATAATGACGCTTGTATTATTTGTTTTGTAAAACAACGTAACAAGTTATTAGTTCTATGATGTTGGTTACGATTATGCTATATTGTGATGTTGATTTATATTTTCCATGGTTGTTCATTTTATACCCATGTGTGTCATGATTATATGTATGCGTGTTGTGATTTTTTGATTATATCTATGTGTGTGATGATCTTTACTACTTGTGGATTCTCATTATTGTTATATCTTGTGATTTTGAAGAAACATGTTAGAAACTAGACAATGTCTAAGTTTGGCAGCCATTGAACAACTCGTAAATCAATGGGTTGCAAATGTTATTGCTACCTACGAGGCAAAAATCTACATGGCTCACGACTTGATGGATCAAGTAATACGATAGGGATTCCATGTAAATAAGAGTGTTGACAACAAGAGGACATGGGAAAGTGATCATGAAGGAAATCTCTGCCAGCAACAAAACAACACACGTGAAGTGGGTAGGGCTTATGCTGTCGAGCCAAGAAACAAGAAATCGTACGTTGGAACCCTACCCTATTGCAAAAAGTGAAATCTCCACCGCTACGGTCCTTGTAGTAAACCATGTGTTATATGCAAGAAGCATGGTCACCAAACCAAAAACTGTAGGAACCTTACCCCCACAACAAACGGAAAAATCACGGTGCTTCGAGTGTGGAGTAAAAGTACATTTTAGTAGTGACTACCCAAAGCTGAAAGATCATAATGGAGGGAGAATTCGTAAATAAGGCACTTATGTTCAGAGGATGTAGGATCGTGAATATTATGTGTTTGATGATTCGGGTGGTCTAGGATTGTGATTAAACAAGAAAGCCATTTTAGATAGATGAAGAGAGTTAGGAGGAGGTTCCTTGAAGAGAGTTGCTTTACAAAAGAAAGGTTAGATTTAAAGAAGCCACACCCCTTCCAAGGATGGAAGGGGTATTTATAGTTACAACTAATACGTCCTCCTATCGGACTGTGGATCAGGTATACAGTGGGTAAAGACCCGTCCTTCCTCCACGGTGATAAACTAAACTAATCTACGCTACAAACTAACTAATAAACTACTAAGTAATGTAAATAACTACAAGTCTACGAGCTAACTTATGCTAGACAATAATTGGGGTGACCGACACTTTAATATGGAATTTCCAATTCCTAACAATCTCCCCCTAAGGGAGGTCACCCCCATGAAATACATTTTGCATCCTAGCATTCTATTCTTTGTCTTTAGTTCCAAGCTCGTAGACTTCAATTCTTCAAATTCCGCATTCTTTGTGCTTGTGTAGCGATTCTTCAAAGTCCGCATATATTTGTACTTTTAGTGGAGGCCTTTAACTGATCCACATCTTTGATGATCTTTGAGCTTTCGTTGAGATCATCAGCCACAGCAATACTCTCTGGATCATCCATAGTTGTGTTGCCTTCATGTGATGTTGTGACTTTTGGACCGACATGCTCACACTTTTGAATCATGACATCTTTCCATCGAGTAGCGAAAGCTTTCTTGGTTCATGATATTTGCAAGAGTAGCGAAGCATAGTATAAAAATATCGTAATCGGGTTATGTAGATATGCACCAGTCATGATTTCTTCAATTAAGTGTGGATCTTTGTGAACATGCGCTTTGGATTAACTTCTCAATTCGATCACCGCAACCGTCCAAATGTACTGTAAACAATAGTTAGTAATAAAACACACGAAAGTGTCTTTGATCACTTTCGTTGAATTGAGGTACACGCCCACGGTTCCCGTTGATCGGACAAGTACCGCATGTGATCGGTAGGATTCCTAAGAATCTCCTTGATGAGGGTTTCGCGCTGTTCTAGCTATTCTCAAACCGGAACGTCTCAAAGAAGACAACACGGAGTGAGTGAACCAGTGAATTGAGATTCACTGATTGATGAAAAATGATTTCAAAAACAATCGCGTATTGCTTAGATGAAAGAGTTTTGCAATACGATGAAGGTTTTATGAGAAAGATCAATTTTCAATCATAAATACTTTTTGTATTTGAAGAGAGTACACATCCGATGTGCTAGAAAAAAGAAGAGATTTACACATCGAATGGTTTTTCCAAAAGTATTTTTCAATCAGAGATACTTTTTGTGTTTGAAAATGAATACACATTCGATGTGCTAGAGAAAATAAGATATGCACATCGAACGGTTTTTCCAAAAGTATTCGTCAATTCCATTCCTGGACCAAGGTTTATTCAAGAGTGAATCGCCCCATTGTTTCTATCCAGTTGTCACAAGCTTGATCTTTAGAAAAGATCTCACATGTCACCCACCAAGAGCTTGTTAGATGTTGGCTCTATAAGGATTTCCATCTTCATTGTGAATATTTTACATATCACTCAGATGTTCTGGCAATACCACAAGGATAATGCGTAGGACTCTTAATATATTCTTACTTTCCACATAGTGTGAAACAGCAAGTCTTCAAGAATAGTGTATCCTAATGAGATATTGTGGATGATCTCTTGGCTCTAGACTCAATTGTGCACATTTGGTTCCTATGCCGAGACTAGGGAGAGGGTCTCCTTCTTTAATATCAACAATCTCTAAGAGAAAGTCGATATATAATGTCGGTTCCCGTGAGAATGAAACAAGCCCTTTTAAGAGGAACTTGAGTAGCTTGGGAAGTTTAGTGCGGTCGTCACGAGTGGGTCCATGACATCTTGTCTTCAATACCGTTAAATGCAACTCGTTACCTTTGTAAACACCAAGATTGTGCGGTTGGGGAATAGATAGTTAACATCTTCACTCACACCAAAAGCATACCACCAAAAGCATCCCAATTAACTTACATCTTGCAAATCTCCTTACTAGAATCCTCCAATCAAACAAGAACGAAAGATGTTCATCAAGGAAATCAAGAATCAGCCATAGCGAACACACAAGATGGTAACACCAAGATAAGGTTGTTGAATCATCATGTTGATGTGCACGTGAAGCATAACCGGAAGCACTTTGTCAATAAACCATGTAATACATGAAGACCATGAATCACACTTCTTCTCCCTCAAGAATTGCATACGGAGATGCCCTTGACTAAATAAGTGAAAAATCATCCGAAGTTCTATCAACTTCTCTCCCCAAAACATGTGATGTCGCCATCTTCATTATATGAGCAAGTGGAATGAGAAAACCGTGGTAGCCCGGTTCACTTTCATGAAGCATGTTGATATGGTCATTTCTCTTCTCAAGATTTTATCTTTTCTTTCTTCAAGTGTTCATACGTTGAATTCATAAGATAAATAACGTACACTTTTCTTTACTTTCCGAATCGATGTACATAAGAAGATTTCTTCTTCATAAGATTCACACTTTTCTTTACTCCGAACCGATGGGCACATATGTAACAAAGACCTAGTACTCTATACTCTTCAACCAACCAACCATCAAGTTAAGGCGTACATCACCTCTTGAAAATCCACAATTGAATGTTTACAAAACCTTAAAGTGATAGTTATTTTGAGATGATAAACCAAGTAAAAAGAAAAGGTAAAAGTAACTAGATTTATTCTTCGCTTTTTGATAATAAGCTCGAACAAGGATCATGAAGAATCTTCATCCATCCATCCCGATACCTTGCACCCTCACTTCAACCTCAAATAAATAATAATACGCCGTTGTCACATCTTACGAGCAGCTCAAATAGTCTTCGTATGAAGTGAACATAATGGTTTTCATCACCATGGTTAAAAGACCCCGTAAAACCATTTACATGAAGATAACCCAAACACACACCCTATGATTTAAAAGCACCAGACATCAAGTAAGATTACACTTCCTCTTCTATGGTTCGATTTTACAACTCTATGGCCAGAAATAGTTACTGTGAGGATTTTACAAAATCAAGACAAAATTGTCCGGATTTTACAAGTCTATGATTTAAACCAATGTCGCTGGATTTTACAAAATCAAGACAAAACCGTAAGCAATGTCGGTTCGTGTTCAGACAACATTGGTTTCGTTGAATATCTGTTTTAGGGGAACATGCAGCGGTTCATCAGCGGTTCAATTTCCAACACCAACAACATCAACAACCATCCAACAAACACTTTGGTAAACACATCATTCACGCATTATGTCGGCTATTGTAGTGACAACACGGTGAAGTAAACCAGATATGCCAAACTTGATCATGAAGTGAACTTCCCCAGATTCGTTACTTAAACTTGTACTAATCCTCGTGAAAAGAAACGGTGTACCCAATGTACAAAACCTCTTGACATTCTCAATCGAGTGAGACAATCAAGTGATAGTTCGTTGTGGGTTAAACGAGAAAGAATCACAACCGTAATTAAATAGCCAAGTCTTTATCACCCTCTGTAAACACCCAAACAAGTCATCTTCAGGAAGGGTAGAAAGAAAGAAGACGAAATAAGTAAACGCACTCGGAAAACCTCACTTCAAATCCAAATAAGAAATACCAAATATCAACAACCCCGAAGTCAACTTTGTTCAACCATCAAATCAAGCCGTGACATAATATTCATCGTGAGAATGTATAAACCAAAGTGCCAATCCACATAACTCGACAACTCATATCAGCATACCCAATCACATCATCAACACTCATAACCAATCAAATCTCTTCAACTTGCTCGAGAAGTCAATTCAATCTTGTCCATGTTCAAAATAACTCCAGCCGCAAATCTAACACTTAACTTCAATAATTATCAAAAAATTGTATAGAAAATACAAAATTTTTGATATGTCACTTTATTAGTCCATTTAAGTGTATTAGATATAAGCACATTATATTAAAGCACAAGTTCATGAAGCCCACGAGTATATCCAATCATCCAAAGTCCACAACCGATCCATAGATAGGCCCAATTACACTCCACACAAATCCAATGACAAATTACAATCCGTCAAACAGGATTCAACCCCGATTCAAATTCAGCCAAGACCAATACAAATAAAAGACAACCCGCGAAAATGTTATCCGATCAAAATATATCTCACTAACTAACAACAAAATTTGTATCCAGAAGTTTATTTCCATAAACAATATTCGGATGACAAAGTTAGCGGTACCACACTATCTGGTCCATTACAGATCACACAAACCTTACTCAGCCCATGTTAGATCAATTATACGAGCAGCCCATGACCATGTTAGATCAATTATACCAGTCAGCCCAACACCCGATCCAAAACCATTACCTTACAACCACATAAACGGGAGGGATAACCCTAATTCCTTGGGTATAAAACACAACCTAATCACTCATAACCCTAAATTTTCTCACACACTTATCCCCAATATCCTAAACCTCCGCCCCCATCTTCCTGTGATAACAAAACGCTCTCACCAAGAAAATAGACCTGACTTAGTCGTATCATTAAAATCTCATTATTCACTCCCAATCTCTTCTCCATCTCATGCAGTAATACAAACCAAACATCAAGATAATAAGTCTTTAACAACCCTTGTATGAGATATTCAAGGACATCTAGCCACAGAGATGGTTAAGGTTTGAAACGTTTTAAGTAGCACTTAATCCGAGGGCTTCAAGATCATTAGAAAGTGGTCTCGGGTAGGTCCATGTGTAATTGGTAATATTGTTATTTTCGGTTATGTTTAGATTTTCGTTTTTGATTTTGACGAGCTTAAGAAAAGATTATAACAAGATTTGTTATTAGTCTTATCTTTTAATTCGGATATTCATGAAGTTATACTTCAAACATGTTGGATCTGTGATGATGATAATTGTTTCACTTGAAACAATCTATAAAAGATTGCAAAAAGAAATGAAACTGAATCTGAGATCGAATGAATTTATTTTCTTTTTGAGTCTTGAGGTTTGTTTGGAGATGGGATGGGATCTGTTTAGATATATTAGCAACACGATGATGGACTGATGATGGTTTGATATTCCTCAAGTCACAGTAGTATTTTGGTATAATGAATATGTGGTCGAGTCTTGTTGTGGTTTATAAATTGTTGTTGAGGTCTTGGTCAATATCTTCTTCTACCTTTCTTTCCGTGAGTCGCCACCAAGTCGCCACGGCCAACTCAAGAACGCCAAGTCGCTAGGCTAACTCGCCATGGCCAAGTCGCTAGGCTAACTCGCCACGGCCAAGTCGCTAGGCTAACTCGCCACGGCCAAGTCGCTAGGCTAACTCGCCACGACCAAGTCGCTAGACTAAATCGCCACAACCAAGTCGCTAGGCCAAGTCGTAGCGACTTGTAAAGACAAGTCGCTATAAGAGGTGCAATGCATCCGTGGGTTTGTGTCAAATCGCTAGCAAGATTTTATATGTTTTCCGATGAGTTTTCCGGTTACTTTCCGCTCATCTTCAAATAAACCCGGAAAAGTTGCATAAAAGATGAAACTTTTGACCTGTTTTGACCATGAAAGATACCGGAAAACCATTAAGACCACAAATATATGACCATATTGACTACAAAATATGCATAACAAGACCGATAGAAACAAGATTCTA
The DNA here is from genome assembly GCA_022545495.1 of Chrysanthemum lavandulifolium. NCBI lineage: Eukaryota > Viridiplantae > Streptophyta > Magnoliopsida > Asterales > Asteraceae > Chrysanthemum > Chrysanthemum lavandulifolium. The sequence continues at coordinate 186,168,364 of CM040241.1, forward strand.
AGAGAACCAAAGCATTAAAGCGGTATGACCATAAGACCATTTTGACCAAACAAAAACACATAAAGCTTGTTTGTAAAAGCAGTTTACCCATAACAATGTTCCGACCATACGAATACACAAAAACAGCTTCAAACACGAATCAAAACAACAAGAAATCATCAAAACACAACAACCTTGGCTCTGGTACCAATTGTAGGATCGTAATATTTATTGTGTTGATGATTCGGGTGGTCTTGGATGATCAAAATACATGTTTGCCATAGTTAGAGAGTTAGTAGAGAGAGGGTGTTCTTGCTAGAGGTTTACACAAATGAAAGATTAGATTAAAATGAGAAAAGCACCACCCTTCCATGGATGGAAGGGGTATTTATACTTACATACTCAACGACCTCCTATCGGCCTGTGGATCAGGGATACAGTGGGTAAAGACCCGTCCTTCCTCCACGGTGTTGCACTACGCTAAACTACGCTACAAACTAACTAATAAACTGCTAAATAACGTAAATAACGACAAGTCTACGAGCTAACATATGCTAGACCATTATTGGGGTGACCGACTCTTTAACATGGACTTTTCTAATTCCTAACAACATGTGCATATGATATTGAAATTGTTTGGCACATGGAGGAAAGAGTTCTTTGAAATAATTTCTTTGACATAATTTCTTGATCACAATTTCCTTAGAAAAAGCCTTTTGATTTTTTTTGGTAAATTCTCTCCCTCAATATGTGCATAGGATACTTGAAATCATTTTATCACATAGAGGCAAGAGTTCTTTTGAAGTACATCCACGATTACAAAAGCCAATATAAACCATTCGCTCCCCCTCAATATGTGCATCATTATACGAAAGAGTTTGGCACATATTAGAGAGAACTTGCACTTTTTAGTCAAATGATCACCTTTTATCAAATTTCATTATTAAATCACATATTCTTCCCCGATCAAAAATATCAAACCCTTTTAGATTTTGGATCCCAAGTGATTTAATAAGGTTTAGAAAATATGGGAGAATATGTGCTTGATTTAAAAGCTCATCTTGTTTTTGGATAAATCCTCCTCCTCAACATGTGCATTGTGTATTTGAAATCGTTTGGCACATGGAGGCAAGAGTGCCTATAAGGACTAAAACCAATTCCATTAAAACAGATTTGAGATTTAAATCACTATCTCTCCCCCGATCAAAAATTTCAAACCTTTTGAGATTTGTGATCCCAATTGATTTAAATCATTTAGAAAATTTTAGGGAAAGACGTGGCAAGATTTGATTATGAAAAATGACTGATAAGGAACAGATTTTCGACATTAAAGATTGTTAGTGTCAGGTATGATAGTTTTTAAGAGATCTTTTAGTAAAATAAAACAATTTCACAATCAAACAAGAACAGAAAAATTTTCATTTTGACAGATCTTTGAGTTTTAAAGAAAATCATACTATGACATAACATTAAATCTTTAGATCACCACATTTTAACGTACAAACGGACTTTTATGAAGAAATATTGTTTGAAAATAATTTATTTTAAATCACTCTCCCCTCAATCGATGACCGTAGTCGATGATTGAGTGACTTATATTTTGATAAAATGAAGTCCGGTGATTTTCAAAATTTAGTCCAATTTATTTTCAAAACAATATTTTTCCATTTTCAAAACAATTTTAATCAAATTTTTCAAAATTGTTTAAAATGGTATCTGCATAAAGATACGTTAGGTGGTGAGAAGCTTATGTTGTAGCCGTAGGGCTTGGAAGAAAACCGTCTGGCGATGCGGTGAGACTTCTTACGTTGCATTTTAATGCCAACTGTGGTCAAATTAAGCTCCGTTTCTTCAATCACTTAGAAGAAAACCATCTGCTGATGCAGTGAGACCTCTTACGTTGCATTTTTTCCATGCCAACACTCCATAGAAGTCCAATTAAGCTCCGTTTCTTCATTTGTCAACCCAAGATATAGTTACCCTTTCCTTTTGGCATCCAATCATCTTCAATTGTGGGATCCGGATCGGGAACATTCTTATATACCAATATACCTGCATACGTTAGTGAACACAAACAGATATATGGTGGTCGACATCACCCAAACAACAATCGACTAATTAAAGTCAATCCAACATATCAATCAGTTCATATAAGGCATGGGATATGTGTGTTCATCAAACTCTAATCATCTAATCCTAACAATCATATCCTTGGCACCTAGTCCTTCAACGTAGGTTAACATGATTTTTAATTAAGCATATAGGATAATTAAGAAAGTCCGTTAGATGATATTAATTTGAAAACATTCTCCCCCTCAATCAATGATTCAATTTTTGAAAAGTTTAAAAGCGCTGAACTCATTGATTAAGTTTTCAATTTTTTTATAAAAACTCTGATTCTGATTGATTTGTCAAGCAACTCATTTTCCACCATTTTGAAATACAACAAATATTTTTCTGAAGAATTTTAGATGGAAAAACATTTGTGTAGGAACAGTAGTCCTTCGACATACTTTCCTCATTTTGTTTTTAGGATAAGTGCACGAAATATTTTAAAAAAATTAGCGCAACACTTTCCTTTCTTTAAAGAGCGGGTTGCTATCTGAAATAATAGCAAACCATAGTTAAGCACGAGTTACAGTCTGAAATAACTGCAAGCCATTTTGTTGAAGCCCGGGTTACAGTCTGAAGTAACTGTAAGCCATATTTTTAGACATGTTTTGGAAAAAGAATATTTACACCTCCTGCTCGAACTTCATCTATGGTCCCGTGCCATTATTGAATGACATTTCTAAGACCTTGAGATGTTATCGATACTGGAAGACATGTCTAGAGAAAACATATTTTGGTATTTTGAAATTTCCGATTTTTATGGATTTTGAAGATTTTATATTTTTGTATTTGGTTTTTTGATAAATATTTACAAAGATAGAGTAGATGATATAGTTTAAGAAAGATGATGATACGAGTACCGAGATAAGGATATCGAACAGCCCCGTTGTAGAAGATAGAAGTCATCATCTCTTAAACATTCACCACCAAAGCTTCCAAGGCTCTTGCACAGAAGAAAGAAATTGAACCATCTGAAAGTGAGACTTTGGTAGCTTCCCCCCAAACCGAAAATCCATTAGATGAGCAGATTCGAAGCTCTATTTCAAGCTTGCCTTAGCAAGGTGCACAGAGAAGCACACCATTATCATAAATCCCGCTGCTCCTTTTAAGAATGATAATCGAGATTCTTCGTTCGAGGTTATATCATCCAATAGAAGAACAACAATGTATCATCCCACACATAAAATAATCTTCCCAAATTCCTTTTCCACGTGAAGTCTCAAGGCGATCCATTCCAAAAGGTGTCGAGACCACTTCCCCACGTAGTTGAATTGATGCGATCGGTCTCTTAGACTAGAGCTCACGAACCCGAATACACATATCCAAGACAAAGAAACTTATACCATCAAGTAGCGATTAAGTCCAATAGCCAAAGAATAACTCCGATGTATACTTTTCTCCCCAAGAAATTGTATGAAGCTCAAGAACCCAAAGTACCGAATGCCCAAAGAGAATAACCGATAACATTGAAGAAGCAGGCCGAATCACGATTATCTCTGCGGGTGACAATCTCGGATGTCAACACCGAATAAGTGATTATATCTACGAATCAATGATTAAGCCCTCGAGTAAAACAATTGAGCATCCCCAATGTACACAATCTCTCTCGCCTGATGATTGTGATAACATCAAAATCATCACACACTTGTGTACCTCTTTCATCTTCAGAAACTAACTCTTCCATCTCTTCCCCCACATAGATGGAATAAGAACACTAAACTCCTTGATGAGTAAAACCTTGATTTTCTCTGCGGTCATGACAATTGTTTTCCCGGGATATCTTCAATCACTTAGAAGAATTAAGTTCATCAAGATGAGTCAAGCCTTGAGTTTCTCTGTGGTAATAACATTTGTCTTCCCGGGATATCTTCAATTACTTAGAAGTATTAAGTTCATCAAGTTTACTCGCTTAGATACGTGTCTCCTTCCCCTTCTTTGGTTTTGACACTTGTAGTCAAGCAACATATTATAAGCCCAAATACTAGACATCTGATGAGAAGAATGCTTGAAGTCTTTGTGAGAATCAACTTGCTGAAGTACATAGTGAGCAGACCTAATTAGGGATTGAATCTGACTAATCACTCTCCCCCAATTAGTGCTCTCCCCTAAACCGATAATCTTTATGATAAATGCCCGGATTAAGAAGAAGTCTTTAAATACTCAAATGCAACTCGTCTTTAGTCTTCTAACATGTAGCAGAAAATGTAGAACCGACTGTAGACTCGACCTTCTTCAAGATTGTCCAATTGGGGAATAGAAAGTCAACATCTTCAACTCACCAAATGCATTCCGTTAACTTACAAATAGCAAATCCCTTAAATCAAATCCTCCCAATCAAACAAGAACGAAAGATGTTCATCAAGGAAATCAACCCCGAATGGAAGCACTTTGTCATTTAATCGTATCGGCCCATGAAGATGTCAACCAACGGCTCTTAGAAGAAAAACTCCATGTGAAGATGACCCGATAAGAAGAAGATCGGTTCTTACATGAGTTAGAGCCGTTTGACCATTTATTCTCGTAAATCAATCAACCATGCAAGAATTCACATTCTTCTTCCCTCAAGAATTGCATATGGAGTTGCAATTCTTGATTGAATAAGTCAATATCTTCAACAAATGTAGTCTATTCACACTTCTCCCCTGCAAAATTAGCACATGATGTCTCCATCATCATTATAGTTGAGCAAGTGGAATAAGAAAACAATCAACAGTAGCCCAGTTCACTTGATGTTTGAAAGTGCATGGAAAAAGCATGAAGCATGTTGATGAGAATGGTCATTAATTAGAAGATTTCTCTTCTTTAGAAGATAAAGCGCACTGACACGTACACTTTTCTTTTCTTTGGAGAACGAGGCATGAACTGTTGTGTTCAAACGTCATAAGAAGATTTCTCTTCTTCAGAAGATAAAGCTCACTGAAACGTACACTTTTCTTTTCTTTAGAGTACGAGGCATGAATTGTTGTGTTCATACTTCATAAGAAGATTTCTCTTCTTTTGAAGATAAAGTTCACTGAAACGTATACTTTTCTTTTCTTTAGAGTACGAGGCATGAACTGTTGTGTTCATACGTCATAAATCTCTCTCTTTTCATCTACTCTTGGCAAACTTATAATCAATCCCATTATCATTCAGTAGGCTCTTTGTCGTGACAGCTGATGGAGAGAACCCAATATGATGAATTTGACCCTGAAGTAAAACAACCTGAACTCGTGACTTAAACTTAAACATATATAACAAAGAGCAGTGCCGAGACTTCATCCTCCATTGAATCTCTAAGTACTCTATACTCTTCATCCAACCAACCATCAAGTATAAGATGTACATCACCTCTTGAAAATCCATAATTGAATGTGACACTGAGCACTACAATGTAACTCCTTAAAGTGATATTTATTTTGTGGTGGTAAGAGCCCAATTCCCCCAAGTGGTAAAAGAAAAGGTAAAAGACACCCAACAATAACTAGATTTCCAAGTCTTCATTTTAGATAATAAGCTCGAACAAGGATCTTGAAGAATCTTCATCAAACCATCCCCGATACCTTCAGATACTAAGTACACTTGCCCGTGATATTTCACTTCAACCTCAAATAAATAATAGTGAATTGACCCCGTTGTCACATCTTCTGATTAAAAGCTCACATCTAGCCTCCTTTGACGTTTTAAGTGAACTATGATAATGGTTTTTATCCCGACCATGGTTAAAAGCACATAACCCCGAAAAACCATGTAACAACCAAACTGCCATGACGAATATCCAAACTCACATCCATTTCATGAAGTACACCCATTTATCCCTTCTTTGAAGTAGAAACCGTGGCACCAGCATCAGAAGATCCCGAAATACACTTTCCTTTCTCCAGGATGGTTCCAACATTACGGGATTTTACAACTCTATGGTTTAAACCGAGAAATAGTTTCTTTAGCGGGATTTTACAAAACCAAGAATTAACCATAAGATAGATCCGGAAATGCACTTTACAATTATCAGGATGTTTCCATTGTCACGGGATTTTACAAGTCTATGATTTAAACCGAGAAATAGATTCTTTCGCGGGATTTTACAAAATCAAGACAAAACCGTAAACAATGTCAGCTTGAATGTGTTATGACAACTTTCGTTTTGGTGAATATCTGTTTTTCGGGAACATGCAGCGGTTCATCAGCAGTTCATTATCCATCTTCAACGATATCATCAACAATTCTTTACCCATGTGTAGACAGCTTCACGAACCATACTAAGTCGAGTAGTATACACTACTTCCCCCTGAGATTGACCGTAAAATATCAAAGTACACGATTCTCCCCCATGACGGTTTCAAACTTTCGAAAGCATCATTATCTTATACGACCATTTGCATGAAAAGTTCTTGTCATAAGCAAACATCTTGAAAGATCATGACTGACGTTGAAGAATCTTGAAAGATTTTGCTTAGACTGTGAAGTATCATTGACATTCAGTGGCGTCGAATATATCATGAGAATTGTTGATCACATCTCAACCAATCAATCCATTGGTAAACACATCATTCACGTAGTCAGACGGCTATTGTAGGGACCACATGGAGAAGGAAACCCGATATATCAAACTTGAACATGAAGAAGAATTCCCCAGATTAGCTACTTAAACTTGTACTAAACCTTGTGAAAAAGAAACGGTGTACCCAATGTACAAAACCTTTTGACGTATCCTCAACTGCGTGAGACACCGAAGTGATAGTTACGTTGTGGATTAAGCAAGAAAGAATCACAAACATAACTAAATAGCCAAGTCTTTATCACACTCTGTAAATGCTCAAACAAGTCATCTTCGCGGAAGGGTAGAAAGAAAGAAGACGAAATAAGTAAACGCGCCCGGAAAAACTTCACTTCAAATTTAAATATGAAATACCATTCAAACAACCCCGTAGTCAACTTTGATTAATCATAAGTTCAAGCCGTGACATAATATTCTCCGTGAAAATGTCGCACCTAAAGTACCAGTCCTAATAACCAAATCACATCATCTTAGCAAATCTCAATATCAAGTCTCAACCTTTTAGCCAAATGAAATGCCAAGGTTAGCCGTAGACAAATATATTATTCATTGAAATTTAATTACCAAACATTGTTTCATTTGTCCACAAAGCCTATCTTAATATTCATTGACATCCTCAATAAATCATCTCATCATTATTGCATTAAAGCTCAATAGGAGAATAAGTTTGGTTTAGCCACAACACATATACCCTAGCCATGAATAATTCATGGACCTAAGAGTATCACACAAATTTTCCAAATAAGAATACACCCAGTTATCTCACAATAACGTGATTTAGTGATTTTAAACCAAAAATACGGCCTAATTCAATTATTAACACACGAGGTTAACTCCAATACCATGAGGCCCATGTTTAATCCAAAATCTGGCCCACTAATACACCTCTTCGTTGAAACCCAAGAGGCCCATCCATAAAAATGTACACAGCCCAGCACCCAATCCATAATCCGAATCCCCTTCAACCCTAATAATAAGGAGTATAAAAACTCACTTAATCTCAGATATCCCTAAAAATGCTCACTTGAAACCCTAATCATTCTCTCAAATGATCCGCCCCCTCCTTTATCTCAATACTAACTCATACATATCTTCAAATAGATGGCAAATAAAAACTCCCTAATCTCCCAATCCGTAATCAAACCCTGATAATACTCACACAAAATCCGCCTCATCAAAAACAATAAACGTAGCATCAACAGATATCTAATCCCACTTATTATCATCAGACCCATTCGTATAGTCGATCCAAGCCCTTCCCGAATTATCCTTGCCACAGGGATGGCGTATTTACCTTGCCACAGGGATGGCGTGAGAGAAAGGGCACGGATACGAGGTCAATTCCAGGTATTGGAAGGATTATTCGAATGATTTTTTTTTTTTTTTGATTTGGAATGATACGAACATATGAAACTGATTTAACATAATTGTTAAAATCATTTCATGATTTCGAATATTAATGAAGTGTAAGCTTATCAATTGGATCTATGATGTATATCTCCATTGGATATGTTCTTTTGAACGAATTAATGATGAACCAATGAGATGGGCTGAGATCGTTGTTTAATATATTATAACTAAGTTTTGACCTGAAGATAATCGAGACAAACAAAAGTTTCTAACAACCATTTTAGAAAACTTTTAACATTTCGGATATTGACACAATATTGATTAATGAAGATGAGGGTTCAACAAAAAGATCTTATAAAGATTTGAGACAAAGTTGACCATTCTGAGATCACTTTTCAATTTTGGCTCAAATGGTTTCTAAATGTTTTGAATAGATTGGTTTACATTTGGTTGGAGAGTCATTGATATGTGTTGAGGAATTGAGTCATTAGTTATAAGTCTTTGATTATGTTTCCTTTCATAACTTTAATTACCAATGAGATTTGGATAGATGATGGTTTAAGTCTAATGTATATGTTGACCCTGATGATGGTTTGAACCTGATTTGATGATGTTATAGTTTGTTTACTTCTCATATTCATTAACTGAAAAGACCATAGACTGATGATGGTTGATGTAGTGACCTGAAGTCTTTGATTGGTATTAGGTTCAAGTCGTCAACAACTCACATCTTATGATTTCATCACAACTCACTTACCCCGTTTCATTCCAACAAGTCGCTTCAACCCAACTCGCTTTTGTAATATGTTATTAACTCGCTTTAAAGAAAACAAGTTTAGCCAAGTCGCTTTTGACTTGAGTTAGCAACTCGCTTTACATTTCTTGTACACACAACTCGCATACTGACATTAGTAAGCAACTCGCAGTTGACTAAATAGTCAACCCGCATCCTTAAAGCTAGTACCCAACTCGCTTCTGAATCTGGACATGATGGCAAACCGCATATTGTACTAATAACAGACATGCAACTCGCAAAGAACAACAGACGAATCTGGACATGACCTTGACAAATCGCTACGAAGAATACCACAACCAACATATACGAATGAGTGCATTAAAACCAGTTTACACAGTTAAAAGCTTCTTACTGCAAGTGAATACCAGATTCTGAACAGTTTTATCACATGTAAATAATATCAAAACGGTTAATAGCTTAAAACAGATTTGATCATTGAAAAGAAAAAAGAAAAAAAAATGCTCAAAACATTATGTAACACTTGAAACCGCATTATGACCACGAGACCAACATAAACCATACTCAATAACCATATTCAAACCAACATATGACCCATTCATAAAATCATATTCAACAAATCTGTAAAGCAAATCAACATACTTCACAAACAAAACGCATTAAACATGTCAACCCGCATACAAAACCGAGAGCAAAACCATACGAATCATCAAGAACAACACAACCTTGGCTCTGATACCAAATGTAGGATTGTAAATATTATGTGTTTGATGATTCTGGTGGTATAGGATTGTGATTAAACAAGAAAGCCATTTTAGATAGATGAAGAGAGTTGAGAGGAGGTTCCTTAAAGAGAGTTGCTTTACAAAAGAAAGGTTAGATTCAAAGAAGCCACACCCCTTCCAAGGATGGAAGGGGTATTTATAGTTACAACTAATACGTCCTCCTATCGGACTGTGGATCAGGTATACAGTGGGTAAAGACCCGTCCTTCCTCCATGGTGATACACTAAACTAATCTACGCTACAAACTAACTAATAAACTACTAAGTAACGTAAATAACTACAAGTCTACGAGCTAACTTATGCTAGACAATAATTGGGGTGACCGACACTTTAATATGGAATTTCCAATTCCTAGCAGAGGAGGAAAGGCTCGCCAAAACCTAAACATTGTTACAAGTAATATTGATGTTGAAGGAGAAGATTTTCCTGCCTTACACAATAACAACTAAGTCTAGGCCCTCTTAGATTGTATTCCTTAAGAGATTGCATTAGTACTTCCCTATGAATTTGTCGTATTGTATGGATTTAATGTACGTTTATCCCAGGTTATGGGATTTATTTGACTTATGACAATCTACTATTTTATACAACATGTTGTGACAATTTCGTCCGTACATCCTATTTTACTATCATCCTATAAACCGTTTTGTTATTATCTTATAAACTATACTATTACCATATTATAAAACGATTTTCTACCCTCTTATGAACTACCTTACTACTATCTTATAAATTAATAAACTGACTTGCTACTGTCTTATAAATTATTTTGTTATATTCATATAAACTGTTTGTTACTACTTTATAAATCGTTTTTCCATCACCTTATAAACTACTTTGCTTTCATAAACTGTTTTGACAACAATTTTATAAATAGTATGTTTAATACTATTTAGCCCTAAGAAACATAATACTATTTTGACTAAACTAAGCGTTGCATCATTAATTTTCAATTATACATAGACAGATCACCTATGTCTAATCAGGAGAAATCATGTTATGATGGGAATAGTCACCTTTGAATTCTGTATAAAACAAACTTTTCACCTATATATTTGAAAAGCAAAATTTTGTGTGCGTATAAATAGTACTTAGGAATTCATGTTAGTAAGCATAGTAACCAAGTATATTTTTACCCTAACCTTATCACGTAGTATCATCCATCTTACACTGTGTTCTAATCCGATGAGTCGAGTATTGTGGTCACGATTAGTGGTTTTGACATACTATTAGGGCCTTGGAAACTCCAAGTGGGACAATAATAACCTTAGAAGAGAGCATACAGGATGAAGCTCTACGAGGTACGGATAAGAGGTTTGAGACCTGGTTAGATGGAAGCCAGTGTTTCATGGACAGAAGCTAGTTGCCACATTTTCATGGTTTACGGGATTTGATTATGCATAAGTTTTATAAGTCAGAGTATTCCATCCATCCAAGATCTGATAAGATGTATCATGATCACCAGAAGTTATATTGATGGCCGAACATGAAGGCTAACATTGCCATTTATGTTAGCAAGTGTTTAACATGCTCGAAAGTAAAGGCTAAATACCATAAGCCGTCAAGTCTACTCCAACAACCCGAGATTCCTTAGTGGAAATGGGAACACATAACCATGGATTTTATCACCACATAACCATGGATTTTATCACCAAATTTCCAAAGACATTAAGTAGTCACACATGATCTGGGTAATCATTGATCGTCTGACTAAATCTACTCACTTCCTACCAATGAAAGAAACTGATAAAATGGATAAGCTGGCTAGAATTTACATTAAGGAAATAGTCTCTAGCATGAAGTACCAGACTCTATTATCTCGGATAGAGATAGTCGATTTACTTTAAGATTCTGGCAATCACTTTAAGACACTTTGGGTACACATCTAGATATGAGAACAACATATCACTCACAGACCGATGGTCAAAGTGAAAGAACCATTCAAACGTTAGAAGATATGTTGAGAGCATGTGTGATTGACTTTGGAAATGATTGGGATAACCATATGCCATTAATAGAAATCTATTTCAACAACAGCTATCACACCAGCATTAACGCTGCATAATTTAAAGCACTCTACGGTCAAAAGTGTCAATCATCTGTCTGTTGGACCAATGTTGGTGATGTCCAACTCACTAGCCTAGAGATCATTCATGAGAAAACTGATAAGATTATTCAAATTTGGAACAGACTGCAAGCTGCAAGAGACCATCAAAATAGTTACATCGACATGAGGCATAAACCCTTAGATTTTAAAGTTGGGGACATGGTTATGTAGAAGGTGTCAACTTGGAAAGGTGTGATAAAATTCAGAAAGTAAGGAAAACTGAACCCAAGGTACACTGGACAGTTCAAGATCTTAGCTAGAGTTGGTCCAGTGGCTTACAGACTCAAGCTTTCACCAGAGCTCAACAGTGTACACAACACTTTTTATATTTCTAATCTAAAGAAGTGCTTATCGGATGAATCACTCGTCAATCCCCTGGAAGAGATTCAGCTGGACAATAAGCTAAACTTTGTTGAATAACCAGTGGAAATCATAGACTGAGATGTTAATCATTTGAAACAGATCTGAATTCCCATCGTCAAGGTTTGCTGGAATTCTCGAAGAGGTCCTGAGTTTACATGGGTTGTTCCCAAATATCATGTCTACTATTAATCTAAAAGATTTAAAGTGGGTTTGGACACTTTATTCTAGAGAGAGAAACGAGATAGAAAAGAAGAAACTCTCGCAAGACATATGGATAACGCACACCTTATTACCCATGAGTTATGGGGTATTTATACCCATACATATGTCTCACATCCCCTTGCAACTATACAAGTGTTGTGAGGGTATAATGTTGCCGCAAGGTTACACATAGTTACACACCATACCCTGAGCTATAACAAAAGATAAATAGAAGTCCTTGCTCTAATGATTTGCACTTTTCATGCTCCAACAATCTCCCCCTAAGGGTAGATCATGCATGTCTTCTATTAATGGGCTTCCTGTTAGGCCAGCTCTGAGATCCGATCCTTTGCTCCATTCTTTTCCATGATGCTCGAAGTGTCAGCCTTACTCTGATCACTTTCATAACTCTTTTCATAAGACGATGATCTCTTGTAGTCATTGTCTTCTGCCGATTCTCTACCTTATTCAGTATACTCTCAAGTTTCTCCAGGATCCATAACAACGTTCCTGTAGAGAACTAGGATACTTCAATAGCTCTGAACAATCTTTTTTGCTTCATATCGGTCATCTACACGAGACATAGTCCAAGGTTGGATTTTGTGAAGAAGGTCTAACTCTTGATTTTGTGAATACCAAGACAAGCCAACATTAGAGGAGTCAAGTTGACCTTCCTTTGATGACTTTCTATACCCATCTGGAAGTCTTCAATGTGAATTGCTACTACATTAGATCTCATGAACATCATTACAAAGTCAATGATGTCTAGGTATATGCCTTTCTTGTTGTAGCAGTCTCTTCTTCTCTTAAAGATGTCTTCTAGATCGTGAGGATGAAGGTTGATGTAATATGCTTCATTAAGTGATAATGTTTATTATCAGTCCATACGACATTATATTCAACTGATCCATGAGAGAAATTATACTCAGACTTGACTTCGATGTATCTTATAATTATGTGGTTCGAGTAGACTTCTTCATGAGGCTTGTGTTTGAGTTGCCTTAATCTGTAGAAACCCCTCAATCTTTCATTAACATTAATTAAACCTAGATACATGTCTCTGTCATATCGTTCAGGATCGATTTCATTCTCCAGGATCGATTAACATTAATTAACCTCAAACGTTGCAACTTCCTTTATTGATGGTTGGTATTTTCTTGGACCGTGAAGCGTGTATAAAGTATCATCATCGATGTAGGATACTAAAGGTGCGGCATCAGATCTTGGAACTTTGAGGATTCATTTCCATAAGGGTGTGCATTCTCTTTTTCTTGGAATAACCATTTCTTTTGGAATGACTTGTTCTTGTTCTTCTGGTTGTGGAGCTTCCCAGGTGTTTGGATCATTGAACACTTGAGATATCTCAAGATTGATGAATCTTCTATCCAAGTCTCTTTCGTTGTTTAGCTTGTAGATCACCAAATCATAGATATCTTCAAATTTCTCATCTAATGGAACTTCATCACTAAAGTTTATTCCAAATATGGCATGAATGTTTGAGAGTAACTGCTTGAGAATTGCGGTTGTATCTTTTGGTTGTTCAACCATTGGATCTTTCAGTACATCGTTTAACCCATCTTCATCATCATAAATTGAATCATCAAATCCTTCGAGCCCTGGAGGTATATCCCCTTCATGATATGTCAAATCATCCTAGAAGTCGTCCGTTTCTACACTTTCTTTTTTATTTTCATCCTAAACCACTTCATCTTCCATGTTCACGGCTTTATATTCATTGGTTTGTTGTTGTGAACCGGATTTGTGGTGTGATTTTTGTTGAGGTGAATGTTGTTGTTAGGAGGTGAAAGTTGTAGTTGTTTCAATTCTTCATCTCTGACCGCTCTTCTCCCTCTCAGGATCATCCTTATTGGGATCATCCTGACTGTGCTTCCTATAATGTGGATGACATTAGGTTCCCAACTTGACCACCCTCATTGATAGCTTCTTAAGTAGCTTGATTGCCTCGTTGTTGTTCTGCTTCAATTTCATTTCATTTTGGTATTGATTGTCAACGTGGGTTGCAGTTGGTGGTTCAGCATCGGGATCCAGTATTCCATTTTATAAGTTGGGATGATTTGTTTGTAATGATGGATCATTCAAAAACTTATCAAGCATGATCTCTGAGAGACGGTCCAAGGATAGTGTTTTTAATGAGGTTGAAGATTCATCTTTTGATTGACATTGTCGTTGGGCTAAGAATCTTGTGTCCATATCAGCACTTAGCTTTCTCATGACTTCATTGAAGTGTTTGGTCGTGACAAATGGAACTGGTTCGGCTCGTATCTCTGAGAGAAAATGGATGTTGATGTTGTCGGGATATGCTTCAATGGTGTTGTTGTTGCTTTTGGTGTTGTTATTGTTGTTGGTGTTGATGGTATCCCTTCGATGGTTGCTAGATGAGTGAGTTGGTGTAACTCAGTGAACCTAGACCTACTGATGTCAATCTTCATCTTCGTCCTGGGCTCATGTCTATGGGTGTCATCTCCGTCCCCATTATCATTACCATCATCGTCATGCGGACGATCATCACTAGGCCTATCCTCTAAACTATCCTTATTCTCCTTAGAAGGTTCACTTTTCTCCTCTTCCATACCCTCATCATCTTCACATCCGTTTGTTTTCCTAGTCTCATCAATTGGATCGATGATTGTATCTCCGTCCTCTTGTTCATTAGACTCGTCCCCTTCATCACGACGAAGCATTTCTAGCTTTGTTTGTTTCCTAATTGCTTTTTCTAAATCACTTTGCTCTTCCTCCTAGTCCTATTAACTATTCCTAGTTGGGCGGTAGACTCAACCTTAACCTTATGCGCTTCTGGGATAGGTCCGCTTAGTTTTGAGCTTTCCATAGAAGCGTTAACTAATTCTATATACTCCTTGTATGCATCCGAGTTTGTGTCAGCTTGATCCAACAAGTTTTGTGGTATTGGCATCGGTGCATTTGTTGTTACAATTGATGTAACCGATGTACCATGCATGTATGATTCGTCTGTTGTAGGATCTTCTAGTATTCTAGTGATACTAGAATTTTGCCTCATGAGTTGAGTTACCATCAGCTTGATGTATCTGACAAATGGAATGCACACGTTCTTCTTCTTCTTCAGCGACTTCCTGCTGGTTACATGATCGACTATATCAACCCAGATCATCTTAGCATAGTTGAAGTGGCGTTTTTCACTATACCTTACATGATTTGGTAAAGTGTGTTAGTGCCTCTATCCATCCATGTTTCTTTACCCACTATGCAATGGATCAAAATTGAGAAGAGTGTTGCCCATCTTGTGGGAAGATATTTTCTCTCGAATGCTGATAATCTTTTGAAACCTTCAGCGTCTTTGCCGTAACCCATCTCAATGAAGAAATCTTGCAACTGCGTGGCATTAGGTGGATCTTCAAATTTTTCATGATTTTTGTGGTTCGCAGTTGGTAGATTTAGTGATGTTCAAAGATTTTCTAACGTCAGCTCAAATGTTTGTGTCTCGATGGTTGTTTGTAGAGTTTTGACTTCATCTAAGAGCACAACATGACGCCAAAATTTTTTTATATAGATCATGCGAGCGGTTGAGTCTGAGGATGAAAGTGCGGGAAAAATAGGGTGATGATTGAGAATTTATGGGATTATTTGGTGATCACATTCAAAGGATTCAAGGAAGAATTGATGATTGCATACACCAATTTTGAGGAATTCAGCTTCTGGTAGAAGTTTTTCATTAGTTGGAACATGAACATCTTGAACTTCTTCCTAAATGTTTTGTGGTTGTTCTTGTTCTTGAGCCATTTTTGTGATGTGATTCTGAATGATATGAAAGAGGTTAAGTGTATGGATAAACTTAAATTTATTTCACTCTGTCTATTTTTGTATGCTCTGGCATTTTTTTTGAGCATATTTCTTTTTATGTTCTTTTCTTATGCTTTCTTTCTATAATAGCATAAGTGCGTGCCCTCTATTCTTTGAACATGCAATTTAATTCTCTCTATCTGTTTTTTTTTTCTTCACTAAAAGTTTTTATTGTGATACTTTTTCAAAGAATTTTGAGGTATAGAATGATCGTTGTTTTATTTGCTCATGCTTTAAAATATACTGATAAGGTTTTAAAATGTACCTTTTTGAGGGGTCGTTTAAGCCCTTATTTGATCACTTTTGTATCCGTTATTACTTAATATCGCTCCTTTTCACTTTTAGGTATCTTGAAGGCAAATCTTTGGACTTATTCGGACTAAAAGGGCGAAATACGAAGAAAATGGCCAAAGTCAAGAATCGAGCCACTGTCGAACTAAAGGGACGGCATCAGTGTTATTCATGACGCCGTCGCATCACTTTGTGACGACTCAAGAGCCAAATTGCTTATTTACAAGTGACGGTGTCGCTTTAAAAGAGTAGGTCGTCGCAACTCGGACGGCCTAGATTTGATCGAGACGGCGCCGAGAATGAAGGGACGGCATCACAAGCATAAGGTGACGCCGTCGCAAGACTAACGTGGCCAAGATGAAACTCTAATAACGGCGACCGACAACGTCACAAATTAAAAGGTGGCGCCGTCGCGAATGTAATCTTATATATAGAATCCGAATTTTTAGTTTTCGGTGTGTAGTCTTTTGGAGTAAAACCTAAACCGAACCAAGGCTGTCTTGTACAAGATTTTAGGGTTCCAAACCCTATCTTACATCAAGATAAGTGTTTTACTTCATTAATTTAATTATATCTTCAATTACTTGTGTGTATGCTTGCATGTTCTCCATGTCCGGCTAATTTACTTGTGTGTTTGCTTAGGGAATACGAAACTTAATTATTGAATATTTATTGGTTGTCTCTTATCTTAATTGTTAATGATCTAGTAATGCGATAGGTCATCAGTTGTGTAGTTAATGCTTGATTACTCTTTGTGAACTTTAGCTTATAGTACCTAGAGTTGTTGTAGGCTAAACCATCCGAAGATTACCTTAGAGTTAAAGTTTATAAATCCTAGAGATTTTGTAGGCGACACCCTTTTGTAGTTTCAAAGAGTTAGGGATAAACGCATACCCTACGACCTTAGACATACAACGCGATTAAGAATAAGGACGTGACAATTCAACCATCAATAGGAGATAATTAAGGAGTAATAAAACCTAAGTAAACACATCTTTAAACCATCATACGAGCACACAATAATTAGACATAGACTACCCTCACCTTAGTTAATTAGATAATTAGATAGTAGAAGTAATCGGTACAAATACCAACCCCCCAAATCCAAACCCCGAGATTCGTACCTTTCCATTTCCTAAAAAAATATAAAAGATAAAAATAATCTTCCTCAACCCCAACCTTAGCGTAGTAACCTCTCACTAGCATTCCTATTCCCCAGAGAACGATATCAATTCCGTGGCTTACCTTAATACTACACTACAACGATTAGGTTCACTGCCTAGGGTGTTGAAAAACTTGCTCGACGAAAAGGAAGTTCCTTTGACCCCGAACGCGCTGTGTAAGCATATCAAGTTTTTGGCGCCGCTGCCGGGGAATAGAATAGCTAGTTAGGAGTCCACCTCGTTTAGGTTTCTTTGCTTGATTCCTATCAAGTAAATTTTTTCTAATTTTTTAGCTTCCTCGTAGTCTATCCCCCTTCTTCGTGACCTTTGTTAGTAATCCCATCACTTTTCATCATGGAAGGTGATAACCAACCACCATTCATCAACCTACCACCAAATGACCCGCCAAGAGGCCGTACTCTTGGTGAATACTCGAGACCAAGCCACCTAGGCTATAGGAACACCATTGAGCTTCCCGATCAAGCCCAAACTACGGCCCTGTGATCCGACACCATCCGGTTGGTGCAAAACGGATGTGCATTCCATGGACTTCGTTAGAAGATCCTAATCGACATCTTAAGGATTTCCTTAAAATTGTCGATTCCATCGACCTCGATGCTACTACTCGGGAGACCACGCGCGCTGCGTCTCTTCCAATTCTCTACGGGACCAAGCTAGTAATTGGCTTGAGCGACTTCCCGGCTCCATCTCAAGTTGGGATGATCTCACCTCTCGCTTCCTTGCTCAATTTTTCCCACGGGAGAACCACTAAGCTTAGGAATGACATCTTGATGTTCCAACAACGTCAAGGTGAATCTCTCTGAAGCATGGACTCGATTCAAGGACTTACTTCATAAAGTCCCTCATCACGGCATTGATCTTTGGCTCCAAGTACAACTTTTCTATGATCATGTCAACTTCCCCACCAAGCGATCCATTGACCAAGCGGCCGGTGGAAAACTTAGTGATCTCACCGCGGAAGAATCATGGGGTATAATAGAGGACCTTGCTCTCTATGACAACGAAAGTTGGAATGACCCCCGTGAGTTGCCCAAAACCGTTAAGGCAATCTCCTTGCCTCCCATCGACTCACAACCTTCCGACCGTAGGATGCTCGAACTTGAAGATCAAGTTAAATTCCTAATGAGCTCCTACAAAAATCCTAAGTCTTCACGCCATGTGAACAAAGTTTCTTCCTCGTGTGAGTCGTGTAGTGATCCTCATAACACACACAATTACACCCGATTCCCCGAACATGCTTCCGTTGACTATGCATCCTCGCGTATTAATGGAACGGGAGGAAGATTCCCTGCAACACCCGGACCTAGGACTTTCAATGACGCTCGAGAAGCATGGAAGGGCAAGCCCGACTTCTATTGGGGACAAACCAAAGAATTCACTTCCAATGATTTCTCATGGCCCTAACCAACAAAACATTGAGGGGATGTTGCAACACCTAGTCGCATCCCAAGAAGCTCAAATTGCTAAGCTCTCGGACCATTTTAACCAAGAACAAGCTGAGATGGATAGGAAGATAGATAACCTCTTGAAAGCCATGACCAATAGTGATAGGAAGGTTAATGCTATCTCAACTTCCGAGCCTTCCGGTGTAGAGATTAAGGACCCAAGTAAGTTAGCTAAACACGTCCAATTCGTCAATACCATCACCTTAGTGAAACCTAATAGAACAAATGATGAAGCGGACCATGAAACTATACTTGAGGTTAATGAAACAACCGAGGAAGTAGATGAAGTAGACAATGACTATTTCAATAAATTTCCTACGGAAGAAGAGCTATCTCGCCACCCTCACTTAGTGCGTGACCTCCGTCACATGTATGTTAGGAAAAGCCCTAGGATCAAGTTTGGGAACCCTTGGAATCTTAACATACCATGTTGCATAGGACACCTTTTCGTGGCAAAGGCCTACATTGACCACAAGTCACCAATAAACATAATGACTAGCACCTACTATAATTGGGTTATGAAGAAGCCTATCACAACTAGGCAAGGCCCCGATAATCCTAGGGTTAGGTGCAATTTTCTTGGTAGAATTAAGGGATTTCCCGTTTATGTAGGTAGTTTCACGTTTCCTACGGACTTCATAATTGTGGATGATATTAGCACGGCCATAGATCCTAGCTTTTCCCACGTTATTCTAGGAAAGCCTTTCATAGAAAACACCGGGATGACTTATGATCCCTCACTAGGAATAGTGCGATTCAAGGATGAGACCGATGATGTAGCTTACCAAATGCCGTTTAAGATTGAGAAGTTTTCATCACTCTCCAATGATGAAAAGGAACTTAAACTATCGGTCTATTATAGGAATGATGAGGATAAGGAGAAAGGAGTAGATTATGTTATGGCCAAGATTTTTGGATTCTATAAGGGTTGCTTGAGCTTGGGACCGGAATATAGAACCGATTGGGGAGAGGACGACCTCTTAGAAAGGTGCATCATAGGGCACTTTTACAACATGGAATCCCCCAATAGAGACCGTCATAAGGAAGAAGGTGACGGTAATGAAGTCACGTAGGAGCACGACTACGAGTCTAGCTACAAGACTCATAAATAAAGAAAAGCGCTTCGTGGGAGGCAACCCATGCTTAATTGTTTGCTTGTTTATGTCATATATCTTTTATTAATTGCTTAATCTCATGTTTAAATTTGTAAAAATGCTTTATTTTGTTTTTAACCTCGTCTTAATTACATATAAAGGTATTTTACATAAAGGATAAGTGTAGGGAGGATTACACACGTTTTCAAAGGAAACGTAAACATGAGAATTTCAATTGATTAAAAGATATACATGTGTGTTTGTTCGAGTCAAATGCTTGTATCGAGTTATAATGGATGTTTTGCGAAAATTTTCCGATTCTAAAGATGTAAATTTTCCGAATTTTTCCGAAAATCGCATACCGCTTTTTGTCGGGATAACCGAGGCGTCAGATCGCAACTCGACGGCGTAGGAAGGAGCAAAATAATCGATTACTTTTTCGTTTTCGAGCTACTTATAATTTTTGGAATTTTCCGGTCTTAATTTTCCGAAATTCGTAAACATCCATTCCACAAGCATTATATCCTAGTTTAGTAGAGTCTTATATATTATTACCACCGATTTTACGTGAAGGTTTCGTTTGTTTTCTTCAAGTGTGCGGGTTTAATTTATCAAGAAGGAGATACATAAGATGAGAAGGAGCTTTTCACGCAAACGTTCTTCTTGAAGAAAAATATAACCACCACTTTACACGGATCCTACCAAGCTAATCGGGAGTACTAGTTTCTTTCATCTTTTATTACCTTCCATTATCATAACTTTGATACTTTCGGGAACATTGGGGACAATGTTCGGTTTAAGTGTAGGGAGGAAAATAAAGCGGAACTTTGAAACTATGCTTATCCTTGATTATTTGCTTTGTCCAATTGCAATTGCGTAATAAACCATGAGAAAATGTCGGTTAGGGTAATTTTGGCACCAAATTTAAAAAAATTTCATAACACATAGGAGTGGGCCATTAGTCTTAACAAAAGCGTCTCATGGATAGGAAGTTATATGACTAGCACAAAAACCCTTTACCACTCAAATTCCACCCAAAATGTGAGGATCGCCCTTAGATTAGTAGGAATTAAAGCATTCATCTTTAATGCTTAGTGTGTGAACCGGTAGTATATTAGATTCTAGAACTTGTTTTGTGATGCATCCCGAGATCGCTAGTAAGACTACACTTGTGTAGTTAGGAATAACTAAATGATAAGAGGCATTAGGATAACCCTTGTTTTATACCCGTAATATAATTACTTCTTCCACATCGGTTGAGTAATTCCCCCACACCTTTGCGTTGTACTCATCTTTAGTACACGATACCCTAGTTAACCCCTCGAGCCTATCCTTTTCGCGGTTCTCGTGATGTTTCATTTTTCCGAATATCAATGAAGAGCATTGTTTACACCCCACCCCAAATGTACACCCAAATCGCCTTAGCCTACCTTATATGCACTCACTTTTAGTGCATTATTGTTATCACCCTAAAACCCTTAGTTCAATTATCTAGTTGCTTGCATAAGTTGCTAAGTCGAGTCATATCCTTTGTACACGCTTTGGGACGATTGGGACTCATGGGAAAAGTTAAAGTTTATGAAATGACGGAAGGGCGTTAAATTCAAATTCCCTTTATTTGCGTAATAATGTACTCCAAGTGTTTTGATCTTTTCAATTCGGGTCAAATTAGTGTTAGAGTAATAAAAACTCAAGTGTAGGGATGTGCCTATAAATCCCTATCATTTTGATGTTACTATAGAGGATGGTAGAGTAAAAGTGTATGAAAAAAAAATCGAAAAAAATAGAAAAAGAGAAAAAAAAAAAAAAGTATTAAAAAAAAACATACGGGCTACCATCCTACATCTATCTTTAATTTATGTTCGTTTGTTTCAGTTATCTAGAGTCTAGAGTGTCGAGTCTTGGCTTAGCAACGCCATTCTTCGCATGCTTGTAACAAAAAGATTTTTGACTTGCCACCACTAAATAGCCTATCTCACCAAACCCTTTGTTTCCCTACCGTAAGCCTAACATTACAACCCTTTAAAAGTCCTCTTGGATAGTCTTTCTTAGGTGCTTACGCCAAAGCGATGGAGGTTTTATCTAGTCTCAAGCCTATGGTAATCTATGTACTAGGACCGGTTAATGAGTGTTTATCTTCCATTTCCAACTTGTTATATTTCATATACACCCGAGAGATGTGAGTATCCAAACACCCCATGTGAGGTGCTAGTATATAATTTATGTGCTTGTTATGACTTTTGTGGGGCTTATATGTGTTGTGGATTGTTTTAAACCAATGCTTCATGACCCCTAACTTATAAATTAATTGGCTAAAAGCACATTTGCTTGAGGACAAGCAAATACCAAGTGTAGGGATATTTGATAAGGTTTTAAATGTACCTTTTGAGGGTCGTTTAAGCCCTTATTTGATCATTTTGTATCCGTTATTACTTAATATCGTTCCTTTTCACTTTTAGGTATCTTGAAGGCAAAATCTTGGAATGACACTTATTCGGACGAAAAGGCGCGAATATCTGAAGAAAATGGCCAAAGTCAAGAATCGAGCCACTAAGACTTTGGGCCGAAGGGGACGGCGTCGGTGTTATCTGCGACGCCGTCGCATCACTTTTGTGACGGCTCAAGAGCCAAATTGCTTATTTACAAGTGACGGTGTCGGGCTTTAAAAGAGTAGGTCGTCGCAACTCACGGCCTAGATTTGATCCGAGACGCCAAAGATCGAAGGGACGGCGTCACAAGCATAAGGTGACGCCGTCGCAAGACTAACGTGGCCAAGACGAAACTCTAATAACGGCGACCCGGCGGCCACAAATTAGAAGGTGACGCCGTCGCGAATGTAATCTTATATATAGAATCCGAATTTTTAGTTTTCGGTGTGTAGTCTTTTGGAGTAAAACCTAAACCGAACCAAGGCTGTCTTGTACAAGATTTTAGGGTTCCAAACCCTATCTTACATCAAGATAAGTGTTTTACTTCATTAATTTAATTATGTCTTCAATTACTTGTGTGTATGCTTGCATGTTCTCCATGTCCGACTAATTTACTTGTGTGTTTGCTTAGGGAATATGAAACTTAATTATTGAATATTGATTGGTTGTCTCTTATCTTAATTGTTAATGATCTAGTAATGCGATAGGTCATCCGTTGTGTAGTTAATGCTTGATTAATCTTTGTGAACTTTAGCTTATAGTACCTAGAGTTGTTGTAGGCTACACCATCCGAAGAGTACCTTAGAGTTAAAGTTTATAAATCCTAGAGATTTTGTAGGCGACACCCTTTGGTAGTTTCAAAGAGTTAGGGATAAACGCATACCCTACGACCTTAGACACACAATGCGATTAAGAATAAGGACGTGACAATTCAACCATCAATAGGAGATAATTAAGGAGTAATAAAACCTAAGTAAACACATCTTTAAACCATCATACGAGCACACAATAATTAGACATAGACTACCCTCACCTTAGTTAATTATATAATTAGATAGTAGAAGTAATCGGTAGAAATACCAACCCCCCAAATCCAAACCCCGAGATTCGTACCTTTCCATTTCCTAAAAAATATAAAAGATAAAAATAATCTTCCTCAACCCCAACCTTAGCGTAGTAACCTCTCACTAGCATTCCTATTCCCTAGAGAACGATATCAATTCCGTGGCTTACCCTAATACTACACTACAACGATTAGGTTCACTACCTAGGGTGTTGAAAACTTGCTCGACGAAAAGGAAGTTCCTTTGACCCCGAACGCGTTGTGTAAGCGTATCATATACGATCATCGTACCTTCTTTGAATGTTTTGGGAAAAAGTATCATCAGTTGTTTCAAACTTAATTAATCCAGTATATACTAGATAACTTTTTATAGAATAGCATTTGCAAAGAAAAATTGATTGCACGAGCGTGAGATTTCTTGAAAGATGAAAAAACTTCAAACTCTCTATTACGTTGCCTAGTTAAAGGAGTCCATTATCAGCTTTTAGGTGATAACTATTCCTAATAACTATCTTGAAGTTGAGAAATTTTAGGTTAAGTCAAATACAAGTTGTCTCAAAAGAGATTTTGTTGCATAAGACTGAGATTTCCCTAAACATGTCAAAACTTTGAATACTCTATTATGTTGCCTAGTTAAAGGAGTTCACTATCAGCTTTGAGGTGATAACTATTCCTAATAACTATCTTGAAGATGAGATACCCCTTAGTTAAGACAGTCGCGAGTTGTCTCAAACTCATTTGGAAAACAGATTTGAGTGAAAAATGATTCAAGGTTGCATGAATTGTTTTTAAATGACTATTCATAGCATTGGAAACCGAGAAATAATTAAAGTTTGAATTCGTCAAAATCATACATTCACTATTGAAATATTAAATGTCAAACATAAAGTGTATATGTAACAAGGTGAAATCATAGAAAAGTCTAAATTATTTAAATAAACATATACATCTCGAACTACTTAAAGGCAATATCGGGATACAATCCTGGTCTAATCAATTTTAAGCTAATCGTATGCTGTTTGTATCTATAAATTTAAAATCTTCCTTTTAGAAAAATTTTGATATTTCTCATTTAAAGTCGATTTTTGAGTTTGAGAAATACACTTTTTGTTCTAAATGTGCTCATTTTTGAAAACTTCATGTTTTTTGACAAACACTTGAATTTTGAACAAGTTATGACTTGCTGAGAGAGTTTTGATCATTTTATTACTTTGTCATAATTAATAAAAATACTTATAAGAGTTTTTATAAGTGAAATACTTGTAAGAAGTCTCATGAATATTTTTAGAATGTTCGGCAGAGTGACGTTTAGAAACAAGTTGGTAACAAAGTTTCGCAAGATCTGGTATCGCAGAGATTTGGTATCGCAAACATGGTCAACTGTCGCAACAAGGTTAAGTAACAAGGTTAAGTAAGGTATCGCAAGCTAAAGTTGTGATACTAATAGCTATCACAACTTATTTTGGAAAGGGCTATCGCAAGACAGTAGTCACAACAAAAGTCTCGTCAGAACACCATTATTGCTGTCGCAACCCTAACTATTCACCATCGTCCTAAAGTTGATCCATTTTACACAAAATCAAACCGTTTAATTCTTATATTTCTTTCATAAACATGATCTAGACATCTTATCTCAATCATCTAATCATAAAAATTTAATCAAAACACTCTAAATCACAAACCCTTTGATTATCTTAGTGCTTAACTGTGACATATTGCATATCATAACACCACAATTCAACAAGCTTAAGATCGTGTATTCTAGAGAGAGAAAGAGAGAGAATGGGATGTTTGTAGAGAGAGAAAAACAAAAGAAATGTTAGATTAACTTTGAACATCCAACCCTATTCCTTGTGGGGAGAGGGCTATTTATACATATGTCTACGCCCTCTTTCGGGCTGTGGATAAAGTATACAGTGGGTAAAGACCCATCCTTCTTCCACAGTGTTACTTATAATACTATAAACTAACTAATATAATGTTATGTCTACGAGCTATAATATGCTAAACTATTGTTGGGGTGACCAAAACTTCAACATGGATTTTCCAAATCCCAACAATCTACCCCTAAGGGAGGTCACCCCATGAATTACATTGTGAATCCTAACATTCTATCTTCAATCTTTCATGCTCGAGCTCATAGACTTTGAAGCTTCCTTAAGTTCAACTATGCAAATTAGTAGTAGTTCTTTGGCTTGAATGTTTCTTTGTTATGTGATCACGAGCTTTCTTAGAGATCATCAGCCACATAGAATCTCCAGCTCATCCTTTGAAGTATCGCCATTATGTGATGTTGTGACAATTGGACCGACACGCTCACAATTTTTGGATCATGACATCTCTTCATCAGAGTAGCGGAAGCTTTGTTGTGTGTTTTGATCATCATGATTTTCTTCAAGTATGATTTAGAGATGTGAGCATGCGGTTATGAATTGACGTCTCAGCGGCTATCAGCTGCAATCATCGGGAGTTCCTGCAAATGACAGTTAGCAATAAACACATGAAAGTGTCTTTGTTCACTTTCGTTGAATATGGTTGCAAGAACCACAGTTCCCCGTTGATCAGTATAAACATTGCCTGTGATCAGGTAGAATTCCTAAGAATCTCCTTGACAGGGTTTCGTACATGTACTAGCCGTTCTCAAACCGGAGCATCTCAAAGCAGACAACACGGAGTGAGTGAATCAGTGATTTGTTATTCACTGATTAATTAGAAATTGATTTGATAAACAATCGCGTATTGCAGAGTAAAGAGTTTTTTTTGCAATACGAAAAAGGTTTTATGAATTAAATTACTCAAAAATACTTTTGTTGGTAAGCTCCATCAATTCATAACCAGGACCAAGGTTCACTCAAGATTGAATCGCCCCATCGTTTCTATCCAGTTGTCACAAGCTTGATCTTTTAAAAAGATCTCACATGTCACCCACCAAGAGCTTGTTTGATGTTGGCTCTAGAAGGTATTCCATCTTCATCGTGAGTATTTTACATATCACTCGAATGTTATGGCAATACCTCAAGGATAATGCGTAGGACTCTCAATATATTATCTCACTTTCCACATTGTGTGAACCAGTAAGTCTTTATTTATTTTGTGTCCTAATGATATTTTATTGATGATCTCTTGGCTCTAGACTCAGTTGTGCACTTTGGTTTCCTATATCGGAGACTAGGGAGAGGGTCTCCTTTTCAATATCAACTATCTCCAAGAGAAAGTCGATAGCTTATGTCCTTCTCGAAATCAACCGCCCACAAAACTTTCTAGACTTTGGAAGATTCTCCGAGTCTTGAGCCTTCTTTCGATAGCAGCAATAAAGGCCTCACTCCTTTCCACGTCATGCTTAGTCCAAAACCTTGTACTAACTCCTAGTCTCATGTCGAGCTTATACTCCTTAACCTGATAATCCAACGCTTCTTCTATTTGCCATAGAGTACCATCACTGAACTTGTACAGCTCACACATCCTCATGAGCATCCTTATCCCATATTTGTCTGTGATGACAACTGCTCCTGGAGTATCAATTATTGAGTAGTCATGCCTGTATTCCAATCTTGTAGCTTTCCATCAAGGCTTGGTGAGGTTGACTTGAGTCTGGTAGCTTTCCATGTCAAGCTGAAAGTCACCAACTCTCTGTCGAATCACTAAGCCTCTGATCCATAGGTTGACTGCTGCAGTAAGAGACTTCTTTTGACGAATGGGCAGGTGATCAAGGTGGCCTTGGAGGTTCAATAGATACAGATCTTCAAAATCACTGGGATACAGATTTTTGAATTCGTTTTCCTCTACATGGTCTTTCTAATCTGCTCTTCGGAGGAAAATCTTCTTCAAATAGTCATATCCATACATTAGGAAGATCTCCACACTGACGACACTTAGAATTCGCAGTTTTGAACAAACAACTCTGCGACTCTTTTCTGCACTGTGTCTTCCAATGTAGAATCGTTTCTTTTTGAACCACCAGTGTGAGTTTCCATATGAGGCAGCAACGTCATACTCATATTCATGATCCGTTCAAAACTAATCGGGGACCATCTACTCTAGACCAGCATCTGGATAGTTGGCAGCCTTCATTTTCGAGATTGAAAGAGCTGTTCTGCTTCCCTGATTCCCGTCACGCAGATAATCCTGATCTTTGTTGAAGAAGAAGTCTGCTTGGATGGTTATTTGACCAGGTTCACCACCTAGAGGAAGTGGTTTGTTGACGTTGAATTGAAGAACATTGTCGTCTACTTGATCCGTCAACCACTTTTAGCACTCCTCCATTTAGTACTGTAGGTGAGCAGCGTCTGGATGAAAGGATTTTACTATCTCATATACTGGGACTTCCAGATCCTTTGGTGTAATCGTTGAAATTCCTTGCCTCTCACAGTACCACTTCATAAAGCTTCCCATATCTCATGTTATGTGTAGCAATGAGTCTTCTGGAGGTGCCACATGGTTAACTGAGATGGTGTTCGCCCAGTTGTTGTCAGGAGTGATAAGATCAGATGTAGGAATTGTCCATGAAGGCTCTGGAGTTGCTGGTCGCTCCTCGGTCCACCAGTCTTGTGTCATTTCCTTGGTTGGTGCAGACCAGGATGACTTCACACTCTTTTCTCCCATAAATGTATTCCACCAGTGGTCGTTACGAGTCACCTTCGGAAAGTGTTTGGTGGAAACATCATCTTAATCTGAATCGGACTCTTGAGCAAAAGTTGATTCTTCATTCATAACTTGTTCTTCTGGAATGGAAGAGAATGTGGGTGTGAATCTCGAGTCCACCGTGGTCCAGGTAGCATAGGCCGTGATTTTAGCCTTCTTGTGTGATCCTTGACCGACTGAGGAACCAGGTTGACTTGATGACAGTGGAGTAGGTGTTGGTGGATTTTTCTTTGTTGTATCAGAAGTGCCCATAGATCCATCGGTTCCAGAAGATCCAGCACCATCAGTTGGAGGAGGAGGAGGTGGTGGTTTTGGAGTTCCTGACGATGACTTAGGTAGCTCAAGTCTCATTTTCTTCTTTTCATTGAGTTCCCCGATGTCCTTCAAAAACTTCACATGATTATCTTGATCCATCGACTTCTGAAGAGCATCATAGAGCTGCATATGGGCTTCGTGCTCCTTGTATTCACCAGTTTCATACATCCTTTGTTGAAGAATCACTTTCATATCTGATGTAGGTAAGTCTTTGAACCTTGTATACAATGGAGCTTTCATGGCCCATTCGATCGCTTCTTTTACTTTAGCTTCAATAGCATTTACCACTTAATGGTCAAAGTTGAGTCGCTCCAGTTTTGATAGTCGACAATCATGATGATTAACTTTTTCCGGTAGTTTTTGCTTCTCGAGGGCATCAAGACATTTTAGAGCATTGTCCAGTCGTTGTTCAACGGTTTTGCTTATGGGTGGTGATGGTGGTGGTGTTGTTGTTTCACTAGTATCAATAACGATGGTAGTGGACACGGTTGTTGTAGTTTCTTCGGTTGTCATGGGTGTTGGAAGAGCAGTTGACTGAGGTGTCATCGGTGGTGGAAGTCGGTTGTTGAAGGAGTTACAGATGGAGTTGGTGTTGGTACGGACATAGGTGGAATGACAGAAGTATCCTGTTGAATAGTAACTGAGAACATGGATTCGACCTCTTTATCTTCATTCTGCTTATCAGACTCAGCATCATATGGTCTATCTTTGAGGAATTGGTCACCATAAGTAAAATCTGTATCAAGGTTTTTTAGCGAAGATAGGGATTCAGTTGAATTGAGTGTTTCATCCAGGTTTACTTGTTCATCCATTCTTTGCTTGAGAGATTCCTGGAGATTCGGATCACCCCAATTTACATTTTGCGTGGAATGGAATTCACAGGGGCATTGTTGTCATAGCACCACATCACAGTTATATTGAGCGACCTAAAGTGTCGTTTAAAAACACATCGTTGGATATTTCATAAAAACATAATCAGTACAACATCGGTCCCAAAAGGTTTAACAAGTTTGCCAAAATACAAATATGTTACAAATCAAGCGATGTTTTGAAATAAAAAACCATAATGTACATAATGTAAGTCGGCCTTGCGACTCAAAATATAGGTCCCTAAACCATGTCATGATCACGAATGCCTCGATTACACGAAAATACATTGCTAAAAGCGTCAACAATAATGTTGGTGAGAAATCATAGGTTTATGTAAATGTTTTATCGACTACACAAGTATAGAATATGCATGACAATCGATCACGTAAAAATAATGTTACAATTGCTCTAAGCCCATGACCCCGAAACTAGGCTGTTCAATAATGTATGCCCTGCAGTGTTTGCGGACAACTCCGTAATACCATCAAATGAAATGCATCCGTTCACTTGGTTGGGATTCACCAACCCGGATGGGCGTCACCCTCGATAGATCTATCCACTCATCCTCGCTTCAAAGATTAACGGTTCATGTTCAAGTAATGGGGACTTTCAAATTGGCATATGTGGTAACTTAAGCAATGTAATGAATTTAACATACTTGGTATCGTACAAAAAAAATGTAGTGCAATGTATTCTCCCGTGGGTTTGAAAATAATCGAAAGCATGTAAAAGCGGGGCTATGAAAACTCACTTGGATAAAGCGGAATAACGGCAAAAGTGAGTACACGAGGTTTATAATGATCGTCAACGGGACCTATTATCAATGATATGATATGTCATGAGTTGCAATGTAATGTTATGCATGCACCGTATGTTATTTATACCATTTACGGGTTTTGAAAATATTACTCGTCGTCGAAAAATACTCTTTTGGCGTCTTGACCCTTCAAAATGACTTTACATGTTTTCGTCAAAATGTCATCCTACAATGGTTTTATAATGATTTTGGTGAAATTACCATTTTTCGTCGCAAAACAATGTCGTCGGAAAAATCATGAAATCAACAAAAATGGCTCGGAAAAGTGGTCGTAAAATGGTGTCGTCGATCGTTAGAAACGAACTCGACGGTTTTGGAAAGTTTGTATCGATATCTAAAAGTTTCAGTTCAGGAGTTTTCGTCAAAAGGTCTCGATCATAAAGATATCAAAGGCTAAAGATGGTGGTTTTGTTAATTGTGTGCGAGAAAATGAGTTTGACCAATGTTTGAACATCCGTAATTAAATCACTATAACTCCGCTTGACAAGCGGCTTTTGTTTTGAAAAATATGGCCGATGAACTTGATTTTACTAGAAGACACTTCGTTATAAAAGTTTTGCATCATGGTTAAAAGCGCGCAAACATGGACGATATAGCTAATGAAATACTTGTAACGTAAAAATAATATAATTTTAGAAAATAATATTTACGGCAACTTTATGAAAGCGGCCATATATTTGTCGTTTTAAATCCGTTTTCTCGTAAAATATGTCCTTAGCCGTATCGAAGTAAACTAATATATTTTGAGAAGTCGAAATAATTTGTGAAGCTTAAGGCTCGTTTTGACCGAAATATGTAAAAACTGCATGCTGAAATTTTTCAGAAAATAATACTTTTCGTCGTCAAACTTTAAAAATTCACCACGGCCGTTATAACTCCGTTTTATCCGTTCAAAAGGCCACGGATTCGTTTTAAAGTATATTTTCTAAATATGAAGGCCAAAATGTCGTACCATCAGTAGGTTTTCCAGAAATTCGTTTTAAGGACAGAGCGTAAAATATAGTTTACGAAAATAGTTTTCTCGGACAAAACCTATTCTAATCCCTTCAAATCAACTCCAAAACTAATCTAATCCTACCATACACCTTCTTAGGGTGTCATGGGTTCCTAATCACCATCAAGACCAAAGAATAACTTGGGAATAATTATAGGATGACTATATTGTATATATAACTTTAAAATCATGAAATAAATGGTATAAACTACATAACATGCATATAAGCTCCAAAATGATAAGAAACATATGAAAATGATAAGGAAACATAAAATGACAAGAATATGCTTACTAGTGCAAGTGAAGAGGTGTAGGTAACAAAGGATTAACTTAAATATCCTTGGTTTTATTTCAAAACCATGAAAAGGATATGATCTAGGTTGAAAAAAACACTTGAAGTTGAAAAAAATTTTGATCCCTTGGTTCTTCTTATGTGGCGGTTTATGGAGACCCAAGAAGAAGAGAGAGAATTTTTTTTTTAACACTTTGATAACTATGTGATGTATGTGAAAATTTTGTCAAGTAAGACTTTGTAGACTTGTGAATTATTTGCAAAACATGAACCATACCACAATTAAGACACACCCTCCCCTTGGCGGTTTTGGGGAGGTTGTCTCAATATATATTTTTTTTTTTTTAAAACTTGTTACTTGTATATATTTGTGTAATAATTTGTATTATCTTGTAAAGAAAAATGTAAGTAAAGTAAAGTAGAATGTAAGGTAAATGGTAAATTTTTGGTACAAGTAAGTTTTAGTAAATCAAAATAGATTGTATTGAGGTGATAAAATTGTAAAAATACTTTCCTTGTGAAAATCGGGTGATAAAATAATTATCGTAAAATTTTTAAGAAAAAAAGCGTAATAATTAAACTTTAACGATTAAAATACCAAATAAATTTGAAACACTAGGAAAACTAAAAATATAGTTTTATAAACTAAATGTGAGTTTAAAAATACCTCGGGATCATTTTTGAAAGTAACGGGTTAAATAATCAAAATAAAAACTCACGCGATAAAAATTATTAAACATAAAAATTACGCGTTGAAGGGTGAAATGAAATGTCGTGAATGTACTAATGAGATGCACATGATGTCAATGAAATGTAGACTAATCATAGTCCATATGAAATGTACGTGATGTCATGATCATGAATTCGCCGCTAAACCTCCAAGGTTCTGCAATTTGAAACAAGTAAACCAAGTTTACTAAAATGTTGAAATAATGAGACATGAGCGGTGTAGAAATGACACGAAAGTACGGATTGTCACATTCGCCCATCAAAAGGAATTCAGTCCACAATTCAATCGTTATTAGGTCTAACGGTGTCGGCGAAAAGATGTGGATACTTGCGTCGCATCTGGTCTTCCGTTCCCAAGTAAACTCGGGACCTCGTCGAAATTCCAACGAACTTTCACAATAGGAATACGACTCTGTTTCAAGCTGCTTGACCTCGCGGTCCATGATTTCTCTGAGTTCTTCCACAAAGTTGAGTTTGTCGTCAATATGAACTTCGTCCAATGGAATAACGGCGATTAAATGCGAAAGACACTTCTTCAAGTTTGAAACATGAAGCGTGTTGTGCACATGACTAAGTTACGACGGAAGATCAAGTCGATAAGCTACGGACCAACTCGGCTCAAAATCTTGAATGGTCCAATGTATCTCGGGTTTAACTTTCCACGCTTTCCAAAGCGTACCACGCCCTTCAAGCGATACTTTCAACATAACTTTGTCACCCACTTGAAATTCCAAATCCTTGCGTCTAACATCCGCATAACTTTTACATCGACTCTGGCGGTTCTAAGTCGATCACAATTTGAACAATCTTTTCGGTGGTTTCCGTACCATTTACGGGCGATGGTTGTGCGTCTCCTACCTCGGCCCAACAAGCGGTGATCGGCACTTACGACCATAGAGTGCCTCGAATGGTGCCATCTTGATCTTGGTGTGATAACTATTGTTGTACGAGAATTCAATCAATGGCAAATGGTTAGCCCAACCATTTCCAAAATCAATCACACATGCTCTCGGCATGTCTTCTAATGTTTGAATGGTCCTTTCACTTTGACCATCGGTTTGTGGGTGATATCTTGTGCTCATCTCTAATCTGGTTCGAATGAATCTTGCAATGAATTCCAAAAGTTTGAAGTGAATCGACTATCTCATCGGAAATGATAGAAATTGGTGCTCCGTGCCTCGAGACTATTTCCTTGACATAAAGTCTAGTGAGTTGCTCCATGGAATAAGTCTCTCTAATCGGTATGAAATGGTGACTTGGTAAGGCGATCAACAATTACCCAAATAGCGTCGTAACCTCCGATGTCTTAGGAAGTTTCGTAACAAAGTCCATTGTGTCGTTCCCATTTCCATTGAGGAATTTCCGGTTGTTGGAGCAATCGACGGACACGGTATTCGACTTTTACCTTAGCGCAGGTAAGACATTTGCTAACGTGCGTGGCAATCTCCGCTTTCATGTTCGGCCACCAATAAAGCTTCTTAAGATCTTGATACATCTTATCCGATCTGGATGAATAGAATACTTTGACTTATGCGACTCATGCATAATCAATTCTCGTATTCCGCCATACAATGGAACCGCATTCTATCTTTGAAACATAGTACTCCATCGCTCTCTTCACAAAACCATTTGCGCTTTCGGGCATACCATAAAGCTTTTCACTTGGTCGGTTTTCCTCCTTAAGTGCTTGACTTGTGCTTCATGGATTTTCGATGGTAAAGGAGAAATAATCGTCATTCAATGATCGAACTCTTAAAGGTTTAGGCCTCTCTTTCCGACTAAGAGCATCGGCCACAACATTGGCTTTTCGGGTGATACTTGATTTCACAATCATAGTCATTGAGTAACTCCAACCAACGGCGTTGCCTCATGTTAAGCTCCTTTCGATCAAGAATATATTGCAAACTCTTGTGGTCGGTAAACACTTTGTGCACTTTGTACCATAGAGGTAGTGTCTCCAAATCTTGAGCGCAAAACTACGGCTCTAACTCGAGATCATGAGTGGTGTAATTCTTCTCATGAGTCTTAAGTTGTCGAGAAGCATCGCAATCACCTTCTCATTTGCATTAAAACAGCCCCAAGTCCTTTATGCGAGCGTCGCAATATACAACAAAGTTCTCAATGCCTTGGTAGTGCTAAAATCGGCGCCTTTGCAAAGCTTTTGCTTCAACAAGCTGAAAAGCAACTTCTTGTTTCTTTCCCACTCGTACTTCTTGTTTTCTGCGTCAACTTGGTCAAAGGTCTTGCTATCTTGAAAAACCTTGATGAACCTTCGGTAATACCGGCTAGTCCTAGAAATTGTCGAATTTCCGTAGGATTCGTTGGAGTAGCCCAATCTTTCACGGCTTCAATCTTTGCGGGATCAACTTGTAGTCCTTGACTATCAATGATGTGACCAAGAAATTGCACTTTGTGGTTCCAAAATCACACTTGAAAACTTAGCATACAACTTCTCATTCTTGAGTAGCCTTAAAATCGTCCTTAAATGCTCTTCATGCTCTTCTTTGCTCTTGGAGTAGATCAAGATGTCGTCGATGAACACAATAACAAACTTGTCCAAATACGACACAAACTCTATTCATAAGATCCATGAATACCGCGGTGCATTAGTCAATCAAGCGGCATCACTTGAAACTCGTAATGACCGTAGCGTGTTCTAAATCTTTGTTTAGGAATATCCTCTTCCGAACTCGAAGGCGATGATAACCCGAGCGAAGATCAATCTTGGAATAAATACTAGAACCTTGCGGTGATCGAACAAATCGTCAATTACGGGGTGGATAACGATTCTTCACCGTTAACTTGTTCAATTCTCGATAATCTATGCACATTCGGAAGGATCCATCCTTCTTCTTCACAAACAAGACCGGTGCTCCCCAGGCGAGGAACTCGGCCTAATGAATCCTTTGTCTAGAAGCTCTTGCAATTGATTAGACAACTCTTGCATTTCGGATGGCGCTAAGCGATGCGGTGCTCGTGCAATCGGTGCGACTCGGGCACTAAGTCAATTTGAAACTCTACTTGGCGTGCGGTGGAAGTCGGTAAATCCTCGGAAATACTTGGAAAATTCACGGACAATAGGAACATCTTCAAGTCGCTTCTCCTCCGACTTTTCTCGGTTACATGAGCTAAGAAAGCAAGACAACCTTTCTTAATGTACTTCTCCGTTTGATACTCGATATGATACTAATTCGAGTTCCACCGTTCCCACGAATAATCAAAGTTTCGCCATTGTAGGAAGATGAACAACTTTCTCATCACAAATGATCTTTGCGCGATGCTTAGATAACCAATCCATGCCTATGCGACGTCAAAACTACCAAGCTCTACGGGCATGAGGTCTATGTTGAATGGATGATTAAGAAAATTGAATGTGCAACCGCGAACAATGGTGTTGGTGCAAACTACGCTACCATTAGCTAATTCGACGTTGTATGATATGTCTAGTGTAGTTGGTTTAATGTTGAGCAAAGGTGCAAATGCATTGGACACAAAACTTTTATCGGCACCGAATCAAATAAAGCGAAGCGTAACGATTATTGAGAAGAGCGTACCCGTTATGACATTCGGGTCTTCCCTATCTTCTCCGCCTCCAATAACATAAACCCTTCCTTGAGCCATACCTCCTTGATTCGGTTTGCTTGATTCTTTCCCTTCTTGCAATCCCTCTTGTAGTGTCCGGGTTCCCATAACCAAAACATGTAACTTTTGGTGCCGTGCAATCCCTAATACGGTGACCAACTTTCTTGCAATTCTCACACGGATCGGGACATCGACCGGATTGTGGTGACTCAAACACTTATTACACTTGGCAAAACCCCGAATATCCTTTTCCTTCTTTTTGACCAGCGGCATAAACCTTAGCAACCTCTTGCCTTTTGGGCGGTTGTTGAGTAGCATTCCTACCCTTGTGTTATCCCACTTGCGCTTGTTGTTGTTGTTGTTGTTGTTGTTGTAGTTGCCTCGGTTGTTGTTGTTGAAGCGGTTGTTGGGGTTGTTGTTGTTGTTTCGGTTAGTGGTGGTGTACTTACCTCGCTTCACCACTTGTGCCATCAACACGAGTAACTCGAATAGCTTCCTCGATTGTTTGTGGATCGAATGAAGTCACATCTCCTTGAATCACTTGAAGTCCTCGATAAAAGCCTCTAGCAACTTTTCATTATCCGATACCATCGGCGGGCATAATCGGCTAATTCACGGAATCTCCGAATGTATGTGTCAATGTCATACCCAATCGTGACCAATTCATAGAACTCCGTCTCTAACTTTTTGATTTACATTCGAGGACAAAACTTCTTAGTCACCAAGCTCTTAAATTCCTCCCGTAAGCTTAAAAGCATTCTCCATACCAATCGGTTGGCGTATGAATTCCACCATGACAACGCTCCATCGAGCAAAGTGCTCGTAGCATATTTAACCTTCTTGTCATCCGGACGGTTACAAAGCAAAAATACCGACTCAACTTTTCAAACCATCTAACCATTCTTTGTTGCTCCTCGGTACCTCGGAACTTAGTGGGTTCACCACTTTTGAAATCTTTATACGAGCATTTCTTAACCCCGGATCCTCGGCATTACCGGTTGCGTGCTAATCTAGCGGCTTCGGTGTGCGGCGGCGGCGGCGGCGGCGGCCTTTGTTTCCTTTCGACTCTTAGTGCATTAGCAATGCTATCGTTTACCAACCACGAATTCTTTGCTTGGGTCATCTCAAGCTGTAGCTTTCTTGATTGCCATAACTCTTCAAAATCACAAGATGAAACAATCATGAGAACTCGTAAGTAGAAACAACCATCATACAAATATATCCACAACCACAACATGCATAAAGATAAATGGAATCTGGCGGAACAATAATGAAATATCACAATATAATCACAACACACGTGGATAATATACATGAAAATTTCGGCCTACATGGACCGATATCATACATAATAATAACCATTCCTACATAGTAGAGTCAATACTTGATAATTTGTTTGTACAACAACCAAAATACAACAAGTTCTTTAAACTACGTCACACACCTTGTGACTAGGATAATAATGGTCAAAACTATACATGACAAAAGTCTACATAAGGCACCTCATGGTGCTCCATGCTCTATCACGGAGATCGCGAACACGAATAACCAAACTATCAATCAAACTCCTCATCTCATCCATCGACCACCGCAATGTAACAATACGCTCACGAGCTAAAGCTAACTCTGTGGTGACTACGTAACTCATCACGTGCCATATCGGTCTGTCAAACAACTCGGGCATCTCGCCTCAACTCCGTGATGTGCTCTCTATCCTCAATCATGCCGGTCTTGAAGACCACGAAACTCTAAGTCAATACAAACCACCTAATATCAAACCCTCGACCTCCTCGGCGATGGGCTCAATCCTATCAACCGATAGCTCCCCCAGCTGTCGCGTCAAACTATCAATCATAGCTGCTTTGTGCATCGATCACGGGCACCTAATGCCTCTGTGGAAGGGCGTCGTGCGGCGGTGCCCTAGAACTCTCGCCTATCTCAAATCTAGCGGGCGGCTCGGGCTCGGTCGATGGTGGTGTAGGGATATCGAAGCGTGCGCGCTTTTGGGCGGCAAGTCCGATCTTGGTCTGGGATCTCTAAGAAAATATATGATGATGGTGATGATGATGGTAGAGTGGTGGTAGTGGTGGTTGGTGGTGGTGATGGTGCGAGCAACGGGTTATGAGGCGGGCTAACGTGAGGTGTGGGTGCGACTTCACCCTCCTCGAAGGTTCGGTCTCGGTGTCGGTCATGATCGGTGGGAAGGCTGCGGTGGATCCGATAGAAGATACAATCTCGGTGGAATGTGATGGATCATCATCCGATGATATGGTAATAGGGTGAGAATCGAAGACATATGCGTGACAACCGATATGAAATAAATGTAAATAATCTCGAACAAAGTGTAAGTGAATCCGCATGATAACAATGAACATGTACTATGATGAAATGATGAGATGCTATGATAATGTAGCTATAGTCTAGGGTCAATGATGCAACCTAGTTCTCTATAAGCGTAGCTCGGTACCAATCATCACACCCCAATTTACATTTTGCGGTGGAATGGAATTCACAGGGGCATTGTTGTCATAGCACCACATCACGGTTATATTGAGCGACCTAAAGTGTCGTTTAAAAACACATCGTTGGATATTTCATAAAAACATAATCAGTACAACATCGGTCCCAAAAGGTTTAACAAGTTTGCCAAAATACAAATATGTTACAAATCAAGCGATGTTTTGAAATAAAGAGCCATAATGTACATAATGTAAGTCGGCCTTGCGACTCAAAATATAGGTCCCTAAACCATGTCATGATCACGAATGCCTCGGTTACACGAAAATACATTGCTAAAACGTCAACAATAATGTTGGTGAGAAATCATAGGTTTATGTAAATGTTTTATCGACTACACAAGTATAGAATATGCATGACAATCGATCACGTAAAAATAATGTTACAATTGCTCTAAGCCCATGACCCCGAAACTAGGCTGTTCAATAATGTATGCCCTGCGAGTGTTTGCGGACAACTCCGTAATACCATCAAATGAAATGCATCCGTTCACTTGGTTGGGATTCACCAACCCGGATGGGCGTCACCCTCGATAGATCTATCCACTCATCCTCGCTTCAAAGATTAACGGTTCATGTTCAAGTAATGGGGACTTTCAAATTGGCATATGTGGTAACTTAAGCAATGTAATGAATTTAACATACTTGGTATCGTACAAAAAAAATGTAGTGCAATGTATTCTCCCGTGGGTTTGAAAATAATCGAAAGCATGTAAAAGCGGGGCTATGAAAACTCACTTGGATAAAGCGGAATAACGGCAAAAGTGAGTACACGAGGTTTATAATGATCGTCAACGGGACCTATTATCAATGATATGATATGTCATGAGTTGCAATGTAATGTTATGCATGCGCCGTATGTTATTTATACCATTTACGGGTTTTGAAAATATTACTCGTCGTCGAAAAATACTCTTTTGGCGTCTTGACCCTTCAAAATGACTTTACATGTTTTACGTCAAAATGTCATCCTACAATGGTTTTATAATGATTTTGGTGAAATTACCATTTTCGTCGCAAAACAATGTCGTCGGAAAAATCATGAAATCAACAAAAATGGCTCGGAAAAGTGGTCGTAAAATGGTGTCGTCGATCGTTAGAAACGAATCGGCGGTTTTGGAAAGTTTGTATCGATATCTAAAAGTTTCAGTTCAGGAGTTTTCGTCCAAAGGTCTCGATCATAAAGATATCAAAGGCTAAAGATGGTGGTTTTGTTAATTGTGTGCGAGAAAATGAGTTTGACCAATGTTTGAACATCCGTAAATAATTCACTATAACTCCGCTTGACAAGCGGCTTTTGTTTTGAAAAATATGGCGATGAACTTGATTTTACTAGAAGACACTTCGTTATAAAAGTTTTGCATCATGGTTAAAAGCGCGCAAACATGGACGATATAGCTAATGAAATACTTGTAACGTAAAAATAATATAATTTTGAAAATAATATTTACGGCAACTTTATGAAAGCGGCCATATATTTGTCGTTTTAAATCCGTTTTCTCGTAAAATATGTCCTTAACCGTATCGAAGTAAACTAATATATTTTGAGAAGTCGAAATAATTTGTGAAGCTTAAGGCTCGTTTTGACCCGAAATATGTAAAACTGCATGCTGAAATTTTCAGAAAATATACTTTTCGTCGTCAAACTTTAAAAATTCACCACGGCCGTTATAACTCCGTTTTATCCGTTCAAAAGGCCACGGATTCGTTTTAAAGTATATTTTCTAAATATGAAGGCCAAAATGTCGTACCATCAGTAGGTTTTCCAGAAATTCGTTTTAAGGACAGAGCGTAAAATATAGTTTACGAAAATAGTTTTCTCG
The DNA here is from genome assembly GCA_022545495.1 of Chrysanthemum lavandulifolium. Taxonomy (NCBI): domain Eukaryota; kingdom Viridiplantae; phylum Streptophyta; class Magnoliopsida; order Asterales; family Asteraceae; genus Chrysanthemum; species Chrysanthemum lavandulifolium. The sequence goes on from CM040241.1 coordinate 186,208,474, forward strand.
GACAAAACCTATTCTAATCCCTTCAAATCAACTCCAAAACTAATCTAATCCTACCATACACCTTCTTAGGGTGTCATGGGTTCCTAATCACCATCAAGACCAAAGAATAACTTGGGAATAATTATAGGATGACTATATTGTATATATAACTTAAAATCATGAAATAAATGGTATAAACTACATAACATGCATATAAGCTCCAAAATGATAAGAAACATATGAAAATGATAAGGAAACATAAAAATGATAAGAATATGCTTACTAGTGCAAGTGAAGAGGTGTAGGTAACAAAGGATTAACTTAAATATCCTTGGTTTTATTTCAAAACCATGAAAAGGATATGATCTAGGTTGAAAAACACTTGAACTTGCAAAATTTTGATCCCTTTTGAGCTTCTTGATGTGGCGGTTCTGGAGACCCAAAAGAAGAGAGAGATTTTTTGTTTAACACTTTGAGACTATGAGAATGTATGTGAAATAATGTTGAGAAGTAAGACTTTTAGAATTGTGAATTATTTGCAAAACATAAACCATACCAACAATTAAGACTTACCCTCCCCTTGGCGGTTTTGGGGAGGTTGTCTCAATATATATTTTTTTTTTTTTTAAAACTTGTTACTTGTATATATTTGTGTATAATTTGTGTATTATTTGTAAGTAAAATGTAAGTAAAAATTGTACTTGTAAGGTAAATGGTAAAATTTTGGTACAAGTAAGTTTTAGTAAATCAAAATAGATTGTATTGAGGTGATAAAATTGTAAAAATACTTTCCTTGTGAAAATCGGGTGATAAAATAATTATCGTAAAATTTTTAAAAAAGCAGCGTAATAATTAAACTTTAACGATTAAAATACCAAATAAATTTGAAACACTAGGAAAACTAAAAATATAGTTTTATAAACTAAATGTGAGTTTAAAAATACCTCGGGATCATTTTGAAAGTAACGGGTTAAATAATCAAAATAAAAACTCACGCGATAAAAATTATTAAACATAAAAATTACGCGTTGAAGGGTGAAATGAAATGTCGTGAATGTACTAATGAGATGCACATGATGTCAATGAAATGTAGACTAATCATAGTCCATATGAAATGTACGTGATGTCATGATCATGAATTCGCCGCTAAACCTCCAAGGTTCTGCTGAATTTGAAACAAGTAAACCAAGTTTACTAAAATGTTGAAATAATGAGACATGAGCGGTGTAGAAATGACACGAAAGTACGGATTGTCACAGGGATCTATTTTAACAAATCGCATTCAAGAATCATCTTCACGCAAAACTCAGAAATGCACATAAACATCCTTTTTGACATAACACAAGAAAGATCAAATCTTTTGCATATAAACAAACTTCCGGACACAATTAATCATTCCCAGTAAACAAACAACACTAATCAAACATTAATTCCAATCAAGGGTATAAGACGAAACTAAACAGAACATACAACTCATTATGCAGTATTGGGGCAAAGTATTCAAGGGGGATGAAAACATTCAATCAAACGGTGCATACAACTGATTATATCCCTAAACCCAGAAGATCAAAACAAAGAAAATCACAAACCTATTCTGTGATGCGAGGGGTTTCAAACGAGAAGCACCTAGGAACAACAATTAGTGTTAACAAGTATTCATATGATGTTAAACTCTATAATATATCTGTGAAATGAGCTTTTAATTCAAACAATACCTAAGATAGAGATGAAAGGTTCAATTTCGTGACAAGTCGCAGCGAAGAAAAAGGAGAAAAGCTATATGTGTGAGTTTGACAATTTTTGGAAAAGTTTGACTGGTCAACTCGCTTCCCATTTAATACCAAAACTCACTAGTTTCAAAAATTGACACAAACAGTCCTTGTGTTTATCAAAATGTATAAGATTTCTATTCTAAAACAACTCGTATAAGCCCTTATGATTTGACAAATCGCATACAAAATCAATCAAAAGACAAATCTCACTTTTAATTCACATAACTATCATATTTTGGCAGTTTTAACCCCTCATTTATCATGAATTATCCAATAAGTCCTTTTATTCTCTTAAATGTGCATTTTTCCATGATCAGTTCATATTTGAGCCTTACCAACCATTATGTGAACATATAGAGTTACACATCAACACAGGAAAGCAAGATGACTATAATTACACGGATATCTAGGAAACAATTAGCATATACCACTCAATATCCTAAATATAACACATAGTTAGCTCATGAGACCATATAGGACAAAATGCAAGATACCGGGATAAGAGACAATTAGTTGAGACAACTTGACAAATAATCATAAATTTTGATCATTAATTCTCCCCTCAATCAATGACTTGATTTTGAATAAGCATGAGTAGTCATTGATTGATTTTGAAAATTTTATGCACCCATATATGAAGACATTAATGAAGAAATTGTGTAGGCATGTTTGAAAAGAAAAAAAACACATATGAACTTCGGTTCGAACTTCATCTAAAGACCCATGTAATTATTGAATGACATTTCTAGGACTGTAGATGTTATCGATACCAGAAGACATGCCTTTGAAACTATTTTTGGAGTTTTCGGATTTTTCAAATTTTTAAGGCTTTTTTGAAAGATTTTAAAATTAATAATAAATAAATTTAAAAAATAAATTTTTCAAAATAAAATATTAGCAAATAGTATTATATTTACAAAGTGGAAACTAGTATAGAGTATACCAGAATTTGAAATACTCTCAAATGAAGTGGGTTAAAGTACGAGTCCTTAGCTGAGGTGATCAGGAATCATAGTATATGCTTATCAATTCTGACATGCTGAAGCTCCTGAAAGAGGAGGCTTCTTTTCCTTTGGAACCCAAACCAAGAGTCTTTTCATGATTGAGTTAAGCATTGTACCTACAAAATAATGAGGAGTACCTGCACTAACAACACAAGAAGGTATGCATTTAAGTGGGTTAGTGGCAACATTATCTAGACTTTTGGGAATTTCACAATCAACCTTAGTGTTGCCATTGGTGGTCGGTATCCTGGTGGGAATCCATGTGAATCCAACATTCTTAAACATTCTACCAGTCGGTATCCACTTAAGGCAAGATCTAGGAGTGTTCGATTTCTTAGGCACAGTGGAAGATGTAACCTATTTTCTATTCCTAGTTTTTGAAGCTTTGTCATTAAATCTTTTCTTAGGAGAGGGGTTAGCATTCTGAGACTTTTTTAGTGCACTAGAGGATCTTCTAACATTCCTAGTCTTAGAAGATTGAGCTTTAGCCTGAGCATTGTCCTTCATTTTATTGGGATTAGGTTGTGAAGTGTCTGGTTTTGACAAAACTTTGTTCTCATCAACTTGGGAGGCAAGCCTTGTCTTTAAAGATTTTGTTCTTTCAGATATAAATGCAGTAGGCTGCCTAACAACGTACCGGTATCTAATCGGATGAGAAACTGGCATCCCCAAGGTTGATGGTTTTGTAAACTTAGTGTTCACACTTTTCCATACAGTTTTGCTAAGCTCATTCTTTAAGGCAACTATCGTGAAACTCTTATCTTGAAGTTGAGCTTTGAGATCATCAACTTTTGCTATCAAAGAGTTTGTTTGTTCCAATGATTTAGTTCTTGCTTCTTTGACAGAGTCACTTAATTCTATGTGATGCGTTCTCAAAGTCTCATTTTCTTTAGTAATTTGGCCACATAAATTGCTAATTCATCATTTCTCATTTGAATATCATCAATAGCATTAACATTAGAATTACTTTTAACCAAATTACTTTTCACATGCATATCATAAATATGTTTCTTCAAATTGCAGCTTGTCGAGTTTTTGTCCTGAAGCTGAGCTTTTAAATCATTAATTTCAAAAAAATCATGAAATTAAGGAAATTCCAGATTTTTGCAAGGTTTCACAGTTTGAAAACTTTCTTCTTTTCTTTGGATTGCAATTTCAAGTGAAATGCAATGTTTTTCAAGTTCTGAGAATTTATTTAAAAGTTCAACAAAAGTTATCTTATCAATCATTTCATTTGTTTTGAAACACTTTATCTCAGACTCAGCTTCAGTTACAGAACATTTATCAAGAACATGTTATGTGATGTGATCAGTTTGCACAAGAGTATTTTGAGATGCATCATTTTGGACAGTTACCAATACTTCAGCACCTGATGCAAGTTCATTTACCATTCTGATTTCTGCATCCACCTCTTTTGTGACAGAAGTTACTGAACAGCTGGTTACATAAATCTCTAATATCTCTGATAATCTGCATTTAGCAACACCCGATCTTTCCACTGATACATTACCCGACTCATCACAACTATCTCTCAACTGAACCCAACACTCATCCACTTTTTCATCATTCGTGTAACTTCCTCAATATACTTCTCCACATTATCCATGAGTTGGATTAATGTCTCTCTAAACATGTTAGCTTCCATCCCAGTGTGATTTTTGAATGACATTTCAGTCATATGTCTATCATAGTCCGACTTGTAATCACTATTGATGAATGACTGGAGTTGTTTGTAGATCATTCGAAGAGCAGCTTTAGAACTGGTGTCATGATACTTTTATTTGTCTAGTTGTTGTTCCAATTGTTCCAAGTTCAAGAACAAGGTGTCAATAATTAACTAGAATTCTTAACGGAAAAGTGTAATAGCTGCTCGTTCGATTTCGAATGTGTATTTGTCATCAATTCGAAGTAACTTGAGGAGTGAATGAAGTTGTCGATAAGGTTCAATGCAACTTTCCTTATACTTTGCAAGTGCATATCGTAACCTTGACTGGTGCATTTCTCTCTCTTCAGTGTTTAAACACAGAGATCTCACATCCTCATTGATTGATTCAATCATCTTTAACCGTTCAGTCTAGCAAATATTCTCATGGTTGTCTACATCATCATATAATTTAAGTACTTCTGAAATCACTGAATCAGGAGTGTAAGACATGATGTTGTTATGAATTTGAACGTGTTATGATAAAAGTTGGATCGATTCAATGATTACTGATTGTATGTTAAAAGGAATATTGGAATGATTGGATTAGGTGAATTATGTTAAATTGTAATTTGATGACGTTTGAATCAGATGACAAGTCTCAATCGTTGACAAGTCGCACAATGACAAGTCGCAGGATTACCAAACCGCTTCAATCAAACCGCAGAATTACAAACCGCTTTAATCAAACCGCAGAAATACAAACTGCTTTAATCAAATCGCAGAAATACAAACCGCAGAAAGGCAAACTGCTTTAATCAAAACGCACCCATAATCAAAATCGGCAACAAATTGAACACTTTGACAAACCTCACGGGGACAATAGTACACCCACTACTTGTCCTTTTGTCCTTTTTACCTCAAATCGCAACAAAAGTGTCAAATCGCATACAAAATCCACTCAAACCGCAGCAAAATAGGGACAAACCGAATCCAAGAATAAAGTCCCAGAGTCAAACCGCATACAAGAATGAAGACACTTTTTCACCTAAAATTCACCTTTTGAACGTTTTTGCTTGGTTTCTTTTGCACAACTTGATCCTAGAAGGTTATACCTATCTTAAAAAATATGAGAATCAAATAAAGTCACTTATGAGTCTAAAAACCTTCCAAACCCGATTTTTTGATCTAAAACCACCAAGATAAACGCACACATAACCTAGCTAATCAAATCATGTGCTTTGATACCAATTGTAACATATTGGATATCATAACACCACAATTCAACAAGCTTAAGATCGTGTATTCTAGAGAGAGAAAGAGAGAGAATGGGATGTTTGTAGAGAGAGAAAAACAAAAGAAAGGTTAGATTAACTTTGAACATCCAACCCTCTCCCTTGTGGGGAGAGGGCTATTTATACATATGTCTACGCCCTCCTCCGGGCTGTGGATCAAGCATATAGTGGGTAAAGACCCATCCTTCTTACACGGTGTTACTTATACTACTGTAAACTAACTAATATAATGTTATGTCTACGAGATATAATATGCTAGACTATTGCTGGGGTGACCGAAACTTCAACACGGATGTTCCAAATCCCAACATTAACCAAAACACAACCCTAACTATTAATTTTCTGTCAATGTAATGCATAACAATGAATAAAATTCATATTGAAGATATAAAATAACAAGTTAAAGGTGTTTGTAAACTTACTTTTGAACGGAAAACACTGGATTCAAACACTGGTTTTGCGAGAGTTTTCCAATAGAGAGTTTTGTGAGAGATAGAAAGTTGTGATAGCAAAAGGGTTTGTGTGTTTTTCTCGCAGGGGACAGGGTGAGTTATAAACTCTTTTGAAATTTTTGACCTTTTGACTTTTTGATCCAGTTCTTTGAGAGTTTTGAACTAGGGGAGCGTTCAAAGATATTTTATCAATTATAACAAAAACTCCCCCTTGGTTTATACTCTCTTTCACACAAGGTCCTTTTATTATCTTTTTATTTCTAATAGAATTTTGAAAACATTTTAGATCTTTTTAATGATCTTTTATGTTATATCAAAATGTTTTAATAAAAAGGCATTCACTCCCCGTCGAAGTGATGGTATTTTCTCAACTTTTTAACAACTTTTTCAACAACATTTTTAATTTTTATTTTTCAACAACTTTTAACAACTTATTATTTGATTTCAAAAACAAACTTCTATTTTTCTCCCCCAAAAATATAGCTTAATAATTTTAACTGTTTATTATCTATTCTTGAAGCGGGTACCATTGTTTTTAAAATTTTATTAGGTCTTGAGCTAAAAAAGATTATTTTAATAATCAGAAAAACATGCTCAAAACTTTATCATGACCAAAAAAATTTAGAAAAGGTATGTCCAGGGTTCTTTCTTTAAAAACGGGTGTTGAAAAATCTTGTATAAATTTTTCTCATGATAAATAAGAAGACTTCTCTTCTTATATTTAAGAATTGATGCATTGAAACGTATGTCAGGGTTCTTTCTTTAAAAACGAGTGTTGATCTATGATTTAACCAACAGCCTTAATGAGTAAAAGGTTACCCGATCGTTTTACCATATGTACTTGTATTTACTGTTACGCTTGTGACTTCTTTGATCTTTTTAGCATCTTTGGCATTGTCATCATTCATGCTTGCCATTCCAAGACGTTGTAGTAGATACTCAAATATTTCTGACGGCAAGGCTTTAGTGAAGAAGTCAGCAATTTGGTAATTAGTTTTCACGAAGTACAGTTCCACCAACCGTCTTTTTACATGTTCTTTGAAGAAATGGTATCTTACTACTAGATGCTTTGTACAGGAGTGTTGTACTGTGTTACAAGAGATGGCAATGGCACTTTTCGAATCCCAATAAATTGGGATTTTGTCGAAAAAGAAACCATAGTCCGTAATTGAGTTTTTATCCACAGTACTTGAGCATAGCATCCAAAGAGGGATATATATTCAGCTTCTGCAGTGGATAAGGCAGTGTGATTCTTCTTCTTTGAAGACCAGCTGATTAGTTTATCTCCCAAGAATTGAGCAGCTCCTGAAGTACTTTTGCAATCAATTTGACAACCTACATAGTCTTCATCTGAATATGCAATTAGTTCGAAACCGGAGTCTTTCATATACACAAGCCCCATGTAGAGTGTTCCTTTTAGGTACCGAAATATCCGTTTCACAATAGTAATGTGCTTTTCCGTTGGCCTAGGTTGGTAACGGTAACACATACAGACATTAAAATGAATATCATGACGACTAGTTGGAAGGTACATGAGTGAACCAATTATACTATAGTATTTTGTAGCATCAACTAGTTTCCCATGAATGTCCTTATCTAGTTTAGGCTTATGTTGCATAGGTGTACTTACAGGTCAGATTTATCCATTCCAAACTTTTCAAAATTTCCATCGTGTATTTGTTTTGATGAATAAAGATACCACGAGGAGTTTGATTGATTTGTAGACCCAAAAAGAATTTTAACTCCCCCATCATGTTCATCTCAAATTTTTGTCGCATGATATTTTCAAAGTTTTTGCAATATTTAGGATTCGTAGATCTGAAAATAATATCATCGACATAAATTTGGACTAGCATGACGTCGTCACCTTTTCTTCTTATGAACAAATTAAAGTTGGATCAATTGAACCTTTAACAAACTTGTGTTAGAGCAGATATTCTAACAACACTTTGTACTAGGCACGTGTTGCTTGCTTGAGACCGTAGAATGCTTTGTCAAGGACATAGATATATTCTAGATGGTTTGGATCAACAAATCATTCTGGTTGACTTACATACACCTCTTCCTCTAACTCTCCATATAAAAGGTCATTTTCACGTCCATTTGGTATACATTAAAAGATTTACGTTACGGATTACTTCACCGTCTTCATCTAAATTGTTCTTCAGAATCCATTTCATTGCGATTATGAGTTTTCCAATAGGTTTGGAAACCCTTCGCCATACGTCATGGCGTTTGAATTGGTTTATTTCTTCTTGCAATGCGACAATCCATTAGGGGTCTGCAAGTGCTTCTTTGACGTTTGCAGGTTCTATTTTACTTAGGAAAGAATTTTAGAAATAGTAATTTGGTGTAGCACTTCTTGTTTGAACGGGTTTAGAAGGATTTCCATTAATTTGTTATAACGGATGATTTTGAGTCCATCTTCTTTTGTGCAGATGTGGTTGGTAAAACGTATGCATGTTTGAAGGATCAACACTTCGCATCTCAGAAGGTTCACTGACCTCAGTTTTGGGAGTCTCGAATGGATTAGTGAATGTCTCCTCTTCAAAAGATGCATTTGTAATAGATTTATCATCAACATTCTGATTGGAGGTTGGAGTGGTATTGTTTGGTGAAAGTTCTTGTTGAATCGTTGTTATTGGAGGGGTATCTGGTACGGGATTAACATCTTCATAAGTAGTTGTTTAATGAACCGGATACGAGAGAAGGTATGTCTTCTTGTTGATTAACTTCGGGTATCGGAGTTGCAGCGGCTATTGTCGACATTTTCATCATGTTTCCTCCACAAGATTCATCGTAGAAGTTTTCAAACAAACCATCTAACTCTTCCTTTTGAATATGTTTAGTTTTTAGTGTTGATGATTTTGGTTTTGGTCCGAGTCCTGAACTGCTTTGTTCAGAATTCATTGTCTTTAGCATGGGTTCTAGACTTTGTTGATCAGAAACATGATTAAGTGCGGGTTCTAATATGACTTGATCAGAATCCATTTCTTTTACTTCATCAAAGTTAACAAGATTTATCTCTTGTATCAACTTTGTTCTTCGATTATAAATACGATACGCACTTGATATGTAGAATAACCAAGGAATATTTCAACATCCCATTTTTCTTTAATTTTCCAAGTTCATCACAATCATTAAGAAGGTAGCAATGGCAACCAAAAGTGTGTAAGTATTTTACATCAGTTTTGCGTCTATGAAGGATGCGATATGGGGTTTACCTTAATCTTTCGTTGATGATTGATCTGTTTTATGTAAAACATGCGGTTGATATTGCTTCACTCCATAGATTTAATGGAAGATTTGCGGAGGTTATCATTGTTTTAGCAGCTTCTGCTAAATTACGGATTCGATGTTCAGCTACACCATTTTTTGAGGAGTGTAAGTTACTGGTCTTTTATGGGTGATGCCAACTGAATTGAAGAAGCTCTGAAGAGTATCATTTATAAACTCCGTTCCATTGTGAGTACGCACATTTTGGACTGTTTCTAGTAGACCAAGCTGTACACGTTTAATGAACTTAGTGATTACATCGGGTGTTTCAGCTTTTGAGGCAAGAAAGTGAACCCAAGTGTAACGTGAGTAGTCATCCACAATAACGAATATATATTTCTTCCCATTTCAACTATATTTCTTCACATTGGACCACATAAATCCATATGCATTATATGCAAAGGTGCAATGAAACTATGTTCGGGTTTGGATTTAAGTGTTGCACGAGTCATTTTCCCTAATTCACACGCAGAACAAAGATGATCTTTCTTGAAAAAACTTTAGGAAATCCTTTGGCTAGGTCGTTGTAAACAAGGTCATTTAATGTCCAAAAATTCAGATGTAAAAAACGACGATGCCATAGCCATGCTTGTGATGATGATGCTTTTGCAAGCAAACAAATCAGTTTTGGTGATGTAATTTCGTTAAGAGCAATTTTGTATAGATATGCATCCCCGGAGCCTTTGAGAATATCAACACTGCCAAAAATATGAACAATACACGAACAATTTCTCAATGCCACCTCTAAACCGCTATCACAAATTTGGCCAGTGTAAACAAATTCTGACCTAGCCCTTTGACAAAATAGACTCTTTGAATTGTGACTTTATCATGAATGAGATCTCCATAGCCAGTGATTTTGGCGATCTGATCATTTCCAAAATGTATTATGCCCAAGAATTTAGTCACGAAGTTCATGAGCAGTGCCTTGTTCCCTGTCATATGTCGGGTGCACCCCGAATCGAGGTACCAGAGGTACACTTGGACAAGCTACACATCAAAGCAAGAAACAGAAAATTTGGAACCTGATGATAAAGTAGTTCCACGTAGTTAGATAGTGTAGATTGCAAACCTAGTGTTTTCTAGAGTAGTGGTGTTAGGTTCGCTTTTCTTCTTAACTTTTTGCCATCTATAACCTACGTGTTGGAACACTCTTCCAGTTGGTTTCCACCTAAGGCATGATCTAGGGAATAATTCATGATACTCATTGGTTCTACCTGTTCGGATCCACTTGCAATTTTTGTTAAACCTATGTTTTCTTGGCTATGTGGGAGCTTACCTAGGTGTGTTTTGGTTTTCACATTTCACAATTCAAATCAGCATGCACACAATTAGCAGAAACAAAATTATAAGGAATAGAAGGTATACAAGCATTATTGTGTTTATAAACAATAGATCCATGCAAACTTAAGGCATTACAGTCATCCATTCGCTTAGAGCATTTTTTATTGAAAGCTTTAAAAGTTCTAGATTTTTCTACTATGGCAGTAGAAGTCTGAGAGGCAGTAGTCTTTAAAGCACTGATCTTAGATGGTCTCTCCTTGCTACAAGTAGTGTCTAACCTGGATCAAAAAGCAAATATGCGTTAGGAGATTGTGTATTTTGACATTGTTGTTCTAATTTCTGTTTCTTACGTTTCTTATTCTTTTGTTTCCTTGACTCTTTGGATTTCTTTTCTATATGAGGAGGAGTCAAGGAATACATTGGTGCATCTAGAGGTATATCCTTACGAAGTAATGCTTGTTTCCTAGATATTGCTAATTCATGATTATGCATCATATAATTTGAACCATACGGTTCCTTAACAAAATTTGATCCAATGTTATATATACCTGGAGCGATTACTTTAGGATTAGATAAAACCTCTTTTGGTTTTGGCTCAAGAACTTGAGTTTTGTGTTTTTGACTTGCCATAAATGTTGGTTATTTTAAAAAAGATGAAAAGTTTTAATTTTCAATTGGCTTGAGTCCAAAAACTTATGATTTTTGGCTTTCATCAAAGAATTTGCATAGGAAAGCTTGTCGTATTTGTTTTCTTTAATTTTTCGCTGCCAGTTTGCTTCAAACGTTAAAGATTGTTTTTTAAGTTTAGCACAAGTGTTTTCAAATTTGGCAGTACGACATGTCAGTTCCTCATCAACTCAACGTTCTTTTGCAAACATTCTCTTAAACTCTCTTTGAGTAAGAGGTTTTCCATTACTAAAAATGCTTATGATTTTTCATATTCTTCAAGTTTCTCCTCTGTTATTGTAGATTGTGGTTTGATTGATTCAATTTGATTTATGAAATATTCTTTCGGAATGTCAGAGTTTAGGCTGAGAAGGTCATATTCATCTTCAAGAGATAAGTTAAGGCAGTTTGCATTTTAGAAATCAATGCTTCTTCAAAAGCTATAAATTTGTCATTAACTATATTCATGGAAGTCTCGATAAAGTTTTTCAAAATATTTTTGACTTCCTTCAAGATTTTCATTTCATAAGAATTGGATTTCTAAACTTCAGCCATTTTAAATTCTTGCTTTTTACGAATAACGGCCAACGTACAATTTATTTGATTTTTTAGATTACAAAAGCTTATTCTCGCTGAACTCTCATATTTTGTGGATCATATTGGTTTTCAAAAATCTAATCCACATGTTTTTCCATATTTGTTAATTTTCGTGAGAGAATTTTTTCCTTGTTTATCAAACCATAATCTGCAATAAAGTACGAGAAATTTGTGTTCTTTTGTTTAACTTTTAAAGGTTTTTTAATTTCCTCTTGAGAGATGTCATTAGGAAAAAACAAGTAATCTTTGAAGGTATCACGTCTCATGTAATCAGCATTATACAAACTAGGTTCAATACGTTTAACCATTTCAAGATAAGATGGTTTAGGGCGCCAAGGCCTGCTTTTAGATCAAAATTGAATCTGGTTTGGGCATTAACATCTGTCACAGTTTGAATAGTCGATCGAGAGTGCGAAGTTTAGTTCGACTTTCATTAATCATTGAATACAATTAGTTTTTCTTCATTAAGTTTTGAAACTTCATTTTCATAATTCTTTTTAATGTTATCAAAAGTCGAAATGTTTCGTTTTAATTGAAATTTTTCATTTTGTAACTCAAGAATGACGTTTTAGCACTAGGGGTCGTTCATACTGTTTATCATGTAACATTTCCTTGATTTTCTTCTCCAAGGAGGCACTCATATCTTGTTCCAGTTTTATCAAGTAAGCATAATTTTGAATTTGAGGTTGAATAGTAGCATAGTTTTGAAGCATTTCACTATGATCTTGATTTGTTGATTCATTATTTCTTTCAACACTTGTAATAGATAACTTTAGTCATCATACTTGTGTTAAATTTAGTCATCATACTACATGTTAGAATGTTATCATGAATCAATTCATCAAGTTCATTTATATCACAAGCATCTGATGAGTATACCTGGTTGGTGAATTGATCATCTTCTTCAGCATCGGTGTCATAGCTTGGAGTTGAATCTTCATCTTGAGCTTCATAAACATCCACATCTTCAACGTCTACCATGAATGCCATGCTTGGTCCTAATTTTCCTAATTCATCATTCGTATCTTCCATGAAATTGAGCATCTCTTTATCCAACTCACATCCAGATTCCATCGTCAGAGCAACCAACATCTTCTTCTTGTAGTATTCTGAATCACGAATCTTGCTCTTGGTTTTTGTGTTGAGTCTTATTTCTTGAGAAGATGAATTACCAATTAACCCTTCAGAACTAGCAACCATTTTGTTCCTTCCTTTGTTGTTACGAGTGTATTGTTGAAGGTCATTACCCAGCTTAACCATGCTATGAATAAGTGATTGTTCATTATCATCATTTATTGTTGTAGGGTGTGACTTGGACTAATTTCTGTTTCATAATCAGGAGTGAAGAAGATTCCATCGTTGTTAAAGGTTATGGTGCCATGACTTTCAGTGTGAGGAGGAATTGGCAGATTTGATGATGATGATTCTGAGAGAATGTTTCGCAGGTGATCCATATGGAAATAAGTTTCATTATCAAGATCTCTTCTGATGATTTGATGTTCTTCATTCTGATGCAACGATGCTAGATCTTGCCACATATCATGAGCATTGTTATGGTGATCCACATGCAGATAAAGGTTGTTTGGAATAGCTAAAATGACGAAGTGCTTTGCTCTAAATTCATCTCGATATTAATCAAGTTCATCTTCATTCAAGTCATCTTGTGTTTGAAGTTTTGGGAGTTCTGGATGACTTGGATCGGTAATGAGTTTCATTTCATATGGACCATTTCTAATTAAGTTGAGCATATGAGCATCATCATCAAAGTTTGTGAGCCATAACTTAAACCTTAATGACCAATTTGTGTAGGATCCTGGGAGTAGCATAGGTGGTCTAGCATTTGGTCCTAACATCATTGCAGCATAGCTCGTATCATAAAGAGTAGACATTATGATGTTAGATCTTTGACATGAGATGTTGTTTTGTTTGAAAGTTGTGTATTAGCTTGTTGGAATAGAAATTGTTGAAATGTTAACTGCCAGATGTTTGTGATGATGAGTTGATTAAAGTCTCTTAAAGGTTTTTACACTAATTAAGTTTGATTAATTTGAAGTTCAATTTTAGTGGAATGGACAAAGTCTAGTAATCAAGGTCTCACAACACAAAGTCTTGCAAATAGTAGTTGTCGCAATAATCTCTTGTAAAGCAGGCGATTTTTCTTTAAGTAAGCATGGGTAATGATGGGTCTCATAAAAGAGGTGTCGCAAGCTTCTTCTATCACAACTTAGAATATAAGCTATCGCAACAATTTCTTGCGAGTTGGGCAGAGTTTTCTTTTGTAAATAGTGGGTAACATAAAGCTTCGCAAAGCTAGTATCACAAGAATCAGTCTCGCAAACCAATAACAAAGTATCACAACCTAAAACTTGCAACTAATAGCTATTGCAACCAGAAACGAGTATCGCAACCTATTCTCAGCAAACTATCACACAAAAACACTAATTTTGCCAGCAAAATTTGCGAACAAAATTTTTCCAGCAAAATTTGCGAACAAAGTTTTGCGAGCAGAAGTACACCCTATTTTTACAATCAAAAGTACACTTTTTTCAAACCATATTATCTAAGTTTTTAGCATAAATCTTCACCAAATTCATAAAGTGTTTGTATAGAATGATGAAAAACGTTTCCTTACTCCCTAAAATATTTTTCTAACACAAGTTTATAAGATTAAACACATTAAATGAACGAACTCAAAAAATTCGTACGAGAAAAAAATATTTTAGAGAGAGAAAGTCTTTAACAATCTATAAAACTGAAAAGTTTACTACTAATGAAGAACTAAGTGAAACTAAAATACTACTAGATGAAATAACTAATCATATTTAGCTCTTGATACCAACTTTTGTCCCCAAATATCACGTCTACTCTTAATCTAAAATATATAAAGTGGGTGTGGACACTTTATTCTAGAGAGAGAAATGAGAGAGAAAAGAAGAAAGTCTCGCAAGAAATTTAGATAACACACAGCTCATTATCCATGAGGTAGGGGGTATTTATACCCATATATACATCTTGCATCCCCTTGCAACTATACAAGTGTTTCGAGGGTTGGAATCAAATACGCCGCAAGTACCCTCACCTCTTCACTGACACCACTCAAGCAACCAGCGCAAACTGAATTTCGGGTTGGAATTCTTATAACAGGAGTAGACTATAGCAACTCATAATTTCTAGGTCAATACTTGCCTATAAACTCAAAACTATTTACTTCGAAAGTTTAAACATTTATTTTTAACGTTTTACATATAACCGTTAGGTTAAATCGTGGTATGTGCTAAAACACATACCTTTTCATCATCAAAATAGACCCAAAATAACCAAGAAAGAGCCGTTTATTGCTAATATTTGTGGTTTCTTGAGTTTGTGCTTGTCGGTATGGATATGTAAAACACGCAAAAGGAACCAAATCGGACGTAAATCCGAGCACGAGAGATTAAGAGAGCTTAAGCCGAGCCGGAAGATCAAAATTGAGCATTTATGATGATTTTATTCTCCGAGGATGATTTTTGAAAGATATACTCAAGTTTGAAGAAATGTCAAATTTGGCCCCTCAAGTTTCAACATTTTGCAAATTGACCCTTGGTTTATTTGAAGAATGGCAAAGATGGTCCTTGGAAGATAATTTCAGATTCACAAGATTGGTCCCTTAAAAATTCAATTTATACACCTTTGGTCCCTATGTTGCATCTTGGATCCAACTCTAGTCCATTTAACTAATCAACACAAAACATATACACGGCCCAATCCTTTTACCCTTACCCGCCCAAACAAATCCAACTACACAACCCGCCACTTATTAACAAAACCCCAACCCGAATACACCATTTACAGAACCTTACCCAAGTCAACTCCATGGACCCGGTCAAACCCCTTCAAAATATTATTAAATAAACCAAAGCGCCCGATCCTTTATCCCTCACATCTCTCCCAAACGCACCTTTACCACTTTTCCACCAATCCCAAACACAAATCCTCGTACTAAGGATCTTTCCATCCTTCAGACCTCGACATGTCGGGATAGTACGCTTCGTGGACAAATGGCACAATCTCATTGGTTGCGACACATCAATGGGAGAAATAGAGCATTGTGATTGGTAGAAGTGACAAGGAATGAATGAGTGGCTACGAATGGACTTCTAGGCTCTTCTGAAAAGGATCCCAAGCTTGAATTCAAGGCTATATAAAGGACCCTCGTGGCTCACAATTGAAGTCGTGCAATTCCCTAGTTTTTATTTTAGCTTATTGTTCTTATAATTTCAGTATTTTTATAATGTTTTCTTAAGCTTTTATTGTATTCTCAAATTTCTTGTAATCCTTTTTCAATATTAATCAAAGTTCCAAGTTTTTAAGTTCAATTTTGCATTTCTTATTTAAAGTGATCAATAAGCTAACTTGAATAATGGAATAGGCTTATTTCAGCTTATTATAGCTTTAGTGAGCTTAAATTGCACCATCACTGTCCCCTTTATTCACTTACACTCACATAAACACTTGGTCAACGAAAGTCAACTGTGGTGACTAATTGGTGCAGAAATGGTTAATGGTTGATTGTGATGATGGATCTGGGTTGATTTGATGTTATATGGGTTAGGTTAGTGGTCCTTTTCTTTGGTTTGCAAGCCATAGTGGTGGACCTCTTGTAAGTGTGTTTTAATCTCATTTCTAGCTCACAAAAGTAGTAGTAATCATTTCATCGGATCATTAGAAATCGCTATTCTTTGTCATACTAGCTTTGTTTCGATATGTTGGATCTATTTTGAGGTTAGAATAATTTTGTTTGTGTTACTTGGTTAAGAGACTTGCTGTGATTACATAAAGAGTGTTTGGTTCATTTACATTTTCGGTGATAAGGGTTTATTCATTGGATAAAAGTTGTTGCTTCTAGCTTGTTGAGATATAGTTAATTCATTTCGGTCATCTTATTGAATCCAAAACACAAAAGTCAAAATCACATGTTATTTGATCTCATGAGCACATCCGATGAAACCGATTCTGTAAATCAATTCAAATAGGTTTAAAACTTGATAAACTAGCTTGCTAAAGTTTCATTTCATCATATTTCACCCTAATCAGTCTAAAATTTGCTTCTAAATTTCACAAAAGTCAAAGTATCAAACTGTTCTTCAAAAGTCAAAAGGTGTCAAAACTGGTTTTATGCAGATCTTGCAGATGCTGCACAGTGTTCATTTTAAGTAGTTAGGGTCTCATTTTTGGTCCATTTGCAGTCTGCTAGGTGGTCTTCAAGACCACATATCTGTTTTTCACTCAAGCTTTTCTGAGAAGCTTGTGCATAAGCTCAAACATGGGACCGAGTTTTTGTTTTGCTTAAAAATCGGTTAGCTTAAATCTTGTTGGTTGCTTATTTGAGATTAGGAGTAGCTATATTTAGTTGATTTTAGCTTATTTCAAGTATAATCTTGCTTAAGTAGAAGTTTGGTGGCTTAATTTGTTGTTTAGCTTATTTAAAAGTGCTTATTTAGATTCAGTTTACTGCGACTCACAAATCTTACACACAAGCATCATATTTGATATTTTCATAGAACGAGAATAAGATTTTAGCATTTTCGAATTTTTCATTAATTTTGGTCTTTGTTTAGTATTTTTCTTATTTAAAAGCAGTTTTAATCATTTTAAATAGCTTTTATTGCAAATAATTGAGAAAAGTTCAAAAACAATTTTCAATTTTCCCAGTTTAAGAAAAATATAAAAGCATAAAAATATTTTCCTTATTTTTCCCCTTTATTTGGTATATTAATTAGATTTAAATAGATTTAAATTCATAGAAAATAGAAAATTCATCAGAAAAATACAAAAATAGTTTTGAAAAGTCTTTTGTGTTATTTTAGATTTTTGAAAAGTAATTTCATATTTTTCCCCTTACATTTCATAATTTTTAGTATTTTAATTTAGTTTAAATAGTTAAAAATTAGTTTTTAATTCTAAAAAAATCCAGAAAAATACAAAAAAATAAGTTTTAATTCTAAATTAGTTTTCAGATATCATTTCTAGAGTAAAAGTAATTTTAGGCACTTTTAGGATATAATTTAGGCGTAGTTGCATTTTAATTACGTTTTGTTAATTACGTTTTAGTTTATTCGCACTTAGGATTTCCGTAGGATAGATTCCTTTATTACTTTCCCCATTCCGTAGTTTAATAAATCAAATCAAAAATCCAAAACATCGAGCATTAAATTCCAAACCAAGAACGGCGTTGTGATTCACGCCTCGTTGGGAAGCGATTCGGGTTGTCTAATCCGTATACACGATCACACACGGATTTGATTTATTATTCTTTTCCTAAAGGAATTTGAATCTATCTTCGTGATTATTTTTGATATCGATATTGAGGTTTTATCCACACACATACCCTTAAGCCTTCATTATCAACAAATCGATGTCGAACCGTTTTAAGTTTCTTACGGTTAGTCATTCACAAGTGGCTAGCTTGTGAGCAAACAAACAGCGGGTTCTTCACCGTGAATCAAATTTTGGCGCTTGTTGCCGGGAGGTTGTGTCACGACAATTTCGTTTGAGGTTTGACGATTAGTGACTCGAGATCCTTCATTCGTGAAGTTACTATTTTTCTATAAAATAAAAAAGTAAAAAATATTTTCCTTTTCTTTTGTATATATATATATATATATCATATTAAAAATACAAAAGATTTTCTCTTGTGTTTTGCTAATAAATAGAAGACACCAATTATATAACATTCTCAGCGGAGGTGTTATCATTATAAGTTCGAACCAAAGATCAAAAACTTGCCTTTGTGTCGCTTGTGAATTGATTTATTTCTATCGGATAAACAAAGCGTGTGGTGGGTATAAGGGCGGCTTGACATTAAATTGCGGTGAAAAGAAGCGGGTTTTAATAAGCTTCATGGCGACCTACAAAGCTTCTCCGCTCGCTTGTGCATTTGTCTTGTAGAGGTGATTTATTCACTTGGGATTATTGGTTAAGTTCATTGTGTTTCGAATATCCGTTTCATTTTAATTGCCTTGGTTTTAAGTGCATGCGCACTCGCTCTCAATCACGGCGTAGAGCGTAATCAAAGAATAGGCGTGCCGAGTTACGTACTATCGTTGAAGAACCCGTCATGGCGGACACTCGAGCGATGAGCGAGTTACTTCAAGCTCCGTGAGCGGCTACGGTGATGCTATCGTACTTCCACCAATTAACACGAAAATTTTGAACTAAAACAAATCTAATACAATTGGTGTCTAATAAACCTTTTGTGGTTTAGATCGTGAGGAGCCCCACGCACCTCTGTTGGTTTAATCAAGTTGCTTCTACGATTAACTTTGGGCGTCTCTTATGAGTCGATTAAGTTGAGATTGTTTCCATTTTCCCTTGAGGGGGCAGCCCGGACTTGGCTCGAAAAAGAACCCCCTCAGTCGATTACAACATGGGAAGATCTTTCTAAGAAATTTGTGAACCAATTCTTTCCTCCGTCAAAAATAACAATGTTACGAAATCAAATCATAAATTTTCAACAAAAATTTGACGAGAGTTTTGGAGAAGCATGGGATAGATTCAAGGAACTTTTACGTAAATGCCCAAATCACGGTTTTACCGATCTTCATCAGTTGATCGTTCTATAATGCTCTTACTCCGTCCGATCAAGATTAAGCTTAACGTGCCGCGGTGGTAATATCTTGAGTCGTATGCCCACCGATATTAGAATGATTATCGAAAATAAGTCAAAGTTTCTTAGATCTAGGAACCGACCGGTTGTTTCTAAGATCACTCTGACGACAACTACATTCGGAGGAGTGAGTTGAGTGGGTGACGATGCTATTAATTCTATGATGAGAGAGTTTAAGATTCATAAATCCGAACCGATCAAAGCGTTCTTTGAAACATGTGTTATTTGCGGTGGTCCTCATCCATACTATAATTGTCAAGCCACCGATGGCGATCTCGAAATGCTTAGTAGCCTCTGCTAATCCGGTTCAAAATCGAACCAAGGATACCGTGCCAACCAAATGGGACCACCGGTTTTGCACCCGTTCCTCAACAAAACCAAAACCGTTATCAAAACCAATCTTACAATCAAAACCGAGGAGCCAATCTTAATCATGGTAATCAAAACTACCAAACTCCTCCACCTCAAGTTTATCAACAACCTCCTCAACAACAATATCAATCACCTCATCAAGCTGTTCCAAACAACGAGTTTTTGTCTTACATGAAGAATTCTGACAACACCATTAAAAATTTGCAAACTCAAATTAACAGCATTAGGAATGATTTCAAAAGAGAAATGGAAGCTACGAATAACAAGCAGATGAGAGAAATGAGGGATATGATGGCTAGTTACTTTCAAGCTAATCAACCTTCTACTTATTCTCAACCCTCGGGTTCGGTTCTCTTAGAGTAATACTATTCCTAACCCGAGAGGTGACATGAAAGCTATCACTACCGAAGTGGTGTTGCTTACGATGGACCACGGCTCTACCACTATTTCTTCTTCTCCGTCTTGTGTGGTAGACCGTGAGACCGGGGTGACAAAGGACCCGGTGCTTCCTACTAATAAGGGAGTCGAGAATGTCCAACCCACGGTTGTCCCGACGTTTGAGCCCAAGGATGCTCGGTTAGTCTTGAAAGACTAACTCAAAACAACACTCCCGTGCCGTCAAGGATGAATGATCAAAAGCAACGTGAACAAGCAAATCTTCAAATGGAAAATTCTTTCAAATATTTCAAGATCTTCACTTGAAATTAGCTTCGCGGATGCTCTTCTTCTCATGCCTAAGTTTGTTTTGACACTAAAAGGAATGTTAAGTAACAAAGAAAATTGTTGATTTGGCAAAACGTCTTTGAATGAGAATTGTTCGGTTATTCTCAAGAAACTTCCCAAAAGTTAGGTGACCCGGCAAGTTCCTCATTCCGTGCGATTTTCAAGGAATTATTGATTGCTCGCCTTGGCGATCTTGGCGCGAGTATCAATTTAATGCCGAAATCAATTTACGATAAGCTTTCATTGCCCCACTTACCCCGACATGTATGACCTCGAGCTAGCCGACCGTACTACGACAACACCAATCGGTATAGCGAGGATGTTTTTGTTAAAGTGGGAAGTTCGATTTCCATGATTTTGTTGTCGTTGATTTCGATGCCGACCCTCGTGTGCCCCTTATTCTCGGAAGATGCTTTTAAGGGCGGGCCATGCGTTGATTGATGTGTATGAAGGAGAAATCACTTTAAGAGTTGGAAAAGAAGCCGTCACGTTTAACGTTAACCATACTTCTAAATCTTTTACCAAACAATATGATGTGGCCAAAATTAGTAACACCGAGGTGACAAAGGACCGGGGAATTCCTACTAATAATGGAAGTACCAAAAACGTCCAACCTCCGGTTGTTCAAAAAGTTGGGCCTAAGACATCGAGAATTGATCCAAGTCTTTCACGTTTCACGGTTAAGAGTTTGTCTACGATACGTGCTGAGCAAAAGAAGAAACTAGAAAAGGAGACTACAACGGTTGTGGTGGAAAATGCTAGCTCTAAGAGCACACCACTTGTCCCACCTCCACTTTCTGTGTATCGAATTGATCTTGTTCCTAAAAACGTCGAGTTTTCTTTGAGTGGCAATCCCACTCCTTCTTCTGAAAATACCCCTTCCCATACTCAAAATGAGGAGGATGATTCTATCATGAAAGAAATTGAGGCTTACTTGAAAAATGATTCAGTTTCACCGGAAATTGATAACGCTGACATCGACATCGAAGGAGATATTCATTTGATGCTTTACGGGGATTCTTATATTCCTTCGGAAGAAAAAGTTATTCAAGAAGTCAAGCCGTCTTTTAATCCTTCGGAGCCCGAGCTCAAGGATTCTTCCATTGATTTACTTCTCGAGGAGTTCGCCGATGAACTCGCTCGCATGGATCTCTTCCACCGGGAAGTGAGGATGACATCTTTGATTTTAGAGCCGACTTACGAAATTGAATATTTGTTATATCAAGATCCGTCGATTTACTTGAGAAGTTCACCGATGAACTTGCTCCCACCGACTCGATTCTTTCCGAAAATAAAGAAAAGAATCGATGATCCATTCTAGAAGAAAGATAAGGAAGTTAAGATTTCGAGTGATGAGCTTGTTGATTCAGAGGTCCCACATTATTTTTTATCCGAGAGTGATTCCTCTCCTCGTGAGGATTTTCACGTGGATGATACTTTGATTTCGTTCCTCTCCGAGGACAAGATTTTTATCCCTGGGATACTCATCGAAGAATACATTCTTATCACCAAAGTTTTCCCGAAAAAGGATCCTATCTTGGATGCCTTCATTTTTGAACCTTTGAAATACACCTTTCTGTACCATGGACTCCCTTCTTTTATGGAGTATTTCTATTGTGATCCGTCATCCTTTCGTCCGCCCGCAAAACCGCCGGATGATGGATCAATCTTTCTTGAAAAACCTTTTGTGAGTGCGGGAGGATTTAACCCATTTGTGCTTGAGCCCGACATTTTCTTTCCTCCCGACCTACCCGGTCTCATTCCTTTGGGAATGAGGACACCGTTTTGACCCCGGTATCTCTACCACTTTCTTCCCAAGGACAAATGAATTCGGGGACGAGTCAGGCTAGCGACTCGGTGAAGAAAAACAGTAGCGCTTCGTGGGAGGCACCCCATGCTTATTTCTTTTCTTTCTATTTTCTAATAAGTGACGTGAAGGGGTCTACCTCTTCGACTTCTCGTGTTTGGTTGTTTGTGATGTTGTGTTTAGGATGTTCCCGATATGAAGACTCTCGTGCTCGAAGTTTGTCATTTCTCCACTCGAGTTTCATAATCGATGCTGATGGAAATCCGATATCCTAATCTTATCGACTAACGTTTATCTTTGAGCATACTTAATAAACGGCTTTTAGATTTTCGTTGGTACCCTTGCTTTAAACATTGAGGACAATGTTTCGTTCTAGTCTGGGGTAGGGTAATCTTGATTTGATTTGACCGCACTTGCTTATTTTCATTGTGTTTCTCTCATGACCCGTTTTCCTTAGAAAATGAAAAATTGTGCAAAATGAGAAAATTTAAAATTTTGTAAGCTTTTGTTAAGTCTTTTGATTGAAAAGTTGGCTAGTCTCTTAGACAAGAAGCTATAAAATGCAATTCTAGCTCACAAGGCCAAGATTTTGCAAGTTTCACAGTGACTTTAAATATGCATAACTTGATTTCATTAGACGAAACATTAGCTAAGTTAATATATGTTTTGACACCTTGTTGACTTTCATTGGTGAGAGTAGGAATAGAATTCGACTTGACCAAGGCGTGTTGAGCCTAGCTTGTTCCATAACCATAGATAATCTAAAATTATCGGCTAAGCATCTGCGGATCTCATTATTTGGGATTTTAAATTTGCGAGAGATCGAGAAATGATATAGTTACTTATGAGTTTAGATGCTAAGCGTGGAGTAGTTGGTTCTCTTTAGAGCCCATCGAAGGTACTTATGGCTTTTGTTCCCACAAAATTGTTTCACCCCATATCATCTAATAATAATTAGAGATGTCGAGTTTTTGGCGATAGTTAGTTCTTTATCTTCTTAAAAGAATCTTTGTTTTAAAATTGGGTACACATCAAGGATCCGTAATGAATAAAGCAATCGGTGATATGTGAAGAGTAATAAGTAAAGTTATGAGTTGCGGTGTCGAGATCGGACCTTGGATCTTTAGCCGGATTGAGTGAGGTCTTAGCCTAGCCAGGGATCCTCATCTCATGAAGCCTATAGTCTTGGAATTACCCGTGAAGCTCCGTGGTTCATAGCTCATAAAAGTAAAAGTTCATGCACAAAAAAAAAAAAAAAAAAAAAAAAAAAAAAAAAAATTATGATGTTGAAAAATGAAAATGGAAAAGTCAAAAATATAATAAAAATTCCTTGATGTGGACCTCATTTTTACGACAATGGTTCTTGAGAGAAGGCGGATAACTAATTATCGACTTAGCTTCATATCTTTATCGGAATAAAAGTTATCGAAACGAGAATTTGAAGAAATTCATTTCTCACAAAAATAAAAAAATCTAGAGGAAAATAGGAAAATGGGAACAAAAGGTAATTACACAAGTAACTTCCATGGGTAGTGTTAGCATCTAGAGTCGTATGTAACAATGATTTCGGTTTTACGCTTAGTTTGGGACTTGTGAAAATCGGGACGATGTATTCTATCCGTATGGTCACTTCACGCGTGTTGTGTTTTCTACTCCGAGATCCTAACGTGTCGTTTGAAAAATGTTTGAGTTATTGATCGACATGAAAGTTCAACAAACCGTCATTCATAACCGGAATGTGCTTAATCATTATATCTATATATGTGAATTAAAAGGTAAGCAGGCGTTTTAGAATTAGGGTTTCTTAATCTCTTTTGAGGAACCTTTGCTACTTCTTCATAGGTTTAGTAGAAAGAGATTGAAATCCTTGGTTTTAGAAGCGTGAGTTGATTGCATTGCGTGAGGACACGGCAATGGTCTCGTCTGGGGTATTTTGGTATGTGCTAAAACACATACCTTTTCATCATCAAAATAGACCCAAAATAACCAAGAAAGAGCCGTTTATTGCTAATATTTGCTGTTTTCTTGAGTTTGTGCTTGTGCGGTATGGATATGTAAAACACGCAAAAGGAACCAAATCGGGCGTAAATCGAGCACGAGATTAAGAGAGCTTAAGCCGAGCGGAAGATCAAAATTGAGCATTTATGATGATTTTATTCTCAGGATGATTTTGAAAGATATACTCAAGTTTGAAGAAATGTCAAATTTGGCCCCTCAAGTTTCAACATTTTGCAAATTGACCCTTGGTTTATTTGAAGAATGGCAAAGATGGTCCTTGGAAGATAATTTCAGATTCACAAGATTGGTCCCTTAAAAATTCAATTTATACACCTTTGGTCCCTATGTTGCATCTTGGATCCAACTCTAGTCCATTTAACTAATCCAACACAAAAACATATACACGGCCCAATCCCTTTTACCCTTACCCGGCCCAAACAAATCCAACTACACAACCCGGCCACTTATTAACAAAACCCCAACCCGAATACACCATTTACCCGAACCTTACCCAAGTCAACTCCCATAGACCCGGTCAAACCCCTTCAAAATATTATTAAATAAACCAAACGCGCCCAATCCTTTATCCCCTCCCTGTCTCTCCCAAACGCACCTTTTACCACTTTTACCACCAATCCCAAACACAAATCCTCGTACTAAGGATCTTTCCATCCTTCTAGACCTCTGACATGTCAGGATAGCTGCTTACGTGGACAAATGGCACAATCTCATTGGCCGCGACACATCAATGGGAGAAATAGAGCATTGTGATTGGTAGAAGTGACAAGGAATGAATGAGTGGCTACGAATGGACTTCTAGGCTCTTCTGAAAAGGATCCCAAGCTTGAATTCAAGGCTATATAAAGGACCTCTTGGCTCATGATTGAAGTCGTGCAATTCCCTAGTTTTATTTTAGCTTATTGTTCTTATAATTTCAGTAGTTTTATAATGTTTTCTTAAGCTTTTATTGTATTCTCAAATTTCTTGTAATCCTTTTTCAATATTAATCAAAGTTCCAAGTTTTTAAGTTCAATTTTGCATTTCTTATTTAAAGTGATCAATAAGCTAACTTGAATAATGGAATAGGCTTATTTCAGCTTATTATAGCTTTAGTGAGCTTAAATTGCACCATCCTTTGTCCCTTTATTCACTTACACTCACATAAACACTTGGTCAACGAAAGTCAACTGTGGTGACTTGGTGCAGAAATGGTTAATGGTTGATTGTGATGATGGATCTGGGTTGATTTGATGTTATATGGGTTAGGTTAGTGGTCCTTTTGCTGGTTTGCAAGCCATAGTGGCTGGACCTCTTGTAAGTGTGTTTTTAATCTCATTTCTAGCTCACAAAAAGTAGTAGTAATCATTTCTGTCAGATCTGTTAGAATACTGCTATTTGCTGTCATACTAGCTTTGTTTCAGTATGTTGGATCTATTTTGAGGTTAGAATAAGTTTGTTTGTGTTACTTGGTTAAGAGACTTGCACAACAGTTACATAAAAGAGTGTTTGGTTCATTTCTGTTTTCAGTGATAAGGGTTTATTCATTGGATAAAAGTTGTTGCTTCTAGCTTGTTGAGATATAGTTAATTCATTTCAGTCATCTTATTGAATCCAAAAACACAAAAAGTCAAAATCACATGTTATTTGATCTCATGAGCACATCTGATGAAACCAGTTACAGAAATCAATTCAAATAGGTTTAAAACTTGATAAACTAGCTTGCTAAAGTTTCATTTCATCATATTTCACCCTAATCAGTCTAAAATTTGCTTCTAAATTTCACAAAAGTCAAAGTATCAAACTGTTCTTCAAAAGTCAAAAGGTGTCAAAACTGGTTTTATGCAGATCTTGCAGATGCTGCACAGTGTTCATTTTAAGTAGTTAGGGTCTCATTTTTGGTCCATTTGCAGTCTGCTAGGTGGTCTTCAAGACCACATATCTGTTTTTCACTCAAGCTTTTCTGAGAAGCTTGTGCATAAGCTCAAACATGGGACCAGTTTTCTGTTTTGCTTAAAAAATCAGTTAGCTTAAATCTTGTTGGACTGCTTATTTGAGATTAGGAGTAGCTATATTTAGTTGATTTTAGCTTATTTCAGTATAATCTTGCTTAAGTAGAAGTTTGGTGGCTTAATTTGTTGTTTAGCTTATTTAAAAGTGCTTATTTAGATTCAGTTTACACTGCAGCTCACAAATCTTACACACAAGCATCATATTTGATATTTTTCATAGAACCAGAATAAGATTTTAGCATTTTCCTGAATTTTCATTAATTTTGGTCCTTTGTTTAGTATTTTTCTTATTTAAAAGCAGTTTTAATCATTTTAAATAGCTTTTATTGCAAATAATTGAGAAAAAGTTCCAAAAATAATTTTTCAATTTTCCCAGTTTAAGAAAAATATAAAAAGCATAAAAAATATTTTTCCTTATTTTTCCCCTTTTATTTGGTATTTTTCTTAATATTAATTAGATTTAAATAGATTTAAATTCATAGAAAATAGAAAATTTATCAGAAAAATACAAAAATAGTTTTGAAAAGTCTTTTGTGTTATTTTAGATTTTTGAAAAGTAATTTCATATTTTTCCCCTTACATTTCATAATTTTTAGTATTTTAATTTAGTTTACTAATTCTAAAAAAATTAGTTTTTAATTCTAAAAAAATCCAGAAAAATACAAAAAAAATAGTTTTAATTCTAAATTAGTTTCAGATATCATTTCTAGAGTAAAAGTAATTTTAGGCACTTTTAGGATATAATTTAGACGTAGTTGCATTTTAATTACGTTTTGTTAATTACGTTTTAGTTTATTCGCACTTAGGATTTCCCGTAGGATAGATTCCCTTTATTACTTTCCCCATTCCCGTAGTTTAATAAATCAAATCAAAAAAATCCAAAACATCGAGCATTAAATTCCAAACCAAGAACGACGTTGGCAATTACACAATCACATACGGGATTTGATTTATTATTCTTTTTCCTAAAGGAATTTGAATCTATCTTCGTGATTATTTTTGATATCGATATTGAGGTTTTATCCACACACATACCCTTAAGCCTTCATTATCAACAAATCAGTGTCCGAACCGTTTTAAGTTTCTTACGGTTAGTCATTCACAAGTGGCTAGCTTGTGTGAGCAAACTTGACGGGTTCTTCACTGTGAATCAAATCGCATAAAGCGAAAAAGGACATTAAACATAAACTGGCACTAAACTAAGTTTAGTCTACATCAAACGCGTGTTATATGACATTTACAAACATGTTTTATGAGTTTATGCATTTTATTTTGAAAGTTTTACGTAAAATGCTCACTTTTCACAATTACATACATTCATGCATGCATAACACTTCACCACCATTTCCTATACTTCCTAATACATATAATATCATAATAATATATAATTAAACAAAATTAAACAACAACAAAATCCCCTCCTAACACCTCATGAATCCTCCCCCAATTGCTTCCACAAGTACCATTGCATCTAAAACATGTTCATTAACTTGAATCACCCTCCAATGAGTAATCCTATGATCCAAAAATTGTCAACTTTCCTTGTAATCTCCCCCTTTCCAAACAGGTCAAATAAGATAAGGTCCCCCTTTGTGTTACTTGCTTGATTACTTTCAAATCTATGTAAACTAACTCTAATATTCTTTCTTATATTACTAACACCCTTTCACTCTTCTCTTTCATCACAAAACTATCTTGCTCTCTCCACCTATATGACAGCAAACAAACAAGTTTAAGGGTGCACAAGTTTGGGTTTTGGTTTATTTAGTAGCTTATTAGGTAGCTTATTGGTTAAGGGTGCTAAAGTTAGGCTTTTCGAAGCTTTAGTTTGGGTTTTATAGTGTTCTCTTGGGTTCTTTTGCACAAATCATTCACCAACACTTTGTAAGGCTCATGAACTCATTGACATACTCATATTTACATTTAAATTACATTACATGTTCGTATTATCGCTCATATAGACTTGTGGTGTTGAGAAAGTTAATAAAAAGTTGTGTTACAAAACTCAAAACCTGTCCCAAATTTATAGCTGAAAGTTTTCACCTAAACCTTAGCCTAAACATTTTTATAGACCTTGAAAACTTTTATAACCTATATATATGCCTTGTGATGTTCCCTGAATTGTTTCATAATTTTTGGAGTTGATTTAGTTTTTTAAGAAATAACACGAAAAAGTTAGTTAATATCGACACAAGTCTGAGTACCAGTTTTAGATCGTAAAAATCACAATCCTAGGAGGATTCTGGTAAATCAAGCTAGTTGAGACATTTGTAGATGAGACTTTAACTTAAAATTTGAGATTTGAATAGAGTTGTCGCGATAATTAACGAATGAGATACGGCCCTGGCTAGTCGGGACTAACATTCTATTTTTAACAGCTTTAATACATGTGTATATTTTTGATTTTATAAAATAATTGATGAAGAACCGAGCTGAGTGGCTTACATTTTTGGATAGTAGTCTCGAAAACAATGAACCTATGCTTTTGAAACAAGAGACTTCTTTAGAAAACGAGTGAGAAATAACCCGATTACGACAAAAGTGTTTTGAAAAATAAGTACAACATGTTATCTTTTGTTTTATGTAAAACGACACCTATAACTTATTTTCACGAACCGAAATTTAAAATAATGAAAGTAGACAAGTTTACCTTCGTTTAGAAAGTTTAACAAAGAAAAAGCAGGCTTAAGCGAATTAAATACACTCAATTGAACTCGAGTTAAACTTAAAAGTTTACAAAGTTATTTTAAGGTTTCCTTTGAAGTATTGAACATAAACCCAAGTGACCACTTTCATGCCTATTTACGAGTACCTTAGGCTTAAAACCGTTAAGAGCGGTAGTTAAACTTTGTTAATACGAATAAGCCGTAAAAATGTTTATTTATATTTTACGATCTTCTAATGTTTTGTCAATAACAAAACGTAAAATCATTTTAACGAAACAAATAAAATACATAAATAGTTTGAGCCAATAGTTTACTAACACACTTACATTTTCATATAAAACACTAAACAAGTAATAGTGTTTACAACTTATAGAAATGCATATGTATAACAACTAGTGTTTACATAATATGGATACGTACTTATATATATACTTGGTATATATTGTAATGGGTAATGTAATGGGTAAAAATCTAAGTACTTGACCCACTGACTAGATACATTGAATGTAGTTGGGTAAAACCAAAAATCCATGACCCATACCCATGGATCTTGATCCATAACCCATGACCCATTGTATGACATCATGCATGAAGTCATGTTGGGTATTATCCATGGACCACGACCAATGACCCATGATCCAATGTCTAGATACATTGCATCTTGTATAACCCATGGTTCATAACCCATAACCCATAACCCGGTTTGCAACCCAAAATCCAGACTTAAGCTGACCCAGACTGGCGGATCCCTTGGATTGCACTAGCGGATCCTACCGGGAGGAACCGGGGAGCGAGAGAAAATTTCCTATAAATAGTGAGCCATTTCTCTCTTGCAACTCACCCCTTTTACACATACTCTCCCTTAGTATTGTAAACTCTTTAACATCATATCCAAAGGATCTTTCTATATAGTTTTGTGTTTGTGTGATTCTCTAGGTTCTTCTTAAAGGCGAGATCACCACCTCTTGAAGTCGAGCAAGCTCAAGTCCATGTGTTGCCAAGCTTCGTCATCATCAAGACTACTAAAGTTATCTTGTTGATAGTTCTTTCCTCCCTCCTTAGAAGTGTTGTGTTGAAGGCATAAGTGAAAGATGCCAAACGGGTCAAGTCGAAGGCATTAGGGAAAGGTGCCGAAGGGTCAAGACAAAGGCATTATTGAAAGGTGCCGAAGGGTCGTGTCAAACGCATTAGTGAAAGGTGACAAGGGATCGTGTCAAAGGCATTAGTGAAAGGTGCCAAGGGTGTAAATTTGATATGGTGCATCAATGTACAAGATAGATTAGTTTGGGTTAAAGGATAGTGAGATCCTTATGATGTTGTTATAAGGAGTGTGCCTCCATTAGGATAGTAGTTGTGTAGTGTTGGGTAGTAGTTCCTCCTTTGTAATGGAACTCGGTATCTAGCCTTGTACCAGATAAAGTGTAGGCGGACGTTGTGATAGGTTTGGTTCTACCTCGTGGAAGAACCAGGTGTCTAGCCTTGTACCGGATAAAGAGTAGGCGACATTGTGAAGGCTTCTCCACCACAAGGAGCTTGTGTTTTGTAGTGCTTACAAACTCGAGTAGGTGACTCTAGGGTGGAGTAGGCAAGGAAGGTGTCCTTGTAGTCGAACCACTATAAATACTTGTGTTGTGGTTTTGTATTTCTTACTCTTTATCTTCACATTACTTGCTTATATGCTTATCTATCATCATCCAACTTACACATTAAATAGATTGACATAAGTCGATCTAAATAGTTTAAAATGAAGTTTTAATGGGGAAAACTATTCAACCCCCTTCTAGTTTTCACAAACTTTTGTAGCCCTCGCAACCTACTTGACACCGGAACTCGGAACGGCCCAAACTAATAAAACACTAAGAACTTATGACCCGCTAAACTTGAGCCGAACTCGTTTTTGGGAACTTTTGAAAACTAAATATTAAAAAGTTAAACTTGTATTTCATTACATTTTAAGTCGTAAAACCTCGCTACAAGTATATAATGGTGATAAAAATTGGTAAAAATCATAGGCATATAGTACATGTTACATATTCCCTAAAACGACTTATATTCCTAGGTCGCGTTAAGGACTTTTCGGATGTTGTTCTACGTCATATTTTTTTGAACACTTTCAACACTTGAGGTGAGTTTTATAACCTCGTTTTTACTTGTTTGTACAATTTTAAAATACTTGGAGTGAGAAAACTATGCTTACTTTTACATACGGACACAAGTGCATAAAACATATTGCCTAAGTTACCACATTAGCCATTAAGTCACTGTATATCATGAATCGTTAATTATTCGTAAGCGCGAATATTGTGAATAGATCTATTGGATTAACACCCCCGTCCAGATTGGTCACACCAACTGGGTAAATGGAAGCATATCATTTGGACTTAACCAAGTGTTTGGAAACATTTACATGAGGCATACTTTTACATATGCTTGATTGCATACATATTACGTTGAGCTTCGGGGTCATAAGCTTAGGGCAATTGTATTACTTTTTCTATAACATTGTATTTGTTATGATGGTCATACACTGAAATCTTGTGGTCCGCACTTGAATTTACATTTACTTAAACCTATGAACTCAACAATATTGTTGTTGACATTTTAGCATGTATTTCTCAGGTGCTTAAGGTTTTCTTGGCCCATCATTCATAAAGTCTCATGTTATAGTCACCATTGTGGTTGCGTCACATTGGAGATTTCATGCATAACTCATTCGTTTGATCGTACTAAAACTTATTCAATTTTGATGTGAGACTTTGGGACGTGCCAGGTTGTAAAACTTTATCTTTTCAAATCAATCACACGGAGTATCTTTTTAAATTACTCTTATATAGGTCATTCTTTATACTCTTGACTTTATGCTAGGAACGTCATGCCCCAGTTACCTTTCCGTTGCGACACTTTAGGATAGTGACATGAACCACTTTGAGCCTACAATAACCCTTCATTCTTGCAACCCTCATCATTAACTGAACCTAGGTTATCTATTACTTTTAACCCATGAAGTTGACAAATCATATATGTGATTACGGGCAAACAAGATATAAAGAAACGAGTGTAGGGTGCGTTATTTGGTTGAAGTATAGGTCGTTGAGTTGTTCTATATAAGTGTAGCCTAATTTCTTGTTTTAATTTGCAAAAATTATAAATAATAAATAATAAAAATAAAAAATTGAAAGGAAAAAAAGGTGTTTGAATGTAGAAGTTACTATAGCTGTTATTTAAGTTTCTACATACAAAAGAAAAAAATTATCACTAGATGAAAATTTTAGGCTTACTGAATGATTTTGTCAAGTCAAGAGGATTGCATTGATCAGAGTTTGGGTAACCCAATAAAGCATATCCTGAAACTGAGAATAGAATACATATCTAAGGTTCAAGGATTGACAAAAGTAAAGATTAACAGTCCTGGTTGTTTACTCATGCAATTTATATGCTTTGCTTCTTGTTTAACCCAAATATATGCTCTTTTCCTACCCCCAACCTGAAGCCAAATTGCAGCCTATTAGAGTCTATCAGATTCATGTGATATGTTTTCTAAATGGTGGAGAATGAGAACCTGTTCAAGCTTATGGTATGTCACTTCTTTGAAACAAACTTGAGTGAAACACATACACGCCAAATACTTGAGAGGTGAACACAAATTCTTATGAGAGACTCCATATTTAGTTCCTTTCATTTTCAAGTAAAAATGTTCTCAAAGTTGTCGTAAGTTGTTTAAGTGCAATAGTTCTTGACCTGATATGTGTTCATAATGGCTTGGTTATTTTTCTTTGGTAAAGATGATCTCGTTAGAGAAGTTGTTTGTGTATTGCTTGAGGACGAGCAAAACCTAAGTGTGGGGGAATTTGTTAAATGTGTAATATACATATTATTTATACTTATTACCTCATGATTTATTATTGATAAGGCCTTAAATGATGGACTAAAATTGCACTTTATGTTAAGTGAAGCAAATTAGAGAATAATGAATTTGTATATGTCAAGGTTGATTTTTAAAGATATTAAAATACCTCACAAACTTATGTGTTGTTGTAGGTATAAAAGGTGAGGCCTTGACAAGAGATTGAAAGTTAGAGGATTTCATTGTACAAGTGCACAAACTAAAACACAAGATGAGATCATCGGTTTCACAAAATATGGAAAAAGAGTGATTCTTAAAGGGGGATGGAGGTCGTGGCATCAATGGAACAAAGAGAGATATGGACTACAAAAAGACAGTGGGTGCAATTGAAGAAAGGGAGTTAGTTACTCTAATACCCTTAAAACAACACCAACACAAAAACACAATTGAAAATAAAAGAAGAAGGGCTCATCATTCATTAGTTGTGACCTCTTCCACTTGTCATAAGTAGCTAACTTATTTACTATCTAGTTAAAGGTTTTTTTATGTTATGAATCCAATTTAGGTTTTGAGATTTCTTGATGTTCATATTCTGGTACTTATGGGTATTTGCATATTTTCAATATTGTATGAACTTATTTTGATTAATTGAATTCCAATCTTTGTTATTCAGTTAGGGTCATAGTATACGGATACCCCTGTGATAGACACGAATCTTTTTCTTGTTACAGGTGAACATTCTGATAGGAAACCCGCTTTGGCCTTTTCTAATCCCACTGGGATTTCGTTAAGGGGAAGCTCTGAACCCCTAACTCTTTCTCTGGACCATAAGCCTTTGGGTGGTTGGTAAGGCTGTTGACGATTTTATGTGAAGAATAAGTGGTCACTATTATTAAGAATCAAATCCCATTACAGTTAGGAAATAAAGTGCCATTCGAGAGTCTTCTTCGTCTTTTGCTAGAACTCTTTTCTCTAAAGGTAGTTGGTATGTCTGAAAACACATACCTTTTCTTTATCAAAACAAACCCAAAATAACCGGAAACGAGCCGTTAATGCTTAATATTTGTTTGTTTCTTGAGTTTATGCATGTGCAGGTACGGATATGACAAAACAAACAAAAGAAAGCCAAAACAGAAGAAAATCGAGCACGAGAAGGAAAAGAGTGCAAAAGCCAATGCCAGGATGCAATTTTATGGGTTTTGGATGCTCAAAAAAAGTCAAAATACGAAGTTCTGGACATGTTCGGGGAGTTTTCTCATCTTCACCCTCATTTTACCAAAACTACACAAAAGACCCTTAACTTTCACAAAATTACCATTTTACCCTCTCACTTTCCTAAAATTACATTTTATACCCCTCATCTATCCATAATTACCTTTTATACCCCAAAACCTCTCATTTAGACAATTACCAAATTACCCTTACCTTTTCTCAAAATTACACCATTGGTCCTTTTAAAATTGCATATTTACATAAATGGTCCTTGAGTGTTAAAACCGAATGCAAATAAAACTACACAAAATAAATCCCAAATCCAATACTATCCAAATCCTGTCTAGCCTAAAGCCCAACATAATCAATAGCTCAAGTCCCCTAACTGAACCCTTATCCCCATCAGCTGAACCCTTCCTTTCCACCCAAATGACCCTTCACAAAATACACTTGACCCCTCCCTTTATTATCCTATGACCAGTCAACCGAACCCTTCCCACACCCAGTCAAAACTAGTCAAACGATATAAAATAAAGCCCAAAAAGAAAGACGCGCCCAAAATTATTGTTCATCGTCCCTAACTTCACCATTTATCCTGATTCACCTAACTTTTACCCACACTTAAGTGCATCTTCCAGAAGCTCCTGACTTGTCAGAGCCACCCTGGCAATTCGTGTGCCAAGGAATGACACATAGGCAGAAAGAAATCCTCTGATTGGTGGAGACATGTCACAACATTGATCATGATTGGACATGATGATGCAAAAAGAGATCAAGGGTTGAGAATAGAGATCCCAGAAGCTTCTGAAGGAACCCTAGCTCCTCATCAGCTTATAAATACCCTTCCATCACAGATTACAGATTCGTCCAATTTTCCTGCATTTTGAAAGTTGTTACCAATTTATTTTCCGTGTCATTTTTAATGCTTTCATAGTGTAATTTCAAAAGTTCAGTTGTATTTTTACTTTAATTAATGCACTT
Source organism: Chrysanthemum lavandulifolium (assembly GCA_022545495.1). NCBI lineage: Eukaryota > Viridiplantae > Streptophyta > Magnoliopsida > Asterales > Asteraceae > Chrysanthemum > Chrysanthemum lavandulifolium. The sequence continues at coordinate 186,243,698 of CM040241.1, forward strand.
TTAGTTTTCCATTTTAATTCCTTGTCTCATTTTCAATTATAAGCATTTATATCTTCAAATCGATGTCAAGCTCGATTCTTGCTATTATAAGCTCACATAAGCTATAATAGCTTATTGTGAGCTCGTGTGGTTTAATTTATGTCCTAAACTCAAAACTTCCAAAAAAGTCAAAAATAGTCAAAGTTAGAAGTCAAATGAATCTTAGGTTAATTTCTGATTTTACTTTGTTAAATGAGTAAGTTGTATGTTAATTTGTTCATTCCAATTCAGTTGAGGTCAATTTTCATCAAGTGTTGAAGGTAGTTTGCCAATTTGCCATTTAAAGGAGTGTTTGGATGTAGCTTAATTTTCAAGTTTTAATGATTTTTAGAAATTAAATCTGAGTTACTGAGTTTTTAAAACTGTTTTTAAGGCCATCTCAATCAAGTTTTTAAGTTTCAAGTCTTGCTTTTGGTTTTTAATTGTTTTTCAAATCTGTTAAAACAGTCCCAAAATGGATTTTGTCAATTTTCAATTAGCTATTTAAATCATTTTTATGTGTTATAAAAAATTTTAAAAATTAAAAACAGCAAGTTCATCAGTTAGTTTAACTTCCCTTAAAAGGAAAAAAATCAAAAAAATCAAATGCTAAAGCTGCTTGTTGCTTTAAGTTGATAGTTTGTTGTTTTTATGCTCTGTACACCATCAGTGTATACTGGCCCAAGTAAGCCTTTTCTCAACTGCTTATTTGCTTATTCTTTTGCTTAAATTGTTGGATTTTAACTTCTTTGAGTAGCTGTTAGTATAGGTCAGATTTGTTTTTCCTTTATTAGATCATTAGTGCTTATCTACTTAGCTTATTTTAGCTTGCATCAGCCCATTTCTGCCCCTAAACAGTCTGTTGTAGCAGCAGACTCAGTTAGTGCTTATCTTGCTTTGGTTTAGCTTAATTGTTTAATTAGCCAGCTTATTTAGTTCCTTTTCAGTTTACTCTAAGTGCACATTTAGTAATTAGCTTAATGTAGTAGTGCCTTTGCTAGTTTAGAAGCTTGTTTAAGCCTTTTAAGGACTGTTTGGTTTTCAGCTTCTCATTAGTGCTTATTAGCTTATCCTTGGGTCTTAATTTGTTTTATTAAGCTGTTATAAGCTCATTAGAGTAGTTGTAAGGTATTTTGAGGTTTTGGTAGCTTGTAGTACCTTTTAGCTTATTTCTAAGTGCTTATTTGCTACAGTGACTCTCCTAAGTGCTTATTTATGTTAGATAAGTTGTATCTCATATTTTTCCAAGATTTAGAATATTATTAAGGACTTATCTGTAATTTTTCACATTTTTCTTAATCTATTTACTATTTTTCTAGATTTTTAAGCATTTTTAAATATTTTTAATCCAAGAAAATCAGAAAAAGGTCACAAAAATATAAATTTAATTTTCATAGGTTTAGAAAAATCAAAAAGTCATAAAAATTATTTTTCTCTAATTTTCAAAGTTATTCTAGTATTTTCTAAGCATTTTATTAGTGTAAATCCATTTTTAATTCATAATAAATAGAAAAATAATCAAAAAAATATATCTCTTTTTCCTAAAATTTTATTTTATCAAATAGTATCTAGGAAAAATAAAATTTCGGTTGTAGGGTTTAAATTGCATTATTTAGTTTTAATTCGCGTTTTTAAATTCCGTAGCTGCGTTTTTAGGTTTAAATTGCGTTTTAGGATAAATGTGCTTTACGTTATTGTTTTATATGCTTATTTAGTTCGTTTTAGTTTATGTTTCATTATCGTAGTGTAGAATCCCATTATTCTCCCTTTTTCCTCATTTGAAATCACTTGAACGCGACGCGAGTTATAATCTCCATTCATCCTTCGTTGAGAGAACGACCCGGGAAATACATTGCCTTTGTATTTCTTTGGAAAATATCTATACTACAAATCGAACTATCAGTAGTGAAGTGGGCCGAAGGAGAGGCTGGATGGAATTAAGCTCGACCAGCAAGAGAGGAAGCATGATCAATCTGATCTTGTTTTAGAATTTAGTAGAGAGTAGAGAATAAAATAGGTTCTGAGCACTTTAAGATGAAGCCAGAAGAAAGTGTCTATGAGTATTACGTGAGATTCCACAAGCTTGTGAATGATATGAGGAATATCAAAATGACCATGCCAAATATTCAGCTGAATTCAAAATTAGTGAACAACATGAATCCCGAATGGCATAAGTTTGTCACCTCTGTGAAACTAACCAAAAGATTGAAGAATACCAACTATGAGCAACTTTATGCATTCCTTCTTCAGAATGAGAGACATGCTATGTTTGAAAAAAGGATTCTTGAACAGTTCAAAACCAACCAGGGAGAAACAAGTTCATCAAATGACTCTACACCTTTCTACACCAATGTTGGAATTACCACCAAAGCTTCTCAACGGAAATCACAAATTCATTCCCGATCCAAGTTTCAAGCAACCTGATGCCAATGCAGTCATGGAACACTTTATCAATCAACTGGCTCTTATGGTTAAACAAAACTTAACCTTCACTCCACATACTAACCGTCTTCACACTAACAATGAAATCAGGATTGCATCCAATCTACACAATCATGCTTTGGTCAGAGATGGAAAGGTTACGGTGCAACCAACTCAAGGAAGACAATATGAACAAAGAAGAGGTGGAGTAGGAGGAGGGTATGTGGCAAATCGAATAGAGGAAGGAATGGTAATCGTGACAAGCAATGCCAATTAAGTACTACAACTGTGGTGGTGATGGACACATAGCACGGAGGCGCACTTCTCCAAAACGCCTCAAAATGCGTAGTACTTCAAGGACAAGATGTTACTTGTGCAAGCTCGGGATAATGGAGTTGTGTTGAATGAAGACGAGGTGTTGTTTCTTGCTGAGGGCAATGCCAAGACATATGATGCGAGATGTGGATGAGCAACCAATTCGGAGATAGGTCATAATCATCGAATGCCTTTCAAGTTGCGATCGTGATGCATACGACTGGCGTCGATGATGAACCCATCTGCATAGACAATCTTTATGGCAAGCATTTCTCCAATGGTCTCTCCAAAGGTCTCATCATCACGAGAAGCTGGTCCATCCAAAGAATCAATCATCTCGAGGTATTAAAGCTATATGATGATGTTGATGAGCAAAATATGCATAATAAAGTACAATCTCTTGAAACTTATGAATCGAGATATTGATGATAAGGGTAATATCAATATTGTCCCATATGATCAATATGTGAAGCAAAGTGAAAGTGAGATTGTACCAAGTAATGCATCTTCCATGATCAATGATGACTATGCTTTTGATGAATACACTTGCATGTGCCTCGATGATTCTCGTTATCTCTCGAATCGAATGCCTATAAAGAACAAATTGCTATTTATGAACAGTGCTAAGTTTGAGCTAACTACCGTGAGCGTGAAATGGATGACCAAATGCGTACAATTATAAGAAAAAGTAATTTTAGAGAAGAAGTGTTAAAACAAGAGTTAAACTCCTTACAAGAAAAGCTTTCTAACTCATTAAGCAAAAGCAAGAGTCGCAAGATAATGTTAAAGTGCTTAAACAAGAATACGGTGCTAAGGAATCAAAACTTTTAAATGATTTTCTAATCTAAAACTTTAAAAACAAGCTTGAAAATAAGTTATACGTACAAGGAATACCATTCGATCGCTCACATGATCACCAAGCATAGAGTTCTCGTGATAAGCATAGTATTCTCATTATTGAGAAACCTAATCACGAATATGGTAAGATAGCAAAAGTCGCTCAAAATATAATCTATGATGACAATGAGATTCTTAAACCTAGACGAAACCTAGTTGCATTGAGTGCACCGAGGAAGATAGAAAATTAGATGGTGCATCTAGGAGAAATTGAATAAGAAGCTTAACGATTATGCGTGTAAAGAGAATAACATAACGATCAAACCCCATGATTACACTAAGGAAAATTGGATATCCTTGAATATGTTTAAGCCTCAAACTCAATTAACCCCAGAACATATTTTTTGGAAGAAAGATATGGATACGCTAAAAGCTGAAAATCTTGTTGAAAAGAATCCCCTTGTAGGAAATTGACTCGAGCAACTGTGTATCCTCCTAATACACCAATGCATCTAGTTCCTAGATCTATTGCCACTAATAGCAAGACCTTAATCAACCTATATGTTGTTTATCAGATGTTTGTTGATTTTGAGAAAACGTGTAAGAAGAGAATCACACCTACTGGGATAAGCGGGGAAAGGGTTTTGAGCAAACTAAAGAATGTTATTTAAGCGAGGTTATGCCTTTCTTTAAACAATTAAAAGGTCAATTTGAAAGTCTTCAAAGGAATAAATTCGGATATTAAGGAAATGGAAAAGGAATTTGATGCTATGATTGTTGAGGTCAATGATTATGAACAGAACTCAAATATAATGAAGTTGAAAGGAAGAACTTGCATATCTTAAATGAGAATTTGATTTCGAGTTGTGTTGCTCAAGATGTGTTTTATCTTGTTACTAAGCACTCTATTATCGCTTCTCGATTTCATGAATTATCTATTGCATTGAAAGTTTCCCATGATCGTGTCATTGAGCTTGAAAACAAAAACTCGAATCGAATGAGAACATTGATCGGGATGATCACGATAATTCGTAAAACATCTTTCTAAACTAGAAGTTGAACATTTTGATTTGCAACTAAAATATCAACATCTTAAAGAAAATGTCAAAACCTCAAATATCAAGACATCCTCGGATGTTCCGAGTTTGATGCGTTTTTCAGATAAACAAACGTGACGAGCATGATTCAAGCTCATTGTAACACGATCGAAAGTTGAAAGCCCAAATTTCTCAATTAAAGAGTGAAAAGAACAATGTGACCGGCTCCCATATGCCTCCTCCTTTAGATTCTCAAGATTCTCAAACTTTTCATCTTCAAAACTTGGTTAATGCTTTACAAAAGAAAACGAGAGTTTTCTAGAAGAAAATGAAAAGTTAAACGACACTTTAAAGAGTTATATGATTCAATGAAAGTCACTCGTGACAAAAACAACGAAAAAATAACTTCTTTACAAAAGAAATTGAGAATCGAGGAGTTAGGAAAAGGGAAGCGCCACTTGTCTTCAATGAGAATGTTGCATCAAAGTCATCCTCGCATCGCAAATATACTATGACATTAAATACATTCCTCCTCATCTTAGGAACAATGAACTTGTGTTTCATAACTATTGTGCTCACCTTAAGGATAGTCTAGAATATCTCCGTGAGATTGTGGAAGAGGACTTCATTAATAAGCCTCTTGATAGAGAAATTAGGTTTGCTTGCATTCAGGCCAAACGACCTCGTGGAGTCGCTAGAATGTTTAATTGCAACATGTCCTAGATCCTTAAGTGCGAAAGGTAAAGTCAGTGATGCCTTGTTCTATGCCTAGTGCCAAGCATACAAACCACTCTATGCCCAATAATATGAAAGTGAATTATAAGGTGCCTTCTAGTAGTTCGATCCTTGCACATCTAGTTCAGAATGCAAAAGTAGCTCAACCAACTAATGTTCCCATAATTCCCTCTACAGAGTAATCAAGTAACATTAAAGCAAGCGGGTCAAAGCCTCCGTGCAATACCAAGAATGATAGGACCTTGCAAGCTAGGAATGTTCGGTGGAAGAAAGTAGAAGATCACCCAGGGAGAATTTGAATAAAGCGAATCGTGTTGATTCTAGTGTTAGCTCTAAGCGTATTGTAATTAATGCGAATTCGCTACTTTTGGCAAAATATGTAATGATGATTGCATTGTTTCAAGTATCGATTATGAATGTGGTGTGAATGATTTGTCTAATGTTAAATACCTATTAAGATTGTTAATGCAAAAATCGAGCTAAGAAGGCTAGAAAACAATGGCGGAAGAAGGGTAGGAAACATTGAAACCCAGGAGGAAATTTAGCAACATAGGTTATCAATGGATACCTACATGGCAAAAATTCAATCTTAATGAGATGTACCCTAAATTATATAGATCAATGCCCATTAGGAAGTGGATGCCTCTTGGTAGAACTATTCCATAAGAAGTGAACATACTTTGAATAGGTCAAATACGGACATTAGCACCGCATCCATTTCGATGATTCCATTGTTTCTACTTGATGTGGGTGTTCCACCATCGTTACTAACCAAGTGGAACCCATTATTGCATGGGGTTCCCAATTATCCGCTTATCCATTCTGTCTGTGTTCAACTGCAGATCGCTCAAATCGCTCGTGGTACCTAGACTCGTGTTGTTCCAAGCATATATTTGGAGACCGGTCGCGGCTCATGAACTTCGTGAGCAAATTCATTGGGACCGTTAGATTCGGGAACGATCATTTCGGTGCAATTATGGGTTATGGAGATTATGTTGTCGGTGATAGTGTTATCTCCGGGGTATATTACGTAGAAGGTCTTGGTCATAACTTATTCTCTCGTCGGTCAATTTCGTGATTACGATCTAGAAGTGGCCTTGAAACATACTTGTTTCGTTAGAGAACTTGATGGTAAAGAACTTTTAAGAGGAACACGTGGTTCAAATCTATACACCATCTCTATCGAATATATGATGAAGTCTTCTCAATTTGCTTGTTGTCAAAGGCTTGAAAAAGTCATGGTTATGGCATCGTCGTCTCAATCACTTGAACTTCGGCACCATCAATGATCTCTCCGTAAAGGACTTAGTTGTAGGTTTACCTAGACTAAAGTATGAAAAGGATCATCTTTGTTCAACATGCCAATTGGGAAAAAGCAAAATATGCCCACAAACCCAAGCCTACAAACTCGATTCTGAAGTTCTTCATACAATTCACATGGATTATGTGGACCCATGAGAGTCTGAGAATATCTTTGGGAAGAAATATGTGTTAGTTATGGTTGATGATTACTCTCGATTCACACAGGTTAAGTTCTTAAGGACAAAGGATGAAACTCGATATCATCATCAAACTTATCAAACAACTCTGAGTTCGACTTAACAAACCGCCGAATCATCCGAACAGACAATGGAACTGAGTTTGTTAATAAACAACTTAGTGAGTTTTATGAAAGTGTTGGAATCAGTCATCAAAGAAGTGTTCCACGAACTCCTCAACATAACGGTGTAGTTGAAAGACGAAATCGAACTCTTGTGGAAGCCGCAAGAACAATGCTGATTTACTCAAAGGTTCCAATGTTTCTCTGGGCTGAAGCCATTGCCACTGCATGCTACACTCAAAATCGATCCCTAATTCACACTGCTCATGGAAAAACTCCATGTGAACTTGTCCACAATAGAAAACCTAATCTCTCATTCCTTCGTGTGTTTGGTGCATTGTGTTATCCAACTAATGAGGGCCAAGACTTAGGCAAACTTAAAGCTAAAGCGGACATTGGAGTATTTGTAGGATATGCACCAAACAAAAAGGGATACCGAATCTACAACAAAAAGAACACGAAATATCATGGAAACAATTCACGTTACGCTCGATGAGTGACCGTCCAATGGCTCCGGGACAACCCAGCCTGGACCCGCATCATCATGTAGTCCCATCGCCTACTCTTGTTTATGACTCGCCAAGAACTCCTTATGTACCTCCTTGAAGATGACTCAAGAAACCGTTGATCCAATGTTTGATGAACACTATGAGCCAACCGCTAATGATCCATCAATCCCATCATCGAGGTCGCTACCATCCCCGCCAATGAAGCTAACCTTTAGTTTCTATGACGCTAAGTCAAGAAGCGCTGCTGCCGATCACTGTCTCATCAACAAATCATCACCATCGAGTGTACATCATGGAAGTTTTTCGCACCTTGATGGAGAAATCCTTTGCTACTCCCGAATATGCACCATTTGAAAACATATTTGCTCACGAATCATCATCGTAACCATCTTCATCGAGACATCGACTCGCTACTTGAGTTCCTCAACAACAACCACATGAACACCTTAGTAAATGGACATGATCATCCATTGGACAACATCATTGAAACCCTCTCGCCCAAGATCAACACGGAAAAACTTGCAACCGATGCCTTATGGTGCTTCTTCAACTCCGTACTCTCTAAGGTCGAACCAAAAGATGTTAAAGCGCCATGAATGAAGATTTGGTTCGATGCCATGCAAGAAGAAATTCATGAGTTTGATCGACTTGATGTATGGAATTAGTACATGCTCCAGATGTGCTATGATCATTGCTCTAAAGTGGATCTTGAAAGTGAAGCTTGATGAGCATGGCGATGTATTAAAGAACAAGGCTAGATTGGTTACAAAAGGATACCGTCGGGAGGAAGGTATTGACTTTGAAGAATCATTTTCTCCTGCATGCATCGAGGCGATCGAATCTTCTGGCTAATCCGCAAGTAAGAATATGATTGTCTCATCGATGGATGTAAAGATGGCTTTTGATTTGCTCGTTTCAAGACATAGATATTTTTCCCAAGAAATACATGTGTATGTATTTCCGGGTCGTTCTCCCAACGAGGATGAATGGAGATTCCAACTCACGTCTCGATTCTGAGTTTTTGAATGGAAAAATAGGGAGGATAAAGGGATTCTACACTACGATAATGAAACATAAACTAAATCGATCTAAATAAGCATATAAAATGATAACATAAAGCACATTTATACTAAAACACAATTAAAACCTAAAATGCAACTACGGGAATTCTAAAAAATGCAAAATAAATCTAAATTAAAGGGATTAAAGCAAATTTTATGGAACGTAAACTAAACTAAACTAATAAGAAAATTAATTTGACAGAAAGAAACTTTTAAAACTAAAAATGTAAGAAAAACGTAAAAACGAGCTCGCTCGGGTTAAAACCCGAGCATAAAACGTAAACTATTCGGAAAAATGACTCTAGAAAAGATATTTTATTTTTCCTACGAAAAATACAAGTAAAAATGATTTTAGGAAAAAGCGGAATATTTTTTTAGAGTATTTTTCTATTTAATATGAATTAAAAACTAGAATTTAGAAATTAAATGCTTAAAAATATAAAAACTTTTCGGAAAAATATGAACTTTTTATGGTAAATATCTTATACTATCCTAAGTCTAAGAAAAATAACAGATTTGAAAAAGCTAAAACGGATAAGCTGAAAATAAGCAAACTGATTATATAAGCTAAATAAAGAAAAAGAGTTTAAAAGAATTAAGGATGTAGAACTTGACGTGAAAGACCCAAGGGCAAAGATGGTTTGGTGTTGGTTGTGTGAGGCGTGGCTTTGGTGTGCAGAAGGTATTGAGTTCGAGTCCCAACAGTGGACCTTTTTGGTTATTTTTATTTTTTTCAACTTTTAGCTTTTAGAAAACTTAGAAATAAGCAAAATACAGCTAATCTCTACAAAAACTAGATTTATAAAATCAAGTAAAAGCTGGTAACAAGCAGATAACAGCAGAAGTAAATTAAACAAAGCCAAATACTCCTAAGGCTAAGAAATTAAAGTCACAAGATTACTTAAGCTAAAAACAAGAAAATAGAAGCTACTGAGGTTGCTTTTAAGACTAGAATCTATGTGAACATATAAAACTAAGCTGCTACAAATTAAGCTAAAACAGATTTAGAGGCAGACATCAAAGAAGAAAGCATAAAACTAAGGCATGATTAACTAAGCTAAATGGGACTACTAACTATGATGTCCTAAGTTCTAATAAGCTAAGGGAATGATTAAGCACTAACTATGAAAGCTGCTGTAACAGCCTATAGGGGGCAGAAAGGGAATTGAACAGGCAAAAATAAGCTACTGTATAAGCTCTAAAGGGCAACTAGGGAAGTATGACTTAACCTAAACTATCTACTACTTTAAGAAGCCAAATCTAATAAGCATCTAAACCAAGATACACAGATGAGTATATCTAAAAAAAGAACTACATGGGACAGAAATGGGAAGGACAACAAGCTAAAATAAGGATCTAAATAAACTTTCTAGTCCTAATCAAAGATAAACATGTAAACTACATACTCTAATCTACAAGATGAAACAGAAATCAAGCAAAAGTATCAAGTAAGTGAGAAGAAAAACAAAGGTGAAATAGCTTACTTGGGTAGAAACTGGATAGCAAATTAAGAAATAAGGACAGAGAAAAGGACTAAACCACTGACTTTAGACCCATATCAGCTACATCTAGAGATTTTTCTGATTTTTTTCCTTTGGGAAAGAAAACAAGCTATTGAAAATGCAATTTTAATTTTAATTATTTTTATAACAACTAAAATGGCTTAAACAACTTGTGAAAAACTGAGAAAAATAACTTTTAGGAAGTTTGACAGAATTGGAATTTAAACTCAAAATGCTATTCTAAACTTGGAACCTCAAAAACTTTTATTGGAAAAGTTTTAAAATCAGTAAATGGAACAAAACAAGCTAACTTTAACTCGCCAAAACCTTCTAATCCTTGAAATCAAGCTAAAACCAAACACTCCTTTAAAGATCAAAATGCAAAATTGAACCTAAGAACTTGATTAAAACTGACTTAAAATGACTTGAAAAGCTCAAATAAACCTAAAACTTAACATTATAACAAAAGTAAATCAGAAATTTAGCTAACACTAGTTTGACTTTAAACTTTGACTTCCATTGACTGTTTTGCAAAATGTGAAATGAGAGTAAACTTGGACCACAATAAACTCACAATCTGCTCACATAAGCTAAGATAAGCTTATGTGAGCTTGATTAACAGGCAACTAAGCTTATGAAACAGTATTTAACCGAAATGTAAGATTGAAACGAAATTGAGACAAGAGATTAAGATTGGAAATTAAACTTTCACTATAAAAACTGGAATTACAAATTACAACTGAGATTGAAAACTAGTTAACTATTTGAAAACAATTTAAATGACAGAAATTAAAATGGTAACAGTTTTCAAAACCTAAAAACTGGACAAATTCTTCATTGGTGAGTGAGGAGCTTTTATAGCTGAAGAGGAGAAGCCTTGGGTGATTCTGAGAAGCATCTGGAAGTCTGATCATGTCCATTGATTCACCATCTCGTCATCTCATCAATCCTCAACCGTTTGATCAATTTACCACATCACCTTAACCAATCACATGCTTCTATTTTGCCAGCTTGGCGATCCAAGAGTATCACACCCTCTGACACGTTGTCAGAGGGTTCTAGAAGAGTACTTAAGTGGGGTGAATTGAGTGGGAATCGAGGTAAAAGGGTTGAAAGAGGGGAAACAGTAACAATGGTGGTTTTACTGATTTGGGCGCGCTCTGGTTTAGGGTGGGTTTATTTTATTTATTTTGACTATTTGACCGGGTCATTGTGTTGGGAAAACCGGGGTATTTGTGGTATACGGGTAAGAGAGTTGGATACGAGTTAATATATTGGGTGATTGGACCGGGTAAATGAGTGAATTGGGCCAAGGAATTAGTTAGTTTATTTTGGGCTTTTGATGTATGAAGATTGGTTTAGGACTAGTAATGATCCAAGATGTATAAACAAGGACTATACATGTATTTTAAGCAAAAACCAAGGACCATTCATGCATTATGGGGAAGGGTGAAGGTTGATTTTGGGATGTTTGGGATAAATGAGAGGGTTAATGTGTGAACTTGATAAAGTGTAGGACCAATAGTGAAAATTCTTCTATTATGCTCAGAAATCTTTAGTTTGCACTTTGAAGGCTCAGAATCCCATAAACTGAATCTGGCATCGGCTTTTGCACTCTTCTTTCTCTCGTGCTTGGTTTTCTTCGGTTTTGGCTTTCTTTTTGTCTGTTTTCTCATATCCGTACCTGCACAAGCACAAACTCAAGAAACAAGCAAATATTAACAATAAACGGCTCTTTCTTGGTTATTTTGAGTCAGTTTTGATAATGAAAAGGTATGTGTTTTAGCACATACCACTTTTCTTAACGGAGATCTTAAAGAAGTCGATACGCCACCAACAGGAAGGTTTTGTGAATCCGAGCATCCTACTCATGTCTATCGGCGAAGAAGGCTTTACTGACGGCAAAGCAAGCTCCAAGCGGCATGGTATGACACGCTATCAAAGTTTCTTCTATCTACCGGATTCAAAGAAAGGAGCGATTGATCCGACATCTGCTCACCGTGAAGTCGCAAACATTTAATTCACGCTCAAATATATGTTGATGATATTATCTTTGTCTCGACTAACCCCAATGAATGTGATCGTTTTCAAATGAAATGGGTTCCAAATTTCAAATGTCAATGATGGGACAAATGTCGTTTTCTTGGGATTACAAATATCACAAAGTCCACGAGGCATTTTATAAATCAATCTAAATATGCAAATGAGATCTTAAAGAAATTTGGATTTGATTCTAGTGACCCGCTGACACTCCCACGTGATAGGCGTACTAAACTAGATGAGGACCACTGGGATCATGGTAGAACAAACGAAATATCGTAGTATGATTGGATCCGATGTACCTCACGACAAGAGACTAGACATTTTGTTCGTTGTTTGCATGTGTGTTAGATATCGTGCTAAGCCTACCAAAAGCACCTTGAAGCGGTTAAACGGGTCTTCGATTCCAAGGAACCATCAATATGGGACTTTGGCACCAAGGACACCAAGATGTCACTAACGACCTATGCAGATCTTGATCATGCATGATGTCAAGATACTCGTCAAAGTACGTCTGAGGTGCTCGGTTTTGGTTGATAAGCTTGTGAGTCGGTCTTCAAAGAAGCAAATGAGTCTATTTCTCAGAGGTCGAATACATAGCCATGTCATCTTGTTGTGCTCAAATCCTATGGATGAGATCCCATTATCGACTATGGCTTTGAATTCAACAAAATCCTATGTCTTTGTGATAATAAAAGTGCTATTGCTTCTCTCATGCAACAACGTACAACACTCAAGAGCAAAGCACATCGACATTCGACATCATTTCATCGGGGAGCAAGTTGAAACGGTGTGGTGGAACTATACTTTGTGAGGACCGAATACCGCTAGCGACATCTTCACCAAAGCTCTTCCTAGAGAACGTTTGAGTTTATCCTTCCATGCCTTGGTCTAAAGAGTCTACAACCGGAAACACTCAAGCGTCTTCAAGAGGAAGACGAGGAGTAAAGGTCTTTATCCATCTATCTCTTGTATATATTTATTCAAAAGCAAAATACAAAATTTCAAAACCCACAAAAGAAAATATAAAATTATAAAATTCTCAAAAAATCCATAAAAGTAGAAAATCTTGAAAATTCCAAAATATTGTTATTTTGTCATGTTTTCCTTATTCGATATCATCTACGGACTTTGTGTTGACATTCAAAGAATGTCACGGGTCTTTAGATGTTCTTCGAATGTACATATTTTGTTTAAAAAAATGAGGTGGAGAAAATGGTGGTTTATTGTCATTTCGTGCAATAACCTGTTTTAAAAGTAAAGAACGAGCCATGCTTTATCTTATTTTTCAAATCCCATGCTCGATTCTTAAAACAAATGTTTGTCATCAAAAGACAAATGTTTCTCTTTCCAAATATTTTTCCGTCTAATGATTCTTCCGAAAAATATTTGCCATCTAATGAAAACTAAATTGCTTTGAAAATACCTCATATTCTATTATTCGTAAATCATTTGTGCTTATCATCGTTAAAATCTCTATCTCTCAATCAACAACTTGTGTCATTGATTGAGGGGAGAATGATTTTATTCGAATTAAAAGGTTATTTTGAAATGTCATTTTCAAACAATTGGCACATAAATGAGCAAGATTTATTGTTTGAAAAATCAAAAGAATAATGTTTTATACTGATTGATTCAAAACCTTTGCTAATGTTATGTTTTCAAAGACAATCTTGCATGTTTAAACAATGGAGTTTAAAGTCGGAAAATCGATCCTTATAGTTAAAATTGTTTTTCTTCAAAAAGCAAGTCACTATTCTCCTCAAAAAGCTTTCAAAATTTAATCTAAATCAATAGAGATCACAAATCTCAAAGGATTTGAACAATGTGGTCGGGGGAGAATCTGTGATTTAAATTGGATTTAAAACTGATAATTCGATAAATGGTATCATAAGTGTTTTGCATGCTTTCCTCCCCACATGTGCCAAACGATTTCAATTTTTCATGCACATGTTGAGGGGGAGCATCTTTTTAACCACAAAGAATTGAAACGTGATTGATTTGTATCTAAGTGCAGGTTCCCTCTAGTATGTGCAACACTCTTTCAAACCTCGAAGTACATATTGAGGGGGAGCAAACCTTTGAAAACCTCATCCTTCCCCAATATACTTTATCTACTTGATTTAATCAGGGAAGTGATGATGATATCTTTTAGAAAATGGTAATCAAAATCAAAGAAGTTAATTCTTCCTTTTGCCTCAGTGTGCTAAAACAATTTCAAATACATGATGCACATGTTCAGGGGGAGCTCTTTTTCAAAAAATATCAAAAACAATTCAGGTACAAAATGCTTTGATAATATATCACAAGTATCTGGATTGATTTTCAAATGGTTTTCGATTGATTCCAAATGGCAGATGAACAATACCAAAAGAACGACCAAATTTACTTTATGTATGGTGATATAAGGATGGTTAGGTTAGGTTTTTGTTCCCATGATCCGCCGTAACTGAGGGATCTACCCAGGACAATCCACTAGATAGTGTAGAGTCCTTAGGCATGATGAAAAAAAAAGAAAATGAGAAATGGGAAGAGTGCGGATCGAGATCGAGCTAGTATCGAATAAACCCAACAAGGTTCTAGTTATGAAGTCTCGTAAGCAATGAAGGGGTTGAAGAATGAAAAGAATTGAATGTGAAAAGGGTGAAAATAAATAGCCTCCGATAATTCAACCTTAGGGCGATACCGGTTCAATTCATATGCTACTAGTGGTTACTAAGGTAACACCGGTATTGAAGACAAGACGTCATGGACCCAAATGACGCATCGCACTACAACTTCCCAAACCACTCAAGTTCCTCTTAAAAGGACTTGTTTCATTCTCACGGGAACCGACATTATCTATCGACTTTCTTTTAGAGTTTGTTGATATTGAAGAAGGAGACCCTCCCTAGTCTCCCAAGATAGGAACCAAATATGCACTATTGAGTCTAGAGCCACGAGATCATCAAATAAATCTCCTTAGGACATCTGTTTATGAAGACTCTCTGTTTCACACAATGTGGAAAGAGAGATTATATCTTATGAGTCCCACGATTATCCTTGTGGTATTGCCGTAACATCCGAGTGATATGCAAACATATTTACAATGAAGATGGAAATCCTTCCGAGCCAACATCAAACAAGCTCGGATGGGTGGCATGTGAGATCTATTCAATAGATCAACCATGCGACAACCGAACGAAACAATGGGACGATTCAATCTTTTGAATCAATCTCGATTCACGTTATGGATTGACGGATACCTTTGAAAACCAATCGTTGTGCTTAAAAACACTTTTCTTTAGCACATCGATCGTACTCATATTTCAAAATAAAGGTGTTTATGATTGATAATTGATTTTCATTAAAACCTTCGTTGTATTGCAAAACAATTTCTATTGAGCAAGACACGATTGTTTTTCAAATATCTTTTCATCAATCGGTGAATCTCAATTGTTGGTTCACTCACTCCGTGTTGTCTTCTTTGAGACGTTCCGGTTTGAGAACGCCTAGAGCACCGCGAAACCCTGTCAAGGAAATTCTTTAGAATTATACCGATCAAAGGCAAGACTTGTATCGGTCAACGGGAACCATGGGCTATGTACCTCAATTCAACGAAGTGATCAAAGACACTGCACTTTATTGCTAACTGTTGTATGCGGTGTACGCCCGCTTGCAAATGATCGTAATGAAGTGGTCAATCCATAGCCGCATACTCACACTACACATTCATCTCAAAAGAAATCATGATAAGTGCTTCAACGACTCGATACTTTCACCCCATGCTTCGCTATGTTGCCGCAAATATCATGAACCAAAGAAAGCTTCCGCTACTCGATGAGAATATATCATGATCCGAATGTGAGCATGTCGGTCCAATTGTCACAACATCACATAATACCAACACCACAAAGGAAGAGTCGAGATTTTTGTTTGTCAAGATCTCAATGCCGGCTCAAAACTCATCATCACGTGGATCGCTTAAAGACCTCCACTGGATTATCCAAACATGCGGAACATGAAGAATCAAAGACTACGAAGCCATCGAGCAAGGAACTTAATCAAGAATCCTAGAACAATCCAATGTAATATCTGTTTGTATTCATTGTAAATTGAGGTGACCTCCTTAGAGAGAGATTGTTAGAATTAGAAAATTCAATCGTTAAAGAGTCGGTCACCTCAAGTATATGTATTCGATAGAAAGCTTGTAGTCGTAGTCAAGTTATGTTAGTAAGTAGTTTGTTAAGTAACACCGTGGAGGACGGACGGTCTTTACCCACCTGTTTGCTCGATCCACACCGTAGGTGGCGTTTATTTGTAAGACACTATAAATATCCTCTACATCCCAAGGTAGAGGGTTGGAGCTCAATACAATTTTCTCTTGTTTCACATAGTTCCCAACTCTCTTCCATTTCTCTCCCTAGAACTTTCTCTCTCTAAACTACTTGAACGCCTCATGTGATTATGGTTTAGTGTGTTTGTGAAATCCTATATCTTACACAAACTACTGTGTTTGCTAAGTTCATAAGCCCATAAACTCTTGTGTGGGCGCTACATTGATCTTGTAGGATCCTACCTCACTTAATCGCTACTTTGTATTAATAGTATATACCACAGAATAATAATTTGGTATGGAATGTTTACACATACATACTGATTTCACAATTATTTGGTTAGTAAATACAACTTTCTTTGATAAAATGTATAGAGTTTCATAAAGGAAATCCTGGAAACCACTGAGCTTTATTCAATAAAAGATTCCTTGGTTGGCATTCTTGGGGTAAGTGGACTGTCAGCAGAGCAACGTAAGAGGCTCACAATAGTTGTGGAAGTTGTCGCTAATCCATCCATTATATTCATGGATGAACCTACAACGGGAATGGATGCTAGATCAGCTGCCATTGTGATGCGGGCTATGAAGAATATTGTTGACACAGGAAGAACAGTTGTATTTACTATTCACCAACCTAGCATTGACATATTTGAGGCTTTTGATGAGTCTTTTTATTAAATAGATTCACGGATCTAATAATGTTACTATTAAATGAGAATTTAAGTTGTTGCATTGTTTTCTATGCAGATAGAGAAGCATGTGTTTGGTCTCAAGCCCATGAATTTCCTGTGCCATTGCTTGATCTTCGATAATGAGTCCGATTACAGAGGTCGGTCTTCTTATATATACATATCGAATTTTAAGCTTACCCTTTATTGATTTAAACATGTTTGTCACAAGTGATGCATCCTAGATCCTAAATTCAATAATTATGATCACAAAAGGCTTTAGAGGTTATATGCAATTATGAATTAGAAAAGGTCCGAGACCTTAGCCCATTTGACCTATTCCCCCTTTAGCTAAATTCATCGGTTTGACCCGTTACGGGGTAAACACAACTGAAAGCGAGTTACTTGGCTTTTTATTGTCTTAAAGCATTCTTGATTCCTTTTACATGTCTTAACCTATCGATGGCTTCAATCTTTGGCATCATTTGGAGTCATCAGAGGTAATCTTCTCTTTATTATGTGTCTTTTCGCCCTTTTTTATATCCTACTACAATATAACTCGGGATCCTAGATCTTTAAGTGCTACTAGCCAAAGATGCATGACCATGTACTTTCATGTCAAAGTTATCCACCTTTTTAGGCTTCTTCTTTGTAAGGCTTATCAATATTGAAACTCTATTATAGGATTTTAGTATATATATATACCTAAAATTTGTTTGTTCTTGGAATGTTTCACCCATTAGACCCCTTACAAAGACCCACCAAACACCCCTTGTAGCGACCATCCAAACACCCCGGCGTGTGAGAACACCCCATTACAACAACCATTCAAACAACCCATGACCACAACCAAACACTCACTTACAACAGCCAGAAACAAAACAACCCCTTTAGCAACCATATAAAAACCACCTGTAGAACTCTAAATGGAAAAGGTAAATGTATTGAAAGCAAATATTATATTTCTAATGGATTGGTACATTTGATTCGGCGGTATGTCATGAAAAATCAAAGTATCCGCTATCTATAGGAGTGTTTGGATTTTCATTTTGAAACAAGTTATCTGCTTGTAGTCGCAATAATCCCTTTTGCAAGATAAAAGTGGAACAACGCCTGAAATTGCGAGAGATGGTGATCGCCACATAAACCAATGGTGCCGCAAAAACAAAGATCCCCGACAAGATTCCTGTTGTTGCTGACCTACTAACAGAAGCCCAAGTTATCCGCCTATCAAGTTGGAGCCTGATCAAGTGTAGTTTGTAGCAGTTAAGAATGTTCATGAGCAGATGATACAAGTATTGGAATGATGAAACAGTCGAGGTTGCTTAGTGATAAGGTACATACTTTTCTTTTATTGTACGTGTATATTATTATGATTGTTGAACATCATTTTGACCAGCAACCCAACTAGCCCATTGTTTCACCTTATTAAGAGCACGAGACATAGGCAACACTTCATGCTATAGTCAAGGTTCTAGCGGTACGCGTGCCAACAACAAAGAATGGCAACCACGAATGTCAAAAGTAAGTCGACCACCGTTAGTAACAGTGACTTGGTAACCTTGAGGTTTGTGCTGAACCACATGGTGCATCTTGCTACGGGTAAGAATTTTTGGTTATGGTGTGAGAAGTTGAAGCAGAATGTGACACGGTTGAGGTTAAGACGCCGGAGGCATTGGAGATGCAAATTGATGTACAAGAGGAATGTGTAGGTTTGCTAGAAAGCCTTGCAATGGTGGGTTTGGGATATTTTTTAATACATGTTTATTTGTTTACATATTGATCTTCATCTGCAGCAGTTTTTAAGGAGCAACAGAGACCGATCCTCGATTAGGAATTGGAGGTGCATGTCATCTGCTGTTTGCACGCTTGCGCCTACAAGTTTGACAACATGTTCTTCTGCGTGAAGCATGTGATACGTGACAACCTTCGGTTATATGCACATGTAAGTAACACGAGTATTAGTATTAGAAAAGAACTTTGTTTCGCATTTCTTGGGTTGCTGTTGTTACAAGTTTAAATTTACTTTCAGATATTCACAGAGGGTGGTTAATCGAAAACACCCCTAGCGGTCCTTAAAATATTAGATTATTTGTAACTTAAATTGCTCATATATGTTTTATCTTATGGTCGGCCTTTTACATTTTCTTTATGTGAAAAAGCAAAAGGAAACGTGGCTCGATGTTTCTCCTTATGGTATATTTGAGCCATCGATTACTTGATCCATTTCGTGTTTTGTATAATGTTCTTAAAGAGCATTATATTGTGCCAAAATTTGCTCATGAGTGGAACCCTATTCAAAATAGCCCATCGAACTATGGGCACTCATGTAGTTATGTATGCTTTCGGTATTTCGGCATTGGAACAGCTTTTTTCTACATTTAAGGAAGGCAACAATCACTTTTAGGTCCGCTCTTGCTCATGATAAAATTCTATCATCACTTGCACTCATCCCGACACGAGCCAACAAGGATGTTGGTAGGAACAGATGATGATGATGATTCAAGGCAAAACCAAATAAAATACTTATGCTCTTTAGTTTTCAAGGTGATAAGTAAGTTTTTTGGGTTGCATAAGATCAAACCGTTGAGTGGTGAAAAGGTAACAATACCTATGTGGCTAATTTAAATTTCGTCACGGCCTTGCTAATAAATAGTAATGTATATTCCAGTTTCGGTTTGTGGTGATGCGAAATATGTTCTAATGAAACGCATTTTAGTTAAATTGTTTCTGAGATAAACACGTCAATGCCATTTGGACGATGTTGTTGTCGTTATAGTGTTTCGTGTTGAGATGTCTATTATTTGAAAGTTATATACGATTTCCTGTTCTAATCTCTTGCAATTCATAAATGCCATGCCAATAACAGGTTTGTATATAAACTACATAGACATATGGGTGCAGTCATATGACTAGCAAGAGACCAAATTATAGTGTTCAACCTCTATTTCATCCTTGTCTATTATTTTAGGTTTCGGGATATAGCAAGTCCGAATACTTCTATGGTTATGTTTCGGACGCCAACGTCAGATGGGCTATATGAAATGAAAAGTAAGCCATATTTCAGCTCAATGATGAATACAATAATCAAGTGGTGATCCTATTCTGACGATTCGAGTCACAATAAGCATTTTAAAAGTGCATGCAATACACAAATTGGCAACTATTGTATAATCAAACAAGGACACTTCACTATGATGTAAGATTCCAAGTCTGATTCTGGATTGGCTTTGTATTTAGTAGCACCATTATAGTAACTTTGCTATATGTAGTATTGTTTATACTTGTGAATTTGAATGCATTAATATCTCTAATAATTATTTGTGTGTCTTACTTTCGCCATTTAAAAAATGTTTTAAGCTCTATCTGCAATTGTTAACTTTTTTATGTCTTCTGGTATCTACGTGCTATTGAGGTATCAGGAATAGGCTCACTAAAAAAGCAACAAATTTACAAGATTTCTAACAAGATAATGGGTAAGAGTTCCCACAAGATATATATGCTACTTAAAACAAAACATAAAATCATAGAAGATCATTAATAACTTTATTTGCAAGAGCATGCTTTAAACTTTGTATATAAAGATGATCGAGACAATGAAAATACTATATATATATATATATATATATATATATATATATATATATATATATATATATATATATATATATATATATATATCCTTACCACGCACGTCAAACATAACTATAAACCGAAATTAAGAACCGTAATTATAATGTAAAAAATTAAGCTATTTGTTTCAACTTTCTTCATAACAAGTATCATAAAACACAAAGATAAAAGCTTCACCCAACCCCACTTATGAGACATTTGCTTTGTCACGGATTCACGAACATAACTAAAGTTTTTGGTAATCATTTGCAACACGAAATAGTGACACCACACCGGATAATGAACGCCCGCAACATAATCTACGCGACAAACGAGAATATGAGAATTCAATTAGTTGGTGGTGGTGGCTAACAATGATGCAGATGGATCTCATTTAGACCAACAACAATGCAATGATCAACACATTTGCTCCATACAAACAAACTTCCTCCTATCTACCTCATATAACCTATGAACCTTTTCCCCTTTCTGATATTCAATATATTAAAACAAACAAATGTTTTTTTATATATCCTACCAAAATCAATATTCTTCAAAATCTGCCTAAATCCAAAACAACAACTGGAATACTAACCAAACAAATATCATGTTACCCACCAAGAAATCAAAACCTATTACGGTCATGAAACATATTTTACCCAGTTCAATTATAAAAAATTCAACCAAAAAAGTCGGAACCAAATACCAAAACGGGCTTTCTCAATCAAACAATCTAACATACATGCAATATCAAAATACTACAACTACACATATATACATATCATTAACAACTTTGATCCTTAAAAATTAAAATAACCAAGTGGGACTTTCTCAATCAAACAACCTAACAAAGATGCAATATCAAAATCATACCACTATACATATATACATATCATTAACTCCTTTTAATCCTTTTAAAATACTCAAAATCATTATTAACATACTTCATAAAATCGTATAACAAAAATAATAACAAATAACAACTAAAATATGCAATTCAATACAACATATCTTATTAACATAAAGAAATAATCACACACGCTTTTAAATATACATATAAATTAGAAAAAAAAACATATATTTACCTGATGATCGCGATGAGTTGCAGAAAACAAGAAGAAATATGTGTTTAAAACAAGAAAAACACTTATACTTCTAACCTATAAATGAAATTAAGAGATTAACTTGATTTTATATTAATTTATTAAGAGTAGCTATACATATATGGGGTGTAATCATTACTTCACTTGATCATGCAAATAATAAAAATTAAAAAAAAAAGTAGAGAAAATAATAATAATAAATGTTAATAATATTATCAAATGTAAAAGATGTTAATGATTAATATTGTTTAGAACAAAATGTTATAAAGTAGTTACCTCCTTTTAGCCGTTTTATGGATTATGGTAACATCAATTATTAGTTCTTAACCGTTTAATTTAACTTTTAATAACTTTTTAGTATATATTTGCTCTACTAAATCCTAAAAATATAAACCACAAATCAAAGTACTTACATATCCGTTTTATGGATTATGGTAACATCAATTATAGATCTTAACCGTTTCATTTAACTTTTAATTACTTTTTAGTATATAATTGTTCTACTAAATCCTAAAAATAAAAACCACAAATCAAAATCCTTACATGCTTTTAATGCTTTTATGGATTACAGAACATCAATTATAAATCTTAACCGCTTTATTAACTTTTAATTACTTTTAGTATATATTTGTTCTACTAAATCCTAAAAATAAAACCATTAGTCATACCATTCATCTGGACGGGTTTTGCTACTGTGTGTGTGTATATATATATATATATATATATATATATATATATATATATATATATATATATATATATATATATATATATATATATATATATATATATATATATATATAGGTAAGTTAAAATAAAAGACAAATATCCGTAAAAAGAATAAAAGATTTATTTTTTTAAAATTCTCCAAAATTCCAAAAAATTCACAAAATCGGGTATGTTGGTGCATAAAACTTTGTGAAAACATTTTTATAATTTTGAGTTTTGATATGTTTTTTAATGCACAAAACTAATTTGATGCGCAAAAAAATTTTGATGCACAAAATTTTCAACTTGTTTTAGTTAGATGCGCAATGTTATTTTGATGAAATAAGTCAAAAGAAGTTGGGTGCAAAACCAATTTTGACGCACAAAAACGATTTAACGCGTTAAACGATTTTTTCATAATTTTTTCTAAAAATATCCACTTTTAGAAAAAGTTTTTCACAACTTTTCATGCACCATTATACCCGATCTTGTGGAATTTTTCGAGAACTTTTTGAAAAAAAATCTTTTATCTTTTACTGATATTTGCTTTTTATTTGATCTTTATATATATATATATATATATATATATATATATATATATATATATATATATATATATATATATATATATATATATATATATATATATATATCAAGTTTACAAAAGTGTTATGCATAAAAAAGCTAAGTTATGAAATTATCTTTACATGTAACTTCTTCATTTCAAAAAAATAAATAAATAAATAAAATACTTTTTTCATTATAGTTGAATTCAAAAAGGCGTCACGAATAAGTGAATAACGCATTAGCGTGCCTTGTCGCACATTTCCATGTCTCATCTCATGCCACGCCTAGCGCCTAAGTTTAACGTCTCGATCTATCAGATAGCGTGAAGGTCACCACATCTTCTACCGTCACGACGCCGCATTTTTTCAGTTCGGTTTTTTCTATGTCAATTCGGTTTATATGTTTTTGTGCTCAACTGCTCACCCCCTAATATGTAGGGTAAAATGTCGCCACAATTTGTTGGACAATTTTGTAGTCGTTACTACTAAACTACCATTGTAAAAGATATCTTACCTACTCACAACGTATATTATTTCTAGAAGATATATCGTGGACTAATTTAATTTATACTAGTACGTTTTACAAGCCTTATTTCTAATTAACCAACCCTTGTTTCTTGCGTTAGATTCACCAAACTCGGCCTTGAAAAGTTAGGAAAAAAATCTGACAGCTGGCGAAAAATTTGGTTCCCAACTATATCAACATAAATTTTCAGAATTAATATCTCTCACTAGTACGTTTTATATGTGTATACTACAACAATTTAACTAATGTATATTTGGCAAAAGAATATAACAAAACGGGTTACTATTCATTAAAATAATTCATTTCCGTTATATTTAATTTTCACAAAACACCACTAAAAATGTAGATAACATCCGTGAAACCTCAAATAATAAATAGTTTTCATAAAACATCCTAAAATAAGACCACTCAAAATGTAGATAAAATAGTAAAACCACCTCAAATAGTAATTAGTTTTCATAAAACATCGTAAAAGGATTAATTTGTAAACAAAAATTCATTTCCACCTTCAACTATTATATTATAAAAACATTAAATAAGAAACGAAAATAAATATTTACTTTCCAAAGTAATTACAAAGTTATAATGGTTTTCAATAGACAAATAGAATTGGCTTATTATTATTATTTACTAGAAGAAGACTCACGTGATGCTGCCATGTGATCCCGAAATAAAAATTTTAATAAATCACGCTTTATAATCGAAACGTTTTATGCGACGATAAATTTGCGGACGCCAAAAGCCCCACGTCCCATATTTCAACTATTTAGAATATTATAAGAGTACCGCTGCATGGACAAAGTTAGTGATCAAGTAATAAAATTTTCGAAAAATATTTTCAATTTTATGTTTTCTTATAATAACTTAACAAATAACGAAAACATAATAAGTTTGAGAACTTTAAAAAAGTGATAGATAATATCAAACTAATTTATATAAAAACAATTGAAAGTGGCGTGATTTTGCGTTGCGGTAGTTAATAATCTTATGGGGTTAAATTAATTATGGTCAGAATACAAATATATATGTAATAATCAACATCTCGTAATAAATAAATAAAATATATTTTTGAACATGTTTGTATCATTAATATTATTTATTACACTGTCCATATGTATAAAATATATAAATAAAAAGTGCTTATAATGTATGCATCTAGTAAAGTATATATTTATGAAAATGTTTGAATCATTAATCAATACTACTTATAAATCATTTAGACACTTCCTCATATTTAATTTTTAAGACTCTTAAAATAGATTTTTAGCAAATATAAGTCAAAAACATACTCCGTAATTTACAACTATGTAAAACACAAATCAAACTACAAAAACACTTTTTACATACATTTAATACATAATTTAAAACACCCTCTCATTAGTATATATAATTTACAAGTATGTAAAATACATAATTTTTTAAGTCAAGTTGACTAAGTTGAACTATTCGGCCGCCCAAAACAAAAAACTGAGATCCAGCAGGTACAAGATTTGAAGCAAAGAAGGAAATACGAAAAAACATCGTGTTTTGTTACTAGAATAGATCTTTAAATAGTACCTACCGAGACCATAAACACAATCTTGCTCACGCAAAATATAGTTCTGACAGCAGACCACGTCGCGATCGCTACATGACTCGCTAAGATTGTTTATAACACTTGTCCCAAATAGATAGAAGATATAAATAAAAGAATTTTTATAATGTAAAGAAAACTTACATGTTTAAGCAATCATTTAGAGTTATCTATGAAAAGTATAATAATTAATATACTAATATATTAATCATTAAATTAGTACTTAGCAGTTAGACTTTGCACATTTGCATCATTTGTCTTAAAAACAATTGTCTCAACTTTTACAAAAAATCGTTTTTTACTTTTGTAGTTAATTTTATTTAAAATAATTCAAAATTTATTTAGATTGGTTCTCGAAACACTCTTACGATATAATAATAGTTTTGGAACTTCGTAGTTTTTATGCGATTTTAAAATAATATTCATTTATATGCGTTTTGCATTAAAACTAAACTAATTTAAAAGAAATAATAAATAAAGATTAAAATATCGTGAAAGATAAACTAGTGAAACCTATGTATTTTGTATATTATGCATTAAAATTGTAATGCTTAAAAAACACATTAACGACATCTTAAAAAATTTAAGAAAGAGAGCGATAAATGTTTTATAAGTAGATAGATTATTATTATTTTTTCATGATTTTGGACGTATTTCAATCTTTTTGTTCTCGCTCGTCGCAAACTTATTCTTATTATATTTTTACTTTTTTAAATTAATCATGGTTATGACTTTTTTAGTGGAATAATCCTCGGGGTCTAAGTTGCTTCACAGACTCAAAATTATAACAAGAGAAAAAGTATTACTAAACGTTGTTAGGTGATTACATATTTACATCATAAAAAAATATTCGAGAATATTTCGCTGCAAGGTGCGGGTTATTATACACTAGAAAGGTACATGCAAAATGCAGCGGCAGGTACCTGGTGATTATTTTTATGACAATCAAATATTTTTCATTTTAAATCCTTCTTATTTAGTATGTCCCAAATACTTTATAACGATATATATTTTTCAAAAGTAAAATGTCTAAATTATTAATAGTCTAAATAGTTAGCAATTTCTTTTTTGTTTACTAATCTTTTCTTATAAACAATTTTATTAAAATATATCATTATTGGAGGGATTATTAAATGGTTTAAATGAGACTTAAATTTTTAAATTTTACTTTAATTTTCTAATTTTTCTTTTATAATAATATTTTTTGTCTTAAAATTTTAAGACTTTCTTTTATAGAAAGTATCAAATACTTTATAATTTATTATAGATATAGACAAAAAATACGCCGTGCACAATCATCGGTGATAAAAATTTATTTTCACTTTTCATAAGAATTTGGATCGGTTAAAATGAAAAATTAAACTATGAAGCAATCCAAAATAAAAAAGTTAGACAATAAATATATATTTAAGATCATTTGAAGACAAAAACTTATTTGTATACTAAGGGATCAATATTCACCCTATATTTTTATTATATCTAATATATGAGATTAATCTCAACAATTTTAAAACTCACTTTCATCATTTTTTCAAATATAAATATCTTTCAAATCGTTAATCGCCGTCGAAAAATATATATTATTACTGACGAAGATTTAATTATCTTTCTATGATAAAGACTTTGATATTCTTTCGAATTTTTTTTTTCGTGTTTTCATGTTTTTTTCGCTTTTTTACGCTACTAAAATTTGCATGAAAAATCATATATGATTTAACACTAATTGAATACCACATGTGATATTAGTGTTAAGTCATATATGATATGTATATCATATGTGATTTATCAAATATGATTTAACACTAGTATCACATATGATATTACATATCATATGTGATTTAACACTAATATCACATGCGATCTTTAAATTAGTGTTAAATCATACGCGATATTTCATGCAAATTCGAGTTTCAAGAAAAAAAAAAAATGACGAAAAATGTGAAAAAACTTTTTTTTCTTTTTCCGAAAGTATAATAAAGTGTCCGCTCTATAGAAAGATAATTAAACTTCGTCATGATGGTGTAACTATTTTTGCTTAACGATTAACGGTTTAAAAATATTTAAATTATAAAAATAAGTGAAATAATAAAATGTTTTTAATCTAAGTCATCGATTTCTTTTTAGATAGATTATGAGATGAAGTCCTCATATATAAAAAAAGTTTTGTATGTAAAATAACTCTTCTCAATAAATATAAGGTTAAAAGTTTCAAAAGAGTAACCATTAACGATGATAATCCAATATGATTAGATGGTTATCGCACACAAACAAATTCAAAGAACTATACTTGAATTCCATGTATGTATTTTTTTATTAGTTCATGAACTCATAACATCATAAGACTATCCCAAGAAAACCTAACTTCCTTAAGTCCATAATTGGAAGAACAATCTAAACTATAGAGAAATTTTCTTAAATAAACACTTTATCTGTACTTTTATCATAATAAATCATTTAAACTTGTTTTACAAAAATCGACGAAGCGAGTAAACTGTCTTTGCTCGCCTGTTCATTTGCTCGCCCCTCCCTAAAATGATGAAACGCATACTAACATTTATTTGAAAACGGCGAGCTTAACGCTGGGGAAGCAAAGATTGATATCCATGTTTTGTCTTCAGAATGAAACGGCAAGCAAACACGGGGAAGCAAAGATTTACTCTCCATGTTTTTCGCTCAGAATGAAAACAACGACCAAACATGGAACAAACAAGCATTTTCTCTCCATGTTCTATATCTTCAGCGACAAAACATGTCTTTTTTTGAAAACGACGAGCAAAAAGAGAGGGTGAGCAAATCTCAAATTTTCGAAGTGTCGATTTTGATAAACGCATTTAAAAATTTTTATTTTTGTAATTGAATGTAAGAAGTGTTTTTTTTGGGGTAATTGATTTCAAACTAAACATCATCACTACATAAATAAATAAATAAGGAATGTAAATACACAAACAAATATTTGATTTAAACCAAAAATTAAAGGTGTGTTTGGTATAGTCACAGGGTTAGAGCACAAAGTATCGTCGATAACAATAACACGTTATTCAGATGTCACTCAAGGTCACATTATATGCTCCCAATAACTCACCAATAACTAAAACCCTATCTCATAACACACTATTAAGACGTGTTATCGGCCACACAAAATACACCATTAAAATACTCACCACCAAAAAAAAAAAAAAATTGTTTGAGCTAGTGGAATGGCTTAAATAACTCACGAATGACACTAATAAGTGGTGGTATGGTTTGACTCACCAACGATACAAAAATAGATCTTTGACGTTAAACTTTCCTCATACCACGTGATCTTAGAATAAGATTTAAATTCGGTATATATTAAAAGTAAAGTAATTGAATAATAATATTCATATTGTTTGTTTTGTAAACTATAATTGCAAATTGATTTATATTTAATATTACAGGGCTCATTTGTAATATTATAAAAATATTTGTTGTCAGATGCATTAATGAATAAATGTCTTATCAACCATTAATATACAATACTCCGTATAGCAAGGACAATCGAGTAAAAAGCCAAATTGAAAGAAGAAAGACAAAAAAAAAAGTGGGACGTCAATGTTCAAAACAGACATTTTACTCATATTCATGGAAACCATATAAAAAAGGAAAATGATAAATGGGACTAAAGGAGGCTTTAGAGAGATGCGATAAACGAAAGAGATCACGACAGTACAATTCATTTTGCGCTCTTTTTAGCAGCCTACGATCAAAGTTCTCATAAAAAATTATGACCTACTACTGTTTCAACACCTTAGACCTCAAACCAACAATTTTTATTTGGGTTTTAGTCGTATAATAGCAACGTACTTTTAGCTTTATACCGTTTTGATACGTGTATTTTTTTTATAACATTTAATGTAACGTACTTTCAGATTTTGTGCTACTTTGGTACGTGCAAGTTTGTTTTACCGGATATTGAATATAAAGCATCCTACATGGTTTGAGTTAATTACATGAATGGTCCCTGTGGTTTTTGGAGTATTACGAATTTAGTCTGTTAGATCATACTTTTTATATTGTTTGATGATTCGGGTGGTCTTGGATGATGGAAATACATGTTAGCCATTAGAGAGATAAAGAGTAGAGAGGGTGTTCTTGAGAGAGAAAGTAAAACAAAAAGAAATGTTAGATTGAATGAAGCACCACCCTTCCAATGATGAAAGGGTATTTATAGTTCTGAGACTACTCGCCCTCCGCTTTGACCGTGGATCGTATATAGTGGGTAAAACCCGTCCTTCCTCCACGGTGTTACATTAAGCTAAACTAAGCTAATAACTAACTAATAAACTAGTAAATAACGATATGTCTACGAGCTAACATATGCTAGACAATAGTTGGGGTGACCGATATTTCACTATGGAATTTTCAAGTCCTAACAATCTCCCTCTAATGGAGGTCACCCCATGATTTACATTTTGAATCCTAGCATTCTATTTTGTATTCTGTTCTGAGCTCGTAGACTTTAATTCTTCAACTTCCGCAATCTTTGTGCTTTAGTAGTGACTCTTCATAGTTCGATTATTTTGTACTTTCAGTGAAGATCTTTGAACTGATCCACATGTTGATGATCTTCGAGCTTTCTTTGAGATCATCAGCCACAGTAAATCTTTGGATCACCATTTATTGTGTTGCCTTCATGTGATGTTGTGACTTTTGGACCGACATGCTCACACTTTCTGGATTATGACATCTTTTCATCAGAGTAGCGGAAGCATCATTGTATGTCTTTGATTGTCTTGATTTTCTTCAATTAAGTGTGAATGCTGTGAGCATGCAGTTGTGAATTGACTTCTCAATATCAATCAGCTGCAACCGTCCAATGTTACTGCAAACAACAGTTAGCACTAAAACACACGAAAGTGTCTTTGTTCACTTTCGTTGAATATAGTTGCAAGAACCACGGTTCCCCGCTGATCAAGATAAATATTGCATGTGATCGTAGAATTCGAGGAATCTCCTCGATGTGGTTTCGCAACTTGATCTAGCCGTTCTCAAACCGGAGCGCCCCAAAGTAGACAACACGGAGCGAGTGAACCAAATGAATCGAGATTCACCGATTGATGAAAAATTGATTTGAAAACAACCGTATTGCTTAGAGGAAAGAGTTTTGCAATATGATGAAGGTTTTATGAGAAAGATCAATTTTCAATCAGAAATACTTTTATATTTGAAACTGAATAGACATTCGATGTGATAGAGAAAAGAAGATTTGCACATCGAACAGTTTTTCAAAAGTATTCGTCAATTCATTTCCTGGACAAAGGTTGATTCAATAATGAATCGCCCCATCGTTTCTATCCAGTAGTCACAAGCTTGATCTTTTATAAAGATCTCACATGTCACCCACCAAGAGCTTGTTTGATGTTGGCTCTAGAAGGATTTCCATCTTCATCGTGAATATTTTCCATATCACTCGGATGTTTTGGCAATACCACAAAGATAATGCGTAGGACTCTCAATATATACTCACTTTCCACATTGTGTGAAACAACAAGTCTTCATTAAATTGTGTGTCCTAGTGAGATTTTGTGGATGATCTCTTGGCTCTAAACTCAATTGTGCACATTTGGTTTCCTATGTCGGAGACTAGCGAGAGGTCTCTTCTTCAATATCAACAATCTCTAAGAGAAAGTCGATAGATTATGTAGGTTCCCGTGAGAATGAAACAAGTCCCTTTAAGAGGAACTTGAGTAGCTTGGGAAGTTTAGTGCGGTCGCCACCGGGTCCTTGACGCCTTGTCTTCAATATGGCGTTACCTTAGTAACCACTAGTAGCATATGAATTGAACCCTACATCGCCTCTAAGGTTGAATTATTGAGGCTATTTCTTTTCACCCTTTTACATTCATTTATTTTTCATTCTTCAACCCTTCGCCTACCGAGACTTCATAACTAGAACCTTGTTGGGTTTGTTCCACCCCAGCTCTGTCTCGATCGGCACTCTTCCCATATTTTCATTTTCTCCTTTTTCATCATACCTAAGGACTTCTACACTATCTAGTGGATTGTCCCTGGGTAGATCCCTCGGGCTCTGGCTGTATCGTGGGAACTAATACCTAACCTTATCATCCTTATAACTCCAATACATAAAGTAAGATATTCGGTCATTTGATACAGTTCATTCCTTCTCGAAACCAATTGAAAAATCATTTGGAAAATCAATCAAGGTACTTGTGATATAATATCAAAGCATTTTATACCTTAATTGTTTTGATCATTTAGAAATGCTCCCCTCAACATGTGCATATGATTTTGAACTTGATGAGCACATGGAGGCAAGAGGACTTTGAAATGTTTTCTTGATCACAATTTCCTTAGAAAAAGCCATTTGATTTTCTTGGTAAATTCTCCCCCTCAAAATGTGCGTTGGTTGTTTGAAATCATTTAGCACATAGAGGAAAGTGTTCTTTGAAGTACTTTCACGATTACACAGCCATAAAGAAAACTATTAGAAAATCAATCAAGGTACTTATGTTAAAACATAAAAGCTTTTGTACCTTGATAGTTTATTTTCTTTTGAAATGCTCCCCCTTAATATGTGCTTTGAGATTCGAAAACGTTTAGCACATACGGGAGAGTCGCATGCACAATTGAATCAAACGATCACCTTTATCGATTTCATAATTAAATCACAATTATCCCCGATCAAAATATCAAACCCTTTGAGATTTTGGATCCCAAGTGGTTAAGTCGCTCGTTGTTGTTGTAAGGTCGAAGAAACCGTCTCGCTAAAGCGTTGAGACCTCGACGTTGCATTTATCATGCCAACTCTCCATGAGATCCAATTAAGCTCCGCTTTCTTCTTTCGTCGACCCAAGAAATAGTTGTCCTTTCCAATCGTAATCCAATCATCTTCTTATGTGGGATCCGGATCGGAAACATTCTTATATACCATGATATCGCATTCGTTAGTGGACATATATACGATATATGGTGGTCGACATCACCCAAATAGCAATCGACTAATAAAAGTCAATCCAACATATCAATCGGCTCATATAAGGCATGAGAATAATGTGTTCATCAAACTATAATCATCTAATCAATCATATCCTAAATTCCTATTCCTTCAACATAGGCAAGTATCTTTTTCTGTTAAGCATATAGGATGATTAATTAAGCCCGATAGATGATATAAATTTGAAAACATTCTCCCCCTCAATCATGGACTCATTTTATGAAAAGTTTAAAAACGCTTAAGTCATTGATTGAGTTTCCAAAATTTATGAAAACTCTGATTCTGATTGATTTTTCAAGCAACTCATTTTCCACCATTTTGAAACAACAAATATTTTTCTCAAGAATTTTGAGAAAGAAAAACATTTGTGTAGGAACAACAGTCCTTCGACATACTTTCCTCATTTTGTTTTGGATAAGTGCACGAATTTATAAAAATTGGTTTAGCACAACACTTTCCTTTTGATAAGCGGGTTGCTATCCAAATAATAGCAAGCCATGGTTTAACACGGGTTCTGATCAAGTAATCAGTAAGCCATATTTTGAGACATCTTTTGAAAAATATTTACACCTTCTGCTCGAACTTCATCTATGGTCCCGTGCCATTGTTGAATGACATTTCTAAGACCGTAGATGTTATCGATACCATAAGACATGTCTTGAGAAAAACAATATTTTTGGTCTTTTCAATTTTTTTTATTTTTATGGGTTTTTGTTGGTTTTTTAATTTTCTATTTTATTTTGCTAGTTTTATATTTTTGTATTTTCTTTTTGATAAATATTTACACAGATAAGATGATATAGTTTCAGAAGATGATGATACGAGTACCGAGATAAGGATATCGTTCAACATCGTTGTAGAAGATAGAAATCGTCATCTCTTAAACTTCTACTACCAAAGCTTCCGATGCTCCAGAATAGTCGACAAAACATGAGCCTTTAAGAAAGCGAGACTTTGGCAGCTTCCCCCCAAACCGAAAATCCTTTAGCTGATCAGATTCAAAGCTTTCTTTCAAGCTTGCCATAGCCAGGTGCACAAAGAAGCACACCATTATCATCGATCTTGCTGCTCCTTTTAAGAATGATCATCGTGATTCTCCGCTCGGGTTATATCATCGATAGAATAGCAAAGTATCATCCCACGATAAATAACTCTTCTCATGTTTCATTTCTCAAGTCCAAGCGATGTATACCTAAAGATTTCAAGAGACCACTTCCCCCACGTAGATGAATTGATGCAGTAAGTCTCATTGTATGAAGCTCAAAAACCCGAATGCACATCATCCTAAAGAAAGAATAACTGATAACACCTCCCCCATGTACACATTTACCTTCCATGATGATCGTGTATGAAGCTCAAGAACCCAAAGTACACAAATACCCAAAGAAGGAATAACTGATAACACCTCCCTCATGTTACACATTTATCTCCTCATTGAATAAATGTCAAGAACCCGAATACACAAATACCCAAAGAAAGAATAACTGATAACACATCCCTCATGTACACATTTATCTTCCCTGACAATTGTGTATAAAGCTCAAGACCTCGAAGTACACACATTCCCAAAGAGAGAATAACTGATAACACCTCCCTCATGTAACACATTTATCTCCCCTGAATATGTCATACTTGTGTACCTCTTTTATCATCAGAAACTAACTCTTCCATCTCTTCCCCCACATAGTTGGAATTAGAACACTAGAAGCCACGAGTCAAACACTGAGTTTCTCTGCGGTCATGACATTTGTCTTCTCGGGATATCTTCAATCACTTAGAAGAATTAAGTTCATCAAGTGTACTCGTTGTGCTTTTAAATGTGTGTCTCCTTCCCCCTTGCTGGTTTTGATACTTCAGAATCAGCAACACATTATAAGCCCATGTACTAGAAATCTTTTGAGAAGACCATTTGAAGTCTTGTGAGAATCAACTTGCTGAAGAATAGTGTGAGCAAGTCTAATTGGAGATTAAATCGACTTTTCACTCTCCCCAATTAGTGCTCTCCCTAAACCGACAATATTTTAGATAAATGCCTTGAATAAGAAGAAGTATTTGGATAATCGATGCAACTCGCCTTTAGTCTTCTAACATGCAGCAGAAAATGTAGAATGCATCAGACTCGACCTTCTTCAAGATTGTCCGTTTGGGGATCGAATGTCAACATCTTCATCTCACCAAATGCATTCCAATTAACTTACATCTTGCAAATCCCTTAACTAAAATCTCTCCCAATCAAACAAGAATAGAAAGATGTTTATCAAGGAGTTTAACAATCACCGCAACAAACACAAGAAATGGTAAAACCAAACTTAACAAGTTGGAACACTGATAATCTTCAATTTGTTGCCCGAGATAGGTGAAGGTGGATAAGGTAGAAGAACATAGAATAAGGCACGGAGAGATACAGAATCAACCAATCTTCGACATAAATCGCTTCATAAGACATTAAACCCGATCAAGCAAACTTGTTGAGAAACCTTGGTGTACACATTCACTCTCCCCTGATGATTCTGATAGATCGGAATCATCATGATGATGTGCACGTGAAGCATTAACTGGAAGCACTTTATCATTACTCATATCACCGTGAGAAGATGTCAACCAACGGCTTTTAGAAGAAACCCATGTGAAGATGACCCGATAAGAAGAAGCTCGGTTCTTCTATGAGTTTGGAGCCGTATGACCATGTGTTCTCGGATGTCAATCAACATGCGATTTTCACACTTCTTCTCCCCTCAAGAATTGCATACGAAGTTGCCATTCTTGACTAAACAAGTGCGTATCATCCCAATGTAGTCTATTCACACTTCTCCCCCTCAAAGGTAACATATGATGTCGCCATCATCATTCTAATTGAGCAAGTGGAATAAGAAAACAATCAACAGTAGTTTGGTTCACTTGATGACCGAAAGCGCATGGAAAAAGCATGAAGCATGTTGATGAGAATGGTCATTAATTAGAAGATTTCTCTTCTTCCGAAGATAAAGCGCACTGACACGTACACTTTTCTTTTCTTTAGGGAACGTGGCTTGAACTGATGTGTTCAAACGTCATAATCTCTCTCTTTCTCTTGGCAACTTGTTATCAACCCCATTATCATTCTGTAGGCTCTTTGTCGTGACAGCTGATGGAGAAAAACCCAATATGATGAATTTGACACTGAAGTAAACAACCCGAACTTGTGACTTAAGCTTGCACATATGTAACAAAGAGCGGTGCCGAGATTCCATGCCCCTTTGAATCCCTAAGTACTCTATACTCTTCATCCAACCAACCATCAAGTATAAGACGTACATCACCTCTTGAAAATCCACAATTCAATGTGACACTGAGCACTACAACGTAACTCCTTTAAGTGATAGTTATTTTGTGGTGGTAAAAGGAAAAGAAAATCACCCAAAATAACTAGATTTCCATGTCTTCGCCTTTGAAAATGTTAAAAGCTCGAACAAGGATCTCGAAGAATCTTCATCCAACCATCCCCGATACCTTCAGATACTAAGTACACTCGCCCTTGAAATTTCACTTCAACCTCAAATAGATAATAATGAATTAACGTCGCTGTCACATTTTATGTTTTAAAAACCCAGTTATAGCCTCCATTGACGTTTTAAGTGAACTTTGATAATGGTTTCATCCCGACCATGGTTAAATGAGCATAACCCCGTAAAACTTTGAAATTTCCAAACTTCCATAAAGAATATCCAAAACAATCATCCAATTCATGAAGTACACCCTTGATCCCTTCTTCGAAGTTGAATTCGTAGCACCAACATCAGATAAGATCCATAATTACACTTTCTTTTCTCCGTGATGGTTCTATCATCATGGGATTTTACAATTCTATGGTTTAAAGCGAGAAGTAGTTTCTCTCGCAGATTTTACAAAACCAAGAATAAACCGAGAGATAGATCCGAAATGCACTTTACTTTTACGGGATGTTTTCATTGTTACGGATTTTACAAATCTATTATTTAAACCGAGAAATAGATTCTTTCGTGGATTTTACAAAATCAAGACTAAACCGCAAACAATGTCAGCTTGAATGTTTTATGACAACTTTGGTTTCGGTGAATATCTGTTTTAGGGGAACATGCGGCGGTTCATCAATGATTCTTCTCCATCATCAACAATATCATCAACAATTCTTTACCCATATGTAGAATACTTCACAAACCATACTAAGTAGAGTAGTATATACTACTTTCCCCTGGAGGTTGACCGTAAAACATCAAAGTACACTTTTTCTCCCCCATGATGGTTTCGAACTTTCGGAAGCATCATAACTTGTACAACCATTTGCACGAGGAGATCTTTTCATAAGCAAACATCTTGAAAGATCATAAGTGACTTAGAAGATTCTTGAAAGATTTTGCTTAGACTGTGAAGTATCATTGACATTCTGTGGTGTCGAATATCTCAAGGGAATTGCTGATCACATCACATCCTTTAAATACTTTGGTAAGCACATCTTCCACGTATTGTGATGGCTATTGCTGTGACCACTTGGTGAAATAAACCCGATATACCAAACTTGAACATGAAGCATAATTCCCCAGATTTGTTACTTAAGCTTGTACTAATTCTTGTGAAAAAGAAACGATGTACCCAATGTACAAAACCTCTTGACGTACCCTCAACAGAGTGAGACACCGAAAGTGTAGCTACTTTGTGGTATAAGTGAGAAAGAATCACGTATAACTAAATAACCAAGTCTTTATCACACTCTATAAATGCCCAAACAAGTCATCTTCACATAAGGGTAGAAAGAAAGAAGACGAAATAAGTAAACGTGTCTTAAAATCTTACTTCAAATCCCAATGAGAAATATCGTCCAAACAACCCCGTAGTCAACCTAGTTTCCATAACAATTCAAGCCATAACATAATATTCTCCGTGACAATGTATACACCAAAGTACTAAACCGCATACCACAACAAGTCTCATTATGATACCAAATCTCATATCAACAAAACTCATCGTCAAATCTCTTCAACAAATTTCATAAAGTCCAAATCTCATAGACCTCATATCATCAAATCTCATATTTGTCAAATCTCATAGATACGATCCAATTTTGAGAATCCCATCACCATTATCCAGATCCAAATTATTACATATATTCAAGCCCACTGCTCCAAAATTCAAAGCCCAAGTAATTTATGATTGATATGTGCTAGTTTACACATATCTTTTATATAATTTAAACCACAAAACGCCCAAAAACACACAAATAACTCACAAAATGTTATAAATATCAATGAAATGTGTTTTTATGTGATTTAGGTACAAAAGATTGAAAACAAGTGAAAAATGCGCAAAGTTCACACAAATGTCATTTTCAGTCCCTAGAGTTTCACAAAATGTCAAAACTAGTCCCTAAATGTTTTAAATGATAGAAAAGTCAACTTAAGTCCTTGGGAAATCAAAATATTCACAAAATATCCCGGATGTAAGTTTACACAAAATGGCAATTTTACCTCAAGTTACAAAATTGGCAAAATGGTCCCCGAGTATTCAAAACTTGAATTTTACAAAACACCCTTGTACTATTCATGAATATACAAAATGGAACAATTTTGAATAACTTTTGGGAATTTACACTTTAGTCCCCCAAGAATCCAAAATTTACACAAATGGTCATTTTAAGCTTTAAAATGTTTTAATTAACAATATTGGTCCTTGTGTTTATATAAATGGCGTGTTTGGTCCTTCAAAGGAAGTTTGGAAAGTTCACATGATTAGCCCTCAACTTTCATCAAATGGCGAAATAGTCCTTGGGCTTTACAAGCTTAAAATACCAAATGGACCCTTAATATCAAAACAAACCAAACAAGTCCACTCCTTAATATATACCGTGGTCAAACCAGGTCAAACCGCCAAATACCACCAACACTATTCACTCTCCTCTCCACACCACTCAACACCATACCTGTGGTTTTGCCACCTCATCACCCCCCCTGTCAGATAACCTACTTTACCACCCACTCTCTTCCACCTGCAAAGCCTAAACACGCCACAATTAATGCATTTCCACCCAAAGTCACCCAAAACCACCATCTACTATACCAGTCCATTGTTTCCTTGATATACCACCAATTGGCCTCCAAAATATCTATATTGTCTCCTACAACTCTCCACAACACAACAAGAGTCTTTTGATTATACTCAAACCACCTCAATTCCACGTGGGCGTTTGGCGCCAAAACTGTTTGAATGGCTAGGATCAAATCGATCGTATCAATAGTTGAGATTAGAGTGGGAAATGATCGAGGAAAGTGGGAGAATTCAAAGAGTATAAAAGAAGCAAGTGAGCAGAGGAAAATCACCTGGCCTTAAGCCATTGTCACTTAGTTTAATTTAAATGTCATTTACAACTTTATTTTAATTACTCGTCATTTAAATGCTTTCGATGTGTATTAGACCTTGACAAAGTGTAATAAACATCATTTACAATCGTAGTTTCATAATCTTTAATTTTCATGTCATTTATTTAAAAGTCGTTTAAATTTCCATGTCCAAATGATAACTAGTTGTTTATTGGATTCTATATAACACTACATAGCTCTTAGTAAGCTTTTGCAAGCTTTTAGATTCATTAAACTAGCTTTTATCATTATAAATAAAATACAAAAGAAATAAAGAAAACAATGAAAATACAAAATAGTGAGTTAGTGAAGAAGGTGATGAAGCAGGGTTGGATTTGGAATGCTATGGGGTATTAGGAGCTTAATGGGAAGCTATTAGGTGAACCCTTGTCCTTGGTTTCTATGTCTCAGTCCACTTTCTCATTTGTAAGCATTTTTCTAATTTTTGCAATTTACTGTTTCAATGTCTTATTTACCTTAATTTCCATGTTTCTGTGTTTAATAGTTGTTATTAAGTGTTTTCATAGTTTAAGATTATATGATCATGTATTAGTTTGTGTATTTGCTTTATAATCCATTTTTAACCATAAAAATGGCATATGAGTAATTTTTGTGTATTGTTGTTATAAATGTTGTTTATCTATTTATTTATGTTTAGTTGTTGTTAGTTAATGTTATTATAGCTTAATATTAGCTTGTTATGTTTTGAAATCTGTTTGTACTTAAGATTTTCATTTTGATCGTCATAAGCTAAATTTTGGATAATCATGGTTTAACCTTGTGTGACTACTTGATTAAACTTAAAAGGTGCTAATTTAATGATGAAAACCTATGGATTTGATAAATTTGGTTTATACAAACTTTTGGAATGAAAATCTTAATTTAGGTTAATTTAAGGTGTGTTTGGTATTATTGATTCAAGGGTGTTTGAATAAGCCTAAGTTGTTATTTTTGGTTACTATAAGGTACTCTAAGTTCTTTGAGGTCGACAAACCATCAAACCTATTTAGTACTTATATAAAAGTCAAAATCACATCATAGATCACTCATTTGAACACCGTGATGATTTAACTGTCCAAATCCACCATATGTGTTTTAAAGTTGTTTATCTTTGTTAGTTTCATGTTCTTGTAACTTATTATAACTTATTTAGTTCTTAAATTCAGATCAAAGTTCATGAAAGTCAACTTTGTTAATAAACTTAAAAAGTCAAAAATTACCTAAAATCTGTTTTTGAATTAAATGTATAATTTCACTGTGCTTTTATTATTAAGTTTTAGGACTTGTGCTTATGATATGTTTTAGTTTTGTTGCTTATATGTTTGTATTATTTTTGTTAATTTTTGGTTTAGCTTTTTAACTGCTTAATCATGCTCATCTTTAAGCTAGTTTTTCAAAAAGGTGCCCTGTGCACAGGTTTGATTAAATTTTCATATGTTCTTAGATTGTTCATTAATGCATGATTAAGTAATTTATTTGTTGTTTTGATTAGTTAAACATGCTACCTGTTTATGCATGTGCTTAAATTTCCATTGAGTGCTTATTCTAGTGCTTAATTTGTTCAATCAAAACTCAACTTTTAACTTAGTACATCGAGCAATCGATGTACTTAGAAGTATTTCATAAGCTTGTGGAAAGCTTAAAATGGACAAGAGTTTGTAACTTTTAGCTTTCTAGGAAGTTTAAGTGTCCATATCAATCGGTTTTGGTCTTATCTTTAGCTTCATAGCTTATTTGATAAGCTAAACTTAGCTTAACAAAAAGCTCAAACTCACACAATATACTGATCACTCAGTTTCAAGTGGCTTAAAAAGCTAAAATATATTAAATAAACGCTATCACCATTTTTAAAATCGATTTTATAAAACAAAATACTTAAATGAACTATCTTAATTAAAACGTAAACTTAAATTACCTAAAAACGTTGTTTAAAATGAAAACGAGCGTTACTTACAAAAATTACGCTGGAGCGCAAGATAAAACGTAAAATTTATGAAATAAAAAGCCTCACGAATGTAAAATCAATTTTCTTACTTAATATATGATAAAGAAAATTTTAGAAAAAGATTTATATTTTTTGACTTTTATATTTTTATTATGAATTAATTAAGATTTTACACTAATTAAATGTTTAAAATACTAAAACTATTTGAAAATCAAACTTTTTATAAAATACTTAATACTAATACAATTTTATAAAAATACAAAACCGAAAAAGCTAGTAAGAATAAGTCGGAAATAAGTGAATAAGCTCGCTTAAGCTAAAATGGACAAAGTGCTTATGTATTTGATTTTGCAAAATAAAACCAAGACAAGTCCCAAGGCGCTTGGTATCCGGTACACACTAACACTCTTCTAAGGGGAGGTCTCGTGTTCGAGCCCCGCCACCCCTTTTGCTAAACATTTTATTTTTGGAATTTTTCTACACAAACTTGTTAAGCACAAGAAAATAAGCAACTTTTTCAACTACAACTTTTTATGAAAACTGGTAATAAGCTCTGTGAGAGCTTATTTTCTTAACAGTGGCTTAGAAAATGGAAATAAGCTAAAGAGTTTAAACCAAAATGGCTTTAAGCTATTAAATAAGCACAACTTACAATAGAAATAAGCTAATGGACTGATGATAAGTTAATATTACAACTGAACAAGCTCAAGCATTTAGAAATAAGCACCAAATAAGCTAAAATAAGCACTTATATAAGCGATATACACAGGACACTTTGTTAATCACTAGGCACCTTTAGGATACTTTTTAAGCACTTAGATAAGCTACAAACTTAAAACAAAAACTTGAATTAACTAGATGACCGTTAAGCTATCCAAAAGCTAAAGTACAAAGTTTGGCTTATTCTAATAAGCTTGTGAGAAGCTTATGGAAAACTTGAAAACCATCGAGTCAAAACTCGGTGAATCTTGAAAATGGACAAAACAAATAAGCACTTGCACCCTATTTAAAAGCTACAAACTTAAAACTTAAGCTTGGATCAATGATATGGCTTGGTCGACTTTCTAAAAACAAATTTGACAAGCTAAGGTGCACTGCTTATGCTTCATTAGTTCATAATAACTCGTAGAAGCAACAAAATCTAGTCCTTGGATAAGCAAAAGTCAAAATCCTCTTTGATCTCCTCTTATTCATTGTCTGTTGGATTTTATGTTTCAAAATCTTGTTTTCATGCTCATAAGTTGTTACCATTAATCAATTCACTCATTACACCTTAACATAACATAATCGGTGCATAAGATTGATCCTAAGTTCATTAAAGTCAAACCGCTTCATTTTCTTAAAAAGTCCCATAGTAAGCGCCTAAAATTTGATTGGTGCTAAATCAAGTTTAATTACACAAGCTAACCACTTGAATGGTCAACCAGAATAAACTTAAAAGCTCAAACACTAATGCAATTAAGATCGAGGAATATAATGGATTCTCGGTCGTTAAGTCCCACGGAGGATGAATTGGTGTATAAACACTTGATCAGATGTCGAACAATCACTAAGGATAGTGATTAGTAAGGGTTTTGATGGATAATTATACCTAAAGAAAAGATCTACAAATTACAGCGACTTAAATGCAAATTAAAAGAAATTAAAAAGCTAAAATATATTAAATAAACGCTATCACTATTTTTAAAATCGATTTTATAAAACAAAATACTTAAATGAACTATCTTAATTAAAACGTAAACTTAAATTACCTAAAAACGTTGTTTAAAATGAAAACGAGCGTTACTTACAAAAATTACGCTAGAGCGCAAGATAAAACGTAAAATTTATGAAATAAAAGGCCTACGAATGTAAAATCAATTTTCTTACTTAATATATGATAAAAGAAAATTTTAGAAAAAAGATTTATATTTTTTTGACTTTTATATTTTTTATTATGAATTAATTAAGATTTTACACTAATTAAATGTTTAAAAATACTAAAACTATTTGAAAAATCAAACTTTTTATAAAATACTTAATACTAATACAATTTTATAAAAATACAAAACCTAAAAAGCTAGTAAGAATAAGTCGAAATAAGTGAATAAGCTCGTTTAAGCTAAAATGGACAAAGTGTGCTTATGTATTTGATTTTGCAAAATAAAACCAAGACAAGTCCCAAGGCGCTTGGTATCCGTGTACACACTAACACTCTTCTAAGGGGAGGTCTCGGGGTTCGAGCTCGCCTACCCCTTTTGCTAAACATTTTATTTTTGAATTTTTCTACACAAACTTGTTAAGCACAAGAAAATAAGCAACTTTTCAACTACAACTTTTATGAAAACGGTAATAAGCTCATGAGAGCTTATTTTCAATAAATGGCTTAGAAAATGGAAATAAGCTAAAGAGTTTAAACCAAAATGGCTTTAACCTATTAAATAAGCACAACTTACAATAGAAATAAGCTAATGGACCGATGATAAGTTAATATTACAACCTGAACAAGCTCAAGCATTTAGAAATAAGCACCAAATAAGCTAAAATAAGCACTTATATAACTGATATACACAGACACTTTGTTAATCACTAGGCACCTTTAGGATACTTTTTAAGCACTTAGATAAGCTACAAACTTAAAACAAAAACTTGAATTAACTAGATGACCGTTAAGCTATCCAAAAGCTAAAGTACAAAGTTTGGCTTATTCTAATAAGCTTGTGAGAAGCTTATGGAAAACTTGAAAACCATCGAGTCAAAACTCGGTGAATGTTGAAAATGGACAAAACAAATAAGCACTTGCGACCTATTTAAAAGCTACAAACTTAAAACTTAAGCTTGGATCAATGATATGGCTTGGTCACTTTCTAAAAAAACAAATTTGACAAGCTAAGGTGCACTGTTTATGCTTCATTAGTTCATAATAACTCAGAGAAGCAACAAAATCTAGTCCTTGGATAAGCAAAAG
Source organism: Chrysanthemum lavandulifolium (assembly GCA_022545495.1). Classification (NCBI taxonomy): domain Eukaryota; kingdom Viridiplantae; phylum Streptophyta; class Magnoliopsida; order Asterales; family Asteraceae; genus Chrysanthemum; species Chrysanthemum lavandulifolium. The sequence continues at coordinate 186,287,079 of CM040241.1, forward strand.
TCAAAATCCTCTTTGATCTCCTCTTATTCATTGTCTGTTGGATTTTTATGTTTCAAAATCTTGTTTTCATGCTCATAAGTTGTTACCATTAATCAATTCACTCTCATTACACCTTAACATAACATAATCAGTGCATAAGATTGATCCTAAGTTCATTAAAGTCAAACCGCTTCATTTTCTTAAAAGTCCCAAGAAAAGCGCCTAAAATTTGATTGGTGCTAAGCAAATAAGTTTAATTACACAAGCTAACCACTGTGAATGGTCAACCGTAACAAACTTAAAACATTTCAAACACTAATGCAATTAAGATCGAGGAATATAATGGATTCACGGGTCGTTAAGTCCCACGGAGGATGAATTGGTGTATAAACACTTGATCGATGTCGAACAATCACTAAGGATAGTGATTAGTAAGGGTTTTGATGGATAATTATACCTAAAGAAAAGATCTACAAATTACAATGACTTAAATGCAAATTAAAAGAAATTAAAAGCTAAAATATATTAAATAAACGCTATCACTATTTTTAAAATCGATTTTATAAAACAAAATACTTAAATGAACTATCTTAATTAAAACGTAAACTTAAATTACCTAAAACGTTGTTTAAAATGAAAGCAGCGTTACTTACAAAAATTACGCTAGAGCGCAAGATAAAGCGTAAAATTTATGAAATAAAAGGCCTCACGAATGTAAAATCAATTTTCTTACTTAATATATGATAAAAGAAAATTTTAGAAAAAGATTTATATTTTTTGACTTTTATATTTTTATTATGAATTAATTAAGATTTTACACTAATTAAATGTTTAAAATACTAAAACTATTTGGAAAAATCAAACTTTTATAAAATACTTAATACTAATACAATTTTATAAAAAATACAAAAACTGAAAAAGCTAGTAAGAATAAGCTGGAAATAAGTGAATAAGCTCGTTTAAGCTAAAATGGACAAAGTGTGCTTATGTATTTGATTTTGCAAAATAAAACCAAGACAAGTCCCAAGGGCGCTTGGTATCCAGGTACACACTAACACTCTTCTAAGGGGGAGGTCTCAGGTTCGAGCCTGCCTACCCCCTTTTTGCTAAACATTTTATTTTTGGAATTTTCACACAAACTTGTTAAGCACAAGAAAATAAGCAACTTTTTCAACTACAACTTTTATGAAAACGGTAATAAGCTCATGAGAGCTTATTTTCTTAACAAAGGGCTTAGAAAATGGAAATAAGCTAAAGAGTTTAAACCAAAATGGCTTTAAGCTATTAAATAAGCACAACTTACAATAGAAATAAGCTAATGGACTGATGATAAGTTAATATTACAACTGAACAAGCTCAAGCATTTAGAAATAAGCACCAAATAAGCTAAAATAAGCACTTATATAACTGATATACACAGGACACTTTGTTAATCACTAGGCACCTTTAGGCTACTTTTTAAGCACTTAGATAAGCTACAAACTTAAAACAAAAACTTGAATTAACTAGATGACCGGCTAAGTCGTCCAAAAGCTAAAGTACAAAGTTTGGCTTATTCTAATAAGCTTGTGAGAAGCTTATGGAAAACTTGAAAACCATCGAGTCAAAACTCGGTGAATGCCGAAAATGGACAAAACAAATAAGCACTTGCGATTCTATTTAAAAGCTACAAACTTAAAACTTAAGCTTGGATCAATGATATGGCTTGGTCACTTTCTAAAAACAAATTTGACAAGCTAAGGTGACTTTGGAGAGCTTTTTACAAGCTCTTGAAAATGAGTGTAAACCGTGCATGGCACAATTTTGAAATGGTGTTTTAAATAAGCTAAACAAAAGTTATTAAATAAGCTATGAATGGAAAATAGGCACTTGTAACCTTGAGACAGCTAGGTGAACTTCTCAAAAAACTAAAACACATAAGCTAGAGGTCATTAATAAGCTCTCTAAGAGCTTGTGAAATGGCCTACCACAACTGTGTTCAGAGCTCTTTTGACTTTTTAAGAAAATGAAGCAGTTTGACTTTAATGAACTTAGGATCAATCTTATGCACTGATTATGTTATGTTAAGGTGTAATGAGAGTGAATTGATTAATGGTAACAACTTATGAGCATGAAAACAAGATTTTGAAACATAAAAATCCAACAGACAATGAATAAGAGGAGATCAAAGAGGATTTTGACTTTTGCTTATACAAGGACTAGATTTTGTTGCTTCTCTGAGTTATTATGAACTAATGAAGCATAAAACAAGTACAAGTAACAACACAAGTAACCTATAACACAGTTGAACTTATAAATCCAAATGTCCTTTAACTTAGCTTGTTTTGAGATTTTCAAAGTAAAACACCGATTTAGACCATGAACTTTATTGCAAACCTTAAATTATCATTAAAGAACACTAATTAAGCATTAAACAACAACCATGACAACCTAAAACTCAATAATGATCTTTATACTCTTTTAATCGACAAACTACTTTTCTTAACAACTATAAATTAAAAAGAACATACAACCGATTTTTATGATTGACTACACTTAACTATAGCTAATAAACATGAAAATACAAAATTTGAGCTTATGATCAGTATAAGCATAGAAATGCCAAAATGGGTAAAATGGCTTACAAATGAATTCCAAGTGAAAGATGAGAACAAAGGATGAGAACATATCCTATAGCTTCCAAGAAGCACTAAACCAATAAGCAATCCAAATTATTCGCTTGGGTCTTTAATCTTAACTTCCATTGATTTTTGAATTTAAAGCTATTTTGAGTATTTTGTGATTTTTTCTATTTTCACTCTAAACCGGTTTTTAAAGTCTCTAATAGCTTAAATAAGCTATCTAGGTGCTTATGTTAGCTAATTCATCCAACACAACGACTAATAACAACATTGAAACATTTTGAGATTTTTGAATTAAGAAAAGTTGCATAAACTGAGAACTTGAATAAAAACTGAAATTGATGTTAACAAAGGTTTTATTTTACATTAATAACTTGAAATACAGAGCTTAAAGCTTAAACAAACACTGAACTTGAAATTTAATTAAAAACGACATAAGCTAAAATTACAATTATTCTAGATGATTCTCCAATGACTCTTCCTCTTTCTTTATAGCCTTTTTGAACTCCCCACATGTCTCTGATCATATCCCATCAACAATCTCACCTTTGATTCACTCAAACGTATCCTAGCCATCAAATTGGATTTTGGCGCCAAAAGTGAATAAGGTTGCTTGAGGCAATTTTAGTTCAATTAAAGAACTTTGGAGTATTGTGGAGGTGTAGGGGACAAGTTGGGAAGTATTCATGGAGTAGGAATGATTTGGAAAGCAAAAAGCGTGTTTGAGAGTGCTACAAGAAGGTTTATGGTGGGAAGCATTAAGCGCTTGTGGGCTAAGATGTGAGGAGGGGGATGAGTGGAAAGGTGGTTAGTGAGTGAGGTGGAGATAATGGTGGTAAAAACCACTCGGTTTTGGGTTTCGTGCGAGGCGAGGAGACGCGGTGCTTGCGGTTTTCTTTATTTAAACGGGTGGACCTGGATTTGGGAATGGGCTTGGGATTGGGCCGACGGGTTATAGGATTTGACCGGATTTGGGTTTAAATATTAAGGGTGTCCGCTTGGTTTAGTTAACACACAAGGACCAAAAGCAGAATCGCCAAAGTTAAGGGCTGATATTGAAACTTTTCAATCATATCACAAGGGTTAAACCTGTAAATCTTGAATAGTACAAGGACCAATTGCATAAAATTCTATTTATACCCTTCCAGGGACCAAAACTGTCAAGTTTGAAACTTGAGGGACCAAAAATGTAATTTCTCCAAAGTTTATCATAAGGACCATTCTTGTCATTTATAAATAGTACAAGGTTAATATTTGATAATTTTCACTTTTTAAATTAACCAAGGACTATATTTGACAATTTTCAAAGTTTAGGGACTAAAGTTGTCATTTTGTGATTTTTGAACTTTAAAAGGTTTTTTTGACAACTTTTGAATCTCGTGGACCTAAAATGATATTTTACAAGTTTTTGAATTACTGGGACCGATTTTGACAACTTTTGTAACTGGGGACTAAAGCGCCAATTATGCAAACTTGATACGTTTTTCACCGATTTTGATGTTTTGCATTTAAAACATATAAAACACTTGTTTGTGATATTTTATCATTTTGATGTGTTTCGAGTATTTTCGGATGTTTTGGCATTCTAAACAAGATAAAATGATGAGTATTTAGACACTCATCAATGATCCAAAATCCGATTACAATATACTACCCATAAATAATTTCTCCGGTCCATGAAATTAGTTCCACTTCCCAAGCCGTCAAGTTATCACATATAATTTCAAACCCGGTCCAAATAAATTCTTGCAATGATCATCTCTTGCACTCCAACACTAATCCAGACAATTTCCATATACAGTCCAAAACTAATCCAAGTACATCCCACGAAGCAATAATATATCCAATCCAAGACACAATCACAAGATATCCTTGAAAAATTACCACTCGATTGCTAAGTATGTCTCAAAAATTTAACACTTGTGTACCAATTTCACAACCCCATCCATCATAAACTTTCTTTAGCATGATAAAAATCCGTTTGGCCCAAAGACGAACAATTTTCTTCAACCAATAAATCATTCGTCCAATCACCTTTGAATCATATTTCATTGATTCGTATACCAAGGCCCATTTCTGATCACAATATACATTTGATCCGAGCCCACACATACTCAGTATACCAAGGCCCATTTCTGATCACATATGCATGCCCTAAATTGACGGGTACAAACACATGCTTAATATTTCACTTACCCTAAAAATTCTCACACTAACCCTAAACCCATTACAGTATATCCTCCGCCTCTCTCTCACACTTTAAATCCTAATCTTACTTATTTTCAGTCGCCTCCAAAAAACGCTCCAACATAAGATTAAGGTCTCATAAACCTTTTCAATCCCCTCGTTACTTCTTATCACACGAACTCAAATCTGATCGAGTATGATTGTAACAGGTATGATGACCTCGCCACAGGGATGGCTAGAGGATCATTAACAGGGCCACAGGGATGGTCATAGGTAAGTTCATAATCATGTGTATCGACTTCCTTGTAACCGAATATGAGGAAATTATGAAAACCCCAAATGGTTTTGTACTTTCTTCAAAAAAAATTCGGATATTTATCATGATTCTTAGATTCCCAAGAGATCTTTGATGACTCTTGATAGTCTAGATGCAATTTATGTATTACACTACACAATAAAGCTGAGGCTGTTTATCTTTCTCCTTTTCAATTAGAGTCGATCAGTGATGATAATCTTTTCGTGTTATAGTCCTTGACTTGTCTTGATGTTATAATACTTAACATGAAATAGATACTGAGATCAACCCATTTGATTTTTTTCTTTTTAACGAATACAAGATTTGTTTTAACATTATTGTTAAAAACACTTCTTTATTTTCGAAGATGATAAGTAGCTTTTGATCAATGATGGTTTCTTGTGATTTGGATCTGAAAACTCAATTGAGAAGTCTTATGTCAAGAATCTGAGATCATTTGTCCATTTCATTTGATATTGATTATCCAACTTTGACTTGTGATACTTGTTTTTCCTTTGTAGAATGAATCAAGGAATAAGAAATAACATTGTTGTTATTTTCTTTGACTTTAGGTTCAGATATTATCAACCAAGATTCATGATGATTTCTTGTATATATGCTTGACCTTTCAGCGATTTGATGTATGTTTGAGCATAGAAAATGAGAAACTGAGATCTTGAGGTAATTACAATAGGATGAGATTCGAGACTTGTATTTGATGTAGATTTAGATTCGATATGGATGTAATTCGTTGAGAATTTAGAGATTGTTGATTGTAGATAAATTTGATGTTGGTATGTGATGTTGATATTGATTGTTGTATGATGTTTGTTGATTGTTGATGATAGGTTTATAGCAGTTATAGTTCTTTGATGTTGATGTTGTTTGGATTAAGGTTGATGATCTTAGATTATAGTTTGATTAGCTTGTTGATATGAGTCCAACTATTATGTGTCTTGAGTCTTGATGATATGTTATTGAAATGATGTATACCACGGCGTAGTTTGTGAGGTCAAGTGATCAAAACGCATCATCTTTTTCTTCTTACAAACGCATACTATTTCATTCAAAACGCTTCATCTTCTAAAAAGCTGTAACGACCAAACCGCACAAATATATCGAGTCAAGTCGCACTTGAAGATTTATCAAATCGCACGATTTTTTCCTTCAAAACGCATCTCATTTTATAATCAAAATGCATAAATGTTGTCAAAACGCATTAGTACCAAACCGCTTCGACAAACTACTTCGAAAAACCGCTTCGACAAACCTTTTGAGACCAAATTGCATAGCGTCAAAACGCTTTTGAGATCAAATGCATAGCAAACGCTTTTGAAAACGCATTTTTGAGACCAAAACGCATCCACGCAAATCTCTTGGTACACAATCAACTGGACAGATGTATCAACCCGCATTGAATAATGTGACCTCAAACCATATCTTTGTATCAATGACAAACCGCATTCAAGAACAGCTATTTAAAACGCATCAAAGAGCAATATCATAACCAAATAGCAGATTCAAAAACTGACTCAAAATGACCAAAATGCATCCACTTAAATCTCTTCGGGTACACTGAATCTGGACAGATGTATCAAACCGCATTAAAGAATGTGACCTCAAACCGTATCTTTGTATCAATGACAAACCGCATTCAAGAACAACTATTTAAAACGCATCAAAGAGCAATATCATAACCAAATAGCAGATTCAAAAATTGACTCAAAACGGATTCAGAAACACCTTAAGAAACAGCTTAGGACCATTTCAAGCTTAAAAATAGTGATAGTATCAAAACAGCAGATCAAAACAACATCAATCAACAACTACAAACAACATCATGACCGTATCAATCACGCATCATTACAACTCATCAAACCGCAACTAAGACCCGCAACAAACCGCATACAAAGACCGCATAAAACCATGAAATGAACCACGAGAATCAACACAAACAACACAACCTGAGCTCTGGTACTAAATGTTGGATCATATTTTTTATGTTTTTTGATGATTCGGGTGGTCTTGGATGATGGAAATACATGTTATCCATTAGAGAGATAAAGAGTAGAGAGGGTGTTCTTGAGAGAGAAAGTAAAAACAAAAGAAAGGTTAGATTGAATGAGAAGCACCACCCCTTCCAAGGATGGAAGGGGTATTTATAGTTACAGACTACTCGTCCTCCTGTCGGACTGTGGATCATGTATACAGTGGGTAAAGACCATTCCTTCCTCCATGGTATTACACTAAGCTAATAACTAACTAATAAACTAGTAAATAACGATATGTCTACGAGCTAACATATGCTAGACAATAGTTGGGGTGACCGACACTTTACTATGGAATTTCCAATTCCTAACATAGTTCATGCTGTAAGCGCTTCTGACTTTTTCCAAAGTCGATAACCATTTATGGGCTGGATGTGGTGTATGTAAGTTTCCTCCCAAGTCTTAAGCGAGTAACATGGATGAACCCATAATTCAACAGATACTACTTGCATTCCATTGAAGCTCATATACCGATTGGTAGCAACAACATGTTTACATGGCATACCTATAAGCTCCCATCTTCTACATGTACACACCCTAGCTTCAACATTCACAAAACACTTATCTCCCTATCCACTGACCTGATAGCTATCTCCTTCAATCCGTAAAATGGTGTACTTATAAGCGTCTTTCTTAATCAAGTCAAACATGAGTGTTGCCTTTGATGTTAATGGTCCGGCACACTTGTCAATTACATTCACAATATTGACTATTCTTTTCATACAATATTCTCTAATGTATTCCAAAGCAGTAATGATGGGTTGGTGCCTACCTCCCAGTAGTTTCCCATTTAACACCTCAAGCATGTTATTAAGTAACATATCAGAATGAGCCCTCCCTACACATTTATAGAACATGTTTAAGTTATACAAACAACAGTGTTGAACAATGTTGTACAACAAAAGATGTACATGATAAGGTTTTAAAATGTACCTTTTTGAGGGGTCGTTTAAGCCCTTATTTGATCACTTTTGTATCCGTTATTACTTAATATCGCTCCTTTTCACTTTTTAGGTCTCTTGAAGGCAAATAGCTGTAATGGCACTTATTTGGACGAAAAGCGCGGATATCTGAAGAAAATGGCCAAAGTCAAGAATCGAGACATTCAAGTCTTTGAAATACAAGGTGGCACATACTACTTAATCATGACGCCGTCGGAGCATTTTGTGACGACACGAAGCCAAAATTTTATTTTCAGTGACGGTGTCGGGCTTTAAAAGAGTAGGCCGTCGCAACTCGACGGCCTAGATTTGATCCGACGGCGTCGAGATCGAAAAGGACGGCGTCACAAGCACAAGGTGACGCCGCCGCAAGACTAACGTGGCCAAGACGAAAACCTAATGACGGCGACCGACGGCGTCACAAATCATAAGGTGACGCCGTCGCATATGTAATCTTATATATAGCATCCTATTTTTCAAGATTTGTGTGTAGTCTTTTGGAGTAAAACCTAAACCGAACCAATGCTGTCTTGTATAGTATTTTAGGGTTCCAAACCCTATCTTACATCAAGATAAGTGTTTTACTTCATTTATTCAATTATGTCTTCAATTATTTGTGTGTATGCTTGCATGTTCTCCATGTCCAGCTAATTTACTTGTGTGTTTGCTTAGGAATATGAAACTTAATTATTAAATATTGATTGGTTGTCTCTTATCTTAATTGATTAATGATCTAGTAATGCGATAGGTCATTCGTTGTGTAATTAATGCTTGATTAATCTTTGTGAACCTTAGGCTATAGCACTTAGAGCGGTTGTAGGCTAAACCATCCAAAGAGGCCTTAGAGTTAGAGTTTATAATCCTTAGTGGGTTTTGTAGACGAGACCCTTTGGTAAGTTCAAAGAGTTAGGGATAAACGCATACCCTACGACTTTAGACACACAACGCGATTAAGAATAAGGACGTGACAATTCAACCATCAATAGGAAATAATTAAGGAGTAATAAAACCTAAGTGAACACATCTTTAAACTATCATACGAGCACACAATAATTAGACATAGACTACATACACCTTAGATTAGATAATTAGATTAGTAGAGTAATCGGTAGAAATACCAACCCCCAAATCCAAACCTCGAGATTCGTACCTTTCCATTTCCTAAAAACATAAAAGATAAAAATAATTTTCCTCAACCCCAACCTTAGCGTAGTAACTTCTCACTAGCATTCCTATTCCCCGAGAACGATATCAATACCGTGGCTTACCCTAATACTACACTACAACGATTAGGTTCAACGCCTAGGTGTTATAAAACTTGCTCAAGAAAAGGAAGTTCCTTTGACCCCGAACGACGCGTGTAGCGTTATCAAGGTTTTTGCGCACTGCGGGAATAGAATAGCTAGTTAGTAGTCCACCTCGCTTAGGTTTCTTTGCTTGATTCCTATCAAGTAAAATTTTCTCAATTTTAGCTTTCTCATAGACTATCCCCTTCTTCGTGACCTTTGTTCGTAACCCCATCACTTTTCATCATCGAAGGTGATAACCAACCACCATTCATCAACCTACCACCAAATGACCCGCCAAGAGCCCGTACTCTTGGTGAATACTCGAGACCAAGCCACCTAGGCTATAGGAACACCATTGAGCTTCCGACCAAGCCCAAACTACGGCCTGCGATCCGACACCATCCGGTTGGTGCAAAACGGATGTGCATTCCATGGACTTCATTCTCAAGATCCTAATCAACATCTAAGGATTTCCTTAAAATTGTTGATTCCATCGACCTTGATGCTACTACTCGGGAGACTACGCGCTGCGTCTCTTCCAATTCTCTACGGGACCAAGCTAGTAATTGGCTTGAGCGACTTCCCCCGGCTCCATCTCAAGTTGGGATGATCTCACCTCTCGCTTCCTTGCTCAATTTTTCCCACCGGGAGAACCACTAAGCTTAGGAATGATATCTTGATGTTCCAACAACGTCAAGGTGAATCTCTATGAAGCATGGACTCGATTCAAGGACTTACTCCATAAAGTCCTCATCACGGCATTGATCTTTGGCTCCAAGTCCAAATATTGTATGATCATGTCAACTTCCCACCAAGAAATCCATTGACCAAGCGGCGGTGGAAAACTTAGTGATCTCACGCGGAAGAATCATGGGGTATAATAGAGGACCTTGCTCTATGACAACGAAAGTTGGAATGACCCCGTGAGTTGCCCAAAACCGTTAAGGCAATCTCCTTGCCTCCCATTGACTTACAATCTTCCGATCAGGATGATCGAACTTGAAGATCAAGTTAAATTCCTAATGAGCTCCTACGAAAATCCTAAGTCTTCACATCAAGTGAATAAAATCACTCTTCCTTGTGAGTTATGTAGTGGTCCCCATGACACTCGTGATTGCACAAGACTCCCGAACAAGCTTTTGCGGACTACGCCCCGCAGATCGACGGAGCGGAGAGAAGTGGTACACTTTCAAGCCCGAACAAAACAACTTAGGAAACTCTTACAACCCTCATGGAGAAATCACCCTAACCTTAAGTGGAACCAAAACTCAAGCACACCCCAAAGCTCATCTAGTCCACCTAATAGGTTCAATTCTCTTAACACTGGGAACCCCACTAATCTTGAGGCAATTGCATCTAGATTCATGTCATCTCAAGAAACTCGATTGACCAAGCTTGAAGCCGATTTTAAGCGAAGACAAGGCGAGATGACAAACAAGCTTGATGCCCTCTTAAGAGCCTTTAATGAACGGGAAATTGGAGCACTCCTAAGTGATACTATAAAGAACCCAAAAGTGAATTCGATTTCATCGACTTCATGTTCTTGTTCACCATGGGAGAGTGCACATCCATGCTCCTCACATCCAACGGTTCACTCGGTAAATGCTATCAACAAGGGTTCCAAGCAATCCAAAATGAGGTACCAAGGCCCTGCACCATTGGTAGAACCTACTCTTGAGAAACCCGTGAACCAAGAACCCAAACTTAATCTAGAGAAGGAGTACAAGGAACTCCATCAAGAAAAACCAGTTCTTGAAGTCTTAGCTCATGCACCTTATTATAATGCTTTAAAAGAAAAATATGAGTTAGAACTTAAACTTGGAAAACATGGGTCCGCTTTTGTGCGAAATAATCTACCTAAGAAGTTAGACGATCCCGGGCTATTTACTCTTCCGTGTAGGCTTGGAACTTCCAAACCTCTCGATGCTCTAGCCGACTTAGGATCATGCATCAATCTTGTTCCGTTGTCTCCATAGAAGCCTTAACTTAGGTAAGATAGAACCAACGGAAACCATCTTAGGTCTAGCGGACGGTAGTATTGCATATCCGTAGGGATAATTAAAGACATGGTAGTACACGTAGGAGAGTTGATTCTTTTGACCGACTTTCATGTGCTAGACATGAATAAGGACCCGACATGCCCATTACTAGTAGGAAGAGGATTCTTAGCTACCGCTAGTGCTATCATCGATTGTAAGATGTCCAAGATAGTGGTAGGAGAGGGAAGTGCTAGGTCAATCTACGATGTCAAAAAGCATATGTACTACAAAGAAGAGGAAATCCCACATGAGATTAGATTGGATAGAGCACCTTCTAGATATGGACCTTGGATAGATAAGAACCTCATAGGTCCCCAACGACCTTTCTACTTAGATGAAGCCTTTGCTAGTAAAGCAACTTTCCATGAAAAAGAAATGGCTAGGGACATGGAAGTGAATCCGTTCGAGGACGCCTTAGTATTTAGGAAGATGACCGAGCTCTTAGGAAGTTTGCCCGTCAACCTTGTCATGAATAGGTGGAAAATTGAAAAGCCTAAACATAAGTGGGATTGGAATAGACCACCTAGTGATGGTAATGGAGAGTGGCACATTAGGATAACAATCTATGATCCCGATGGAGAAAAGTTTGAAAAGGCATATCGAACCGAACGTACTACTAGGAACTTAAATGATAAGTTTGATCCTTATGACGTTGTTAAGGATAGGCTTACTTATATCGGTACGTAGGAGCACGACTACGAGTCTAGCTACAAGACTCTTAAATAAAGAAAAGCGCTTCGTGGGAGGCAACCCATGCTTAATTGTTTGCTTGTTAGTGTCATATATCTTTTATTGATCGTTTATTCTCATGTTTAAATTTGTAAAAATGCTTTATTTTGTTTTTAACCTCGTCTTAATTGCATATAAAGGTATTTTACATAAAGGATAAGTGTAGGGAGGATTACACACGTTTTCAAAAGAAACGTAAACATGAGAATAGCAATTAATTAAAAGATATATATGTGTGTTTGTTCGAGTCAAATGCTTGTATCGAGTCATAATGGATGTTTTGCGAAATTTTCCAGATTCTAAAGATGTAAAATTTCGAAATTTTTCCGTAAAATCGCAGACCGCTTTTTGTCGGGATAACTTGGCGTCAGATCGCAACTGACGGCGTCGGGAAGGAGTAAAACAACAGATTACTTTTTCTCATTTTCGAGCTACTTATAAATTTTGAAATTTTCCAGTCTTAATTTTCCGTAAATTGCAGAAACATCCATTCCACAAGCATTATATCTTAGTTTAGTAGAGTCTTATATATATTATTACCGCCGATTTTACGCGAAGGTTTCGTTTGTTTTCTTCAAGTGTGCAGGTTTTATTTATCAAGAAGAAGAAACAAAAGATAAGAAGGAGCTTTTCACGCATACATTTTTCTTGGAAAGGATTTAACCACTACTTCACACACGGATCCTACCGAGCTAGTCAGGGGAGTACTAGTTTCTTTCATTTTTAATTACCTTCCATTATCATAACTTTGATACTTTCGGGGAACATTAAGGACATGTTCAGTTTAAGTGTAGGGAGGGAAAATAAAACGGGAACTTAGAAACTATGTTTATCCTTGATTATTTACTTTGTCCAATTGTATTTGTGTAATAAACCATGAGAAAATGTCGGTTAGGGTAATTTTGGCACCAAATTTAAAATTTTTTATGACATATAGGAGTGGGCCATTAGTCTTAACAAAAGCGTCTCACGGATAGGAAGTTACATGACTAGCACAAAAACCCTTTACCACTCAAATTCCACCCAAAATGTGAGGATCACCCTTAGATTAGTAGGAATTAAAGCATTCATCTTTAATGCTTAGAGTGTGAACCGGTAGTATAATAGATTCTAGAATTTGTTTTGTGATGCATCCCGAGATCGCTAGTAAGACTACACTTGTGTAGTTAGGAATAACTAAATGATAAGAGGCATTAGGATAACCCTTGTTTGATATCCGTAATATAATTACTTCTTCCACATCGGTTGAGTAATTCCCCCACACCTTTGCGTTGTACTCATTATTAGTACACGATACCCCTAGTTACCCCTCAGAGCCTATCATTTTCGCAGTTCTCGTGATGTTTCGTTTTTTCCGGAATATCAATGAAGAGCATTGTTTACACCCCACTCTCAAATATACACCCAAATCGCCTTAGCCTACCTTGTATGCACTCACTTTTAGTGCATTATTGTTATCACCCTAAACCCTTAGTTCAATTATCTAGTTGCTTGCATGAGTTGCTAAGTCAAGTCATATCCTTTGTACACTGTTTTGGGACGATTGGGACTCATGGGAAAAGTTAAAGTTTATGAATGACTAGAAGGAACGTTAAATTCCCTTATTTGCGTAATAACGCACCCCAAGTGTTTTGATCTTTTCAATTTGGGTCAAATTAGTGTTAGAGTAATAAAACTTAAGTGTAGGGATGTGCCTATAAATCCCTATCATTTTGATGTTACCGTAGAGGATGGTAGAGTAAAAAGTGTAAAAAAAAAAAAAAAAAAGGCTACCATCCTACATCTATCATTTAAATTTATGTTTGTTTGTTTCAGTTATCTAGAGTTTAGAGTGTCGAGTCTTGGCTTAGCAACGCCATTCTTCGTATGCTTGTAACATAAGAGATTTTGACTTGCCACCACTAAATAGCCTATCCCACCAAACCCTTTGTTTCCCTACCGTAAGCCTAACATTACAACCCTTTAAAGACCTCTTTGATAGTCTTTCCTAGGTGCTTACGCCAAAGCGATGGAGGTTTGATCTATTCTCAAGCCTATGGTAATCTATGTACTAGGACCGGTTAATGAGTGTTTATCTTCCATTTCCAACTTGTTATATTTCATATACACCGAGAGAGATGTGAGTATCCAAACACCCCATGTGAGGTGCTAGTATGTAATTTCCGTGCTTGTTATGACTTTTATGGGCTTATATGTGTTGTGGACTGTTTTAAACCAATGCTTCATGACCCCTAACTTATAAATTAATTGGCTAAAAGCACATTTGCTTGAGGACAAGCAAATACCAAGTGTAGGGATATTTGATAAGGTTTTAAAATGTACCTTTTGAGGGTCGTTTAAGCCCTTATTTGATTTCTTTTGTATCCGTTATTACTTAATATCGCTCCTTTTCACTTTTTAGGTCTCTTGAAGGCAAATAGCTGTAATGGCACTTATTTGGACGAAAAGGTGCGGATATCTGAAGAAAATGGCCAAAGTCAAGAATCGAGACATTCAAGTCATTGAAATACAAGGTGTGCGTCGCCATCTTAAGCTATGACGCCGTCGGAGCATTTTGTGACGACACGAAGCCAAAATTTTATTTTCAAGTGACGGTGTCGGGCTTTAAAAGAGTAGGCCGTCGCAACTCGCACGGCCTAGATTTGATCCAAACGCGTCGAGATCGAAGAGACGGCGTCACAAGCACAAGGTGACGCCGTCGCAAGACTAACGTGGCCAAGACGAAACCCTAATGACGGCGACCGGCGGCGTCACAAATCATAAGGTGACGCCGTCGCATATGTAATCTTATATATAGAATCCGAATTTTTCAAGATTTGTGTGTAGTCTTTTAGAGTAAAACCTAAACCGAACCAAGGCTTGTCTTGTACAAGATTTTAGGGTTCCAAACCCTATCTTACATCAAGATAAGTGTTTTACTTCATTTATTCAATTATGTCTTCAATTATTTGTGTGTATGCTTGCATGTTCTCCATGTCCCGCTAATTTACTTGTGTGTTTGCTTAGGAATATGAAACTTAATTATTAAATATTGATTGGTTGTCTCTTATCTTAATTGATTAATGATCTAGTAATGCGATAGGTCATTCGTTGTGTAATTAATGCTTGATTAATCTTTGTGACCCTTAGGTTATAGCACTTAGAGCGGTTGTAGGCTAAACCATCCAAAGAGGCCTTAGAGTTAGAGTTTATAATCCCTAGTGGGTTTTGTAGACGAGACCCTTTGGTAAGTTCAAAGAGTTGGGATAAACGCATACCCTACGACTTTAGACACACAACGCGATTAAGAATAAGGACGTGACAATTCAACCACCAACAGGAGATAATTAAGGAGTAATAAAACCTAAGTGAACACATCTTTAAACTATCATACGAGCACACAATAATTAGACATAGACTACATACACCTTAGATTAGATAATTAGATTAGTAGAGTAATCGGTAGAAATACCAACCCCAAATCCAAACCCGAAATTCGTACCTTTCCATTTCCTAAAAACATAAAAGATAAAAATAATTTTCCTCAACCCCAACCTTAGCGTAGTAACTTCTCACTAGCATTCCTATTCCCTAGAGAATGATATCAATACCCGTGGCTTACCCTAATACTACACTACAATGATTAGGTTCACTGCCTAGGGTGTTATAAAACTTGCTCGAAGAAAAGGAAGTTCCTTTGACCCCGAACGACGCGTGTAGCGTTATCAGTACAGTTAGACATAGATTTGGTTAGTACCTATAAAATGCGACCTTGACCAATGGGTTGGTGGAATCTTACTTAACCAAGCATGGGCATGTTCGCTATAACTCTTGAATGCAAGCATGTCTGCCTTAAATTGTTGGACGGTTGTTGCTGCTGCACATCTCCACAAATGTTCCTTGTATGATATGTGGAAAACTCGAAGGGGGGGTTGAATAGTTTTACCAATTAAAACTTTGTTTTAAACTATTTAGATTGACTTATGTCAATATATTAGATGTGTATGTTGAATGTTGATAGATAAGTATGTAAATACGTAATGTAAAGGTAGAGAGTAAGAAACACAAAACCACGACACAAGTGTTTATAGTGGTTCGGCTACAAGGACACCTTCCTTGCCCTACTCCACTCCCCGAGTCACCTACTCGAGAGTTCATTAGCACTACACAACACAAACTCCTTGTGGGGGAGAAGCCTTCACAACGTCATGTACTCTTTATCCGGTACAAGGCTAGACACCGAGTTCTTCCACATGGTAGAACTAAACCTATCACAACGTCACCTACACTTTATCCGGTACAAGGCTAGATACCGAGTTCTACTATAAAGGAGGAGCTACTACCCAACACTACACAACACCTATCCCAAAGGAGACACACTCCTTATTATGACATCATCAAGGATATCAATATCGATTGTACACCCTTGACACCTTTCACTAATGCCCTTGACACGATCTTTTGACACCTTTCACTAATGCCTTCACCATGGACCTTTGGCACCCTTAACTAATGATTTAGACACGGACCTTCGGCACCTTTCACTAATGCCTTCGACTTGACCTTTTTGGCACCTTTCACTAATGCCTTCAACACAACACTTCTAGAGAGAAAGAAAGAACTATCAACAAGAGAACTTCAGTAGTCTTGATGATGACGAAGCTTGGCAACTCATGGACTTGAGCTTACTTTGACTTCAAGAGGTGGTGATCTCGCCTTTAAGAGGAACCTAGAAGATCACACAAACACAAAACTACATAGAAAGATCCTTTGGATCTGAGGTTAGAGAGTTTACAATACTAAGAGAAAGTATGTGTGGGAGTGGCAACTTACAATGAAGAAATGGCTCACTAGTTATAGGAAAAAATCAACTACTGTCCCCCGGATCCCGCGGATCCCTTGCTTGAGGGATCCGCCAGAAGCTCCTCCTAAATGGGTTATGGGTTATGGATCATGGGTCATGGGTTATGGACTTTGGATCATGGGTATCCAAATAGATACAATGTATCTAGAATATGCAATGCATCTAGTCAATGGGTAATGGGTTAGCTCCATGGGTTATGGATAATACCCAACATGACTTCATGCATGATGTCATGCAATGGGTCATGGGTTATGGATCATGCTCCATGGGTATGGGTCATGAACTTTGGGTTTTACCCAACTACAATCAATGTATCTAGTTAATGGGTCAAGTACTTAGATTCTTACCCATTACATTACACATTACATATATATATATATATATATATATATATATATATATATATATATATATATATATATATATATATATATATATATATATATATATATATATATATATATACCCATTATGTAAACACTAGTTGTTATACATATGCATTTCTATAAAATGTAAACACTATTACTTGTTTAGTGTTTTATATAAAATGTAAGTGTGTTAGTAAACTATTGGCTCAAACCATTTACGTATTTTATTTTCGTTAAAATGATTTTAAGTTTGTTATCGACAAAACATTAGAAGATCGTAAATTATAAATAAACGTTTTTACGGCTTATTTGTATTAACATGATCTATCATTTCATTGCAATTTCATATTATCATGTATGTGCCTCAAACAATATATGTGTACAGCACTAGGGAATACTGTTGTTAATGCTAGAATGATACCCTACACAAAGAAACATCAATTCATTACTAATAAAAGTACCATTTATTAAAAATACAAGTGAATATAATCAACTAAAAGCAAGGTTGCAAAAATCGCGAATCGGTAGTCGGGCGGTCGACCACCTTGTAGCTTGTAATCGGTCTAGGCGGTATTAATCGGTGATTAATCGGATTGGAATTTTGGCAAATTTTGGGTATTTCCGCCAAGTTTTGTGTATTTCTAGCGAGTTTTATGTATTCACGGCAAGATTTTTTCTAAAAAAACAACTTGTAATAGATTTAGACAATTACTATAAGTGATCAAAATAAGTTTACGGTGAGTTTTGGTTACTTCCGGCAAGATTTGTAGGTTTTCCGCAAGTTTGACCACCATTGACCGTCGTTGACTACGGTTGACCTATTTGTTTGACCTAGTTACATAAATCGGCAAGGTTGGTGGCCTTGTAGCGCCTAGGCGGCAATTAATCGGCATTGTAGACCTTTTTTTGCAACATTGACTAAAAGATAACATCACCTTTTGCCCATCGCTGATAAAAGTGTAGCTTGTGTTTGGTTGCAAGTCAAGATCATCTCCTAGACATTCAAGAAACCAAATCCATGACTCTTTGTTTTTAGCTTCTACAACAGCATAGGCTAAATGGTATATTCCATTGTTGCTATCAATACCGACTGATGTAAGAAGCTGACTAGAAAAATGACCCCTCATAAAATCACCATAGAACCCCAACAACTCTCTTTGACAAGCTTTATATCCTTCTTTCAAAGCACCTAAGCATACATAAATTCTCTTAAAAACTCTTATTGGACTTGTTGGATCTGTTGCAGTTTGTACACTTATCCTAACTGTTGTATTTGGGTTTGTTTTCTTTAACTCTTCAACATAGTCTCTTAAAATGGTGTATTGCTACTTATGATCACCCCTAATCTCAATTTTTGCCTGGTTTTTTTGCCCTTAATGCCTTTTGCATAGACACTTGAACTTCAAACTATTTAGTGAGCTGATCTTGAACCGCCCTGATTAGAATATTTGGATTGACTTGAACTTGGTCAACTATAAAAACTTGTAGTCACAAGCTTTAATCTCTCTTGATTGCAAACATTTTTGTTCATCCTTGAAAGTTGTAACACTCCATAAATATTTAGTTGTATTTTTTGTTACATACAACAACCATGGGCAATCTTTTGGTTGCTCTTTGAGTGATCTCAAATATACATCTCTTCCGCGGCCTCTAGTTAATGGATCTGTTTTCCTCTTTGGGTTGTTCCCAGGCCAACACCTTCACTTATACCACAAACAGGTATTGTTCCAACAAACCTAACCCTAATTCTTTGTTTGTCATTCTTAATGAGTTGCAATTTCCTCCTAGTCTATATTGAAAGCAGGGTGATCTTATCTTTCACCTCTTTTGCAGTTACAAAAGTTTGACCACAGAAAAAGTATACTTCATCCTCTACTTGTTCTGCCTCAGTTAACATTTTTTTGTATGCCATCATCTTTTTCTTTCTAATTACATACTCATCCTCATTCTCAGAACCAATTGCAAACTCATTGTCACTAACAGATCTAACTCACTTTTCCTAAAAAAAAATCATCTGGTATCTGGCTGGAGTTACCTATATATGGTAACTCTATAGTCTCAGTAACTTTGAACAGATTAACAGCAACATCAGGCTCCTCAAAAGTATTTGCCTCATCAAAAATTGTGTTTCCCTCTCGAATGTTCTGAATGTCATCATCATCACTCACATAACTATATGTTTCACTCGCACTGTCATCACTTAAAGCTTCGTCAATTTTACATACCTGTACAGATTTACCTTTTTTGATATGCTCAACACGATTACCTATTTCCTCGTCTTGATGACCTATCTCTTAATCATTTTGACATACCTCTTCAGGACTATCTATTTGGATATGCTCAACAGCTTTATCTATTTGTTGGTTGCCATCACCTAAAACATCTTCAGTTTTACAGATCTCTACAAATGAAAACAAAGGTTCTATTTCTGGCATCTGACTAGATTGTACCAAAGTATTAACTTCCAAAGGTTGTTGTGTAACTTGACTTAAATCCTCTACCATAGGCTTATTAACAATGTTTTTTAAGAACAATTTGTTTGAGCAATATGGAACAATAACAAGAGCTGTCTTTTTCTTTGTTGCATCCACATCAGCAATAACTGTCCTAATTGACTTTGGTGACATTTCATCAACATCCAGTCTTGTCTTACCATTTTCAACATAAACTTCTATTATCTTATGGTCATCAACAAGATCTTTCAATATTTGTAAATTGGCATTCTCATTTAAGCTATACAAACCATCATCTAATGTAACACCCCAACCCGACAAGGGTAGAAGTGTCACATTCTGGTGTCATATCAGAACATACAAATAAAATATTTACAAACTGAAACCTTAAAAATGAAGTTTCAAATCATATAAACAAATGTCTGACGAGGAAAATACAATATCCAAAATGAATGAAATCTCAAAACAAAACTCTTCAAAATAAATCCATAAGTGCTATGGTACTAGGGTCGGTCCACTAAGATACTCTAACTCTCACCCATCAAGCCCATCTTCAAACCTAAACTGCCGCAGGAAAAGAAATGCGGTGAGCTTAAAAAGCCCGGTGAGCAGATATATGAACGAAAGCTAGACAAAAGCGTAAATACGGAATGAAACAAAGGATCAATAGTAAGGTTACAACGGAAAGGAAACAATGAGTCAACGAGGATCCTGCAGAACACAATTATACAGATATCCAAAACACATATAACAAGGAGAACGAAGCAAAGCAAAGCATCTATGACATATATACAGGCACATACAAACCAGGCATACAAATACTGAAACATAAGCATGCATAGCAGGCGTCGCATCCACTCAACATAAGAATAGCATGCAATCATATCAGGCAACCAGAAAGTATATAAATCGAACAGAACTCTACAGGGAAAGCGGAAGCAATTAAATAATAAGTGAGCATGGCAATCACACAGGTCAGAACCCTTAGTTGAAAACATAACCAAGATATTATAATGTTGAAGTACTAACAAAGATCAAAAACATGGCGATCATACGTAACAAGTAGGAATACAATATGAACATTATAATTAAATGAATTAGGGACATAGCGGGGCAATTAAACAAGTTAACAAGCCAGACGTCATAAGTTGAACCATTTACCCACACAAACGGTAGCATAGACAGAAATGTAAACATGGCAGGTCAATCAACAAGCAGATAAGGATACAACGGATAGTCATAGTCCACGAGATTAATCGAACAAAGCACACATAATAAACCGACAAAACTAACGATTACACAGTAGCATGGTCACCAGACAATTCAAAGGATCACATCACAGTAAGATAGCATATCACCAGATGACCACAGGTAAATCTTATATCGCATACATACATATCATACAGAATAAACAGTAGTCGTATAAACATGAATATCATAATCAATCCAATGACATATAATAACCCGATGCGTGAATGGAACCATAGTCCAAATAACGGAATGAAAGTGTGATGATCAATATAATAGAGTATCTATATCTTGGTACAAGTAAATCATATAAGGGTATTGAGAAATGAACAAGTGTCTGATTATGGTGCGTTGGGGAATACGGAAGCAATATAGGTTTATCAAAAGTGTAAGGGTTATCGAATCTATCCCGAGCCAACAAAACAAACCATATCAATAGTGGCAATAGCGACCAAGTTACCAATAGTAACCATTGTATTCGGAGGGTGACCTCGGAATACCAAACCAATATGAGGGAGACCTCGGTAATCAGTGGAGTAGCTAGCTCCCAAATGTGAGGGGTGTATTGCACACGCACCACATCACCAAAACAATATATCAATATCAATACAATACAAATCTAGGATGCATCCATACGCCCGCAAAACAATAGTGGCCATACAATATATCCGAAGCGCATAATCGATACAAAATAGGGACGGTGTGGAACATCACTCAACCACACTAAAGTCATGCCATTGGTGCATCAATGACACGGACATGGAACCCCATGCCTAGTTAATGGCTCGGGTATCAATCGAAGGTCAAACAAAGGTTCAAAGTGTAGCAATATATAGGTCTTCACAATCAAAGGTTCAATATCAATGGTTCACAATTCGAGGTTCATAACAACGGTCCAATATCAAAGTTCGTGAGCAGCAGTTCAATATCAAAGTTCAGTAGCAACAGTTCAATATCAAACGTTCAATATCATAGGTTCAATAGCACAGGTCAATAGCAACAGTTAAGTAGCAAAGGGTTCAATAACGGAAGTTCAGTAACAGTGATTCAATAACAGAAGGGTCAATAGCAAGGCAAAGATTCAATAGCAATAGTTCAATAGCAAAGGAATCGATATCAAAGGTTCAATATCAGAGGGTCAATAGCAAAGGAATCATAGCAATGAAATATCATAAGCGAAACAAAGTCGAAGGATCGAAAATCATAAGAAACCCCACGAAAAGGGATAGAATATCATGCCTTACTCAAGCAAGCAACAACGAAAGTAAAGTCAAGAATTGAGGTCAATCCACTTGCTTGAACCTATATGAATTAGATAGCGCTTAAATAAGAATCAGATTACTCGTTTTAGACGGCTTTCCCTTTTTAGCAGGTTTCCACTTTATGTAATCTTTCCATTTTAAATAACTTCCTATTTTTGGTAACTTTCTATTTTTGACAGGTTTCCATAATTAGTAACTTTCCATAAATAACAGGTTTCTGTATTTAGCAAGTTTAGCCATTTAGGATGCATTTAAAGATATATTATGTTAAATGATTATTATAATACTTTGAAGATCATTTATGCCAAATTATACAAGTTTAGGGTCTATAGTGTAAATATTATAAAGTGTAGGGTCTAAATTGTAAATATAACATTTTTTTTACCCATTTTACTAATTTACTCCTTTTAGTTGTTACATTTACCAATCAAACCCTTTAGTTTCAATAATGCACGAAAACAAGCCTTACATCTAGTTAATCTTGACTCAAAATTAGACTATCGTAAACGCATGTTTCCAGTCCTATTTAAAACATGTAAAGGACCAATTATAAGGGTGTCGTGTGGTGTTATACGAAACATTCTCAAGACCAGCTTTGAACCTTAATATCGACATGTATGCATAGGTTTGTTTAGGACTTTATGAAGCTTACGCATATTAGATTAGCTTTAGCTTCCTTTTAATATATTAAGTACATGTTATATGCATAAAAGACATGCGCATAGGCTTTAGCATACGACCAGATTTTATACACCAAAATAACATATACGTTAGGTTTAAATTGTGATTTTATGTTGACAATAAACTAGGTTTAGCCTTAGCTTGTTTAATCCATAAATGAGCCATGTTCCAATCATAAACCATGCATAAGAACTCCAAAAACCCACGACCAGAAACATAAACAAAACAGAATTTATGATGTGCATTATACGATCCATATCAAGATCTTTTCATGATTTCATGTAGTCCAAATGTTAGGTTAGTTTGCTTAGTCTTATAATTTTCGTAACATGTGTATCCTAGTAAAAAAAACACAAGCGTAGGCTGGACATAAACACACGTCTAAAATCAGAACCCAACATGAAAACGAAGGGAGGTAAGATTACCCTTGATGCGTGTACCAGGAGGAAGAGACAAGGACAAACGAAACAAACCAAACACCCCTTTGTGAGCCTTAGTTCACCACGACAGCAGCAGCAAATGAACCCACAACCAAAGCCAAGTGAACCTCGTATCGACCACGTGTTTCCAGCCCTTAACAACACCCTACGAAACCTTTCTTGGAGCCCTTATGTCGACAGAAACTGGATGGGATGGAGGAAGTATTTTTTGCCGTATATTTTATGTGAAAGAGTTAGGGTTGTGATGTGTTTTATTTGAATGGAATATTGTAAGCATTTAAAGATAACTTGAGACATTTTAGGAGGTGATTGAGGACCTAAGCGTTTCTATAGAGCCGATCAAGGGGATTTCAAAAACCAAATCATGCATTTATTCATCTTCCAAAAATATACCTTGAACACTTTATTTATTTTATGTAGTATATGGTACAAGTAACCTTTTTAATGTGTTATAATCATTTATTATTATAAGTATAAGTTTTATTTGAAAGTCTTGTGTAAATTAATTATTATTACGAGTCCAACGATTCCACGAGCTTGTTATATGTCGCGAGTTATTAGTTGAGGGTATTATAGTATTTTAACGCGTTCACGGAATTTTAGGGTTTTACAACTCTTCCCCTCTAAAAGAAAATTTTCGTCCTCGAAAATTGAAATCGCAAAGGTACACAGAGACGTACACGTTTAGTGCAGACGTAGCAATCCATGGTTTCGCACATATTATAACGATTTCGGTTCCAAAGAATACAAGAATTATACGCAACATACGTCAGTGAGAATCTCGCAAGAAGGTACAGAATTTCAAACGAACATGAGGATTGACAACTAACGGATATGAGTCCTAATCCATTCACGTACCAACCCCAGGCATTTCCCAAGACGTCGTATGAGTTCAATAAGTTCATATTATATGATCTCGGTATTATCACGTTGATCAGGCGTCATAATACTTGCATCACATAACAAGTCCTTATTGTCATCATATTTTGTCCCGGGTCATGACAAATCACAAAACCAATATCACACAAAACATAACACATACAGATATCCAGCAACATACCCAAGCAGACCAGATTCACATACGTACAACATAAACTACAGCAAAACAACTTACCATAACACAAGAGAAGGAGGCCAACCACTAGCTTGAAACGGCTCCTCATGACTCATTATTGACGATCCAAAAATAAAGCTGAGATATCACCAAAATGCTAAATGATAAAACTTCACGATTCAAACCGAGTTCTGAACGAATCAAAGAAAAGTAATGCCGATCAAAATCACATAACAAGATATCAAACCGCCTCAAAACGCATGACAAACGAATTAGAGTAACACAAGTCGCGCCCAGATCACATGAAGTGGATGAACCTTCTTAGACACCGGTTGAATCTTGTCTCCATCTTTTGCGTCTTTGGTTGATCCGTCCGCTTCCTCCAACAAAGATCCCGATATTTCCAAGAAGACAATAGTCGGGTGCGGCTTCGCTTCACGAACCTCTCCGGCTCGTGGATGCGACAGAACGCAGGTCGGCACTATCATCTTCGGCTCCACGGTTAGTCTCCATCTAACGATCAATAAACGGATGTGCTAAAACAAAATCAAATGCAAAGGGAAGGAGGCCAAACCGGTGAAGATAAACGAATATCAAAATCATATCGAACGACAATCAAAATAATCGGAGAAGATCGTAAGCAGACGAAGCCTAGTGTCTACCCAAGTCCTCACGTGTCAATCCTAAGGTCAACAAGATTAAACCTTTGCTCGATACCATAATTGTAACACCCCAACCCGACAAGGGTAGAAGTGTCACATTCGGTGTCATATCAGAACATACAAATAAAATATTTACAAACGGAAACCTTAAAAATTAAGTTTCAAATCATATAAACAAATGTCTGACGAGGAAAATACAATATCCAAAATGAATGAAATCTCAAAACAAAACTCTTCAAAATAAATCCATAAGTGTTATGGTACTAGGGTCGGTCCACTAAGATACTCTAACTCTCACCCATCAAGCCCATCTTCAAACCTAAACTGCCGCAGGAAAAGAAATGCTGGTGAGCTTAAAAGCCCGGTGAATGATATAACAGATCTAAAGCTAGACAAAAGCGTAAATACGGAATGAAACAAAGGATCAATAGTAAGGTTACAACGGAAAGGAAACAATGAGTCAATGAGGATCTGCAGAACACAATTATACGAGATATCCAAAACAAATATAACAAGGAGAACGAAGCAAAGCAAAGCATCTATGACATATATCTGAGCACATACAAACCAGCATACAACATCAAACATAAGCATGCATAGCAGCGTCGCATCCACTCAACATAAGAATAGCATGCAATCATATCGTGCAACCGAAAGTATATAAATCGAACAGAACTCTACAGGGAAAGCGGAAGCAATTAAATAATAAGTGAGCATGGCAATCACACAGGTCAGAACCCTTAGTTGAAAACATAACCAGTATTATAACAGCAGAAGTACTAACAGCAGTCAAAACATGGCAGTCATACGTAACAAGTAGGAATACAATATGAACATTATAATTAAATGAATTAGGGACATAGCAGGGCAATTAAACAAGTTAACAAGCCAGACGTCATAAGTTGAACCATTTACCCACACAAACGGTAGCATAGACAGAAATGTAAACATGGCAGGTCAATCAACAAGCGAGATAAGGATACAACGGATAGTCATAGTCCACGAGATTAATCGAACAAAGCACACATAATAAACCGACAAAACTAACGATTACATAAAGTAGTATGGTCACCGAGACAATTCAAAGGATCACATCACGGTAAGATAGCATATCATCGATGACCACAGTAAATCTTATATCGCATACATACATATCATACGAGAATAAGCGAGTCGATAAACATGAATATCATAATCAATCCAATGACATATAATAACGATGACGTGAATGGAACCATAGTCCAAGTAACGGAATGAAAGTGATGATCAATATAATGGAGTATCTATATCTTGGTACAAGTAAATCATATAAGGGTATTGAGAAATGAACAAGTAAGACAGATTATGGTGCGTTAGGGAATACGGAAGCAATATAGGTTTATCAAAAGTGTAAGGGTTATCAGAATCTATCCCGAGCCAACAAAACAAACCATATCAATAGTGGCAATAGCAGCCAAGTAACCAATAGTAACCATTGTATTCGGAGGTGACATCGAATACCAAACCAATATGAGGAGACCTCAAGAACTGTGGAGTAGCTAGCTCCCAAATGTGAGGGGTGTATTGCACACGCACCACATCACCAAAACAATATATCAATATCAATACAATACAAATCTAGGATGCATCCATACCGCAAAACAATAGTGGCCATACAATATATCCGCGCGATAATCAATACAAAATAGGGACGGTGTGGAACATCACTCAACCACACTAAAGTCATGCCATTGGTGCATCAATGACACGGACATGGAACCCCATGCCTAGTTAATGGCTCCTGTATCAATCAAGGGTCAAACAAAGGTTCAAAGTGTAGCAATATATAGGTCTTCACAATCAAAGGTTCAATATCAATGGTTCACAATTCAGAGGTTCATAACAACATTCAATATCAAAGTTCAAGAGCAGCAGTTCAATATCAAAGTTCGAGTAATAGCAGTTCAATATCAAACGTTCAATATCATAGGTTCAATAGCACAGTCAATAGCAAGCAGCTTAAGTAGCAAAGGGTTCAATAACGGAAGTTCGAATGATGATTCAATAATGAGGGTCAATAGCAAGGCAAAGATTCAATAGCAATAGTTCAATAGCAAAGGAATCGATATCAAAGGTTCAATATCAGAGGGTCAATAGCAAAGGAATCATAGCAATGAAATATCATAAGCGAAACAAAGTCGAAGGATCAGAAAATCATAAGAAACCCCTACTGAAAAGGGATAGAATATCTGTACCTTATTCGAAGCAAGCAACAACGAAAGTAAAGTCTAGAATTGAGGTCAATCCCGCCGCCCGGAACCTATATGAATTAGATAGCGCTTAAATAAGAATCAGATTACTCGTTTTAGACGGCTTTCCCTTTTTAGCAGGTTTCCACTTTATGTAATCTTTCCATTTTAAATAACTTCCTATTTTTGGTAACTTTCTATTTTTGACAGGTTTCCATAATTAGTAACTTTCCATAAATAACAGGTTTCTGTATTTAGCAAGTTTAGCCATTTAGGATGCATTTAAAGATATATTATGTTAAATGATTATTATAATACTTTGAAGATCATTTATGCCAAATTATACAAGTTTAGGGTCTATAGTGTAAATATTAAAAAGTGTAGGGTCTAAATTGCAAATATAACATTTTTTTTACCCATTTTACTAATTTACTCCTTTTAGTTGTTACATTTACCAATCAAACCCTTTAGTTTCAATAATGCACGAAAACAAGCCTTACATCTAGTTAATCTTGACTCAAAATTAGACTATCGTAACGCATGTTTCCAAATTCTATTTAAAACATGTAAAGGACCAATTATAAGGGTGTCGGTGGTGTTATACTGAAACATTCTCAAGACCACTTTGAACCTTAATATCGACATGTATGCATAGGTTTGTTTAGGACTTCATGAAGCTTACGATATTAGATTAGCTTTAGGAGGCGTTTGGTTGGGGTAATTTGAAATTCCGGAATTTTAAATTCTAGAAAATTTAAATTCTTGAGAATTTAAAATTCGAATTTAAAATACCTTCGATATTTGGTTGGGGTAATTTAAAATTAGGATTTTTTTTTTTTTTTTTTTTTTTTTTTTTTAATATAAATTTCATAAAATTCTATTTAAAAGTTTATAAAAAATTAAAAAAGTTTAGAAAAATTTATAAAAAAAGTTTATAAAAATTTATAAAAAAGTTTATAAATAATTTATGAAAAAATTTATAAAAATTTATTAAAAATTTATAAAAATTTATAAGAAATTTATAAAAAATTAAAAAAAGTTTATAAAAGTTTATAAAAAGTTTATAAAAAGTTTATAAAAATTTCTAAGAAATTTATAAAAATTTATAAAAAAAAATTTAAAATAAAAGTTTATAAATAATTTATAAAAGATTATAAAAAGTTTATAAAAAAGTTTACAAAAATCTATAAGAAATTTATAAAAATTTATAAAAATTTATAATAAAAGTTTTAAAAATCTATAAAATAGTTTATAAAAAAGTTTATAAAAAATCATAAATATTATATTTAAAAGTTTATAAAAACAATAAGAAAAAGTTTATAAATTTTTTCAAGTAAATTAAAATTCTCACTTTTGGAGGATTCGATTCTCCCATTTTGGCAATTGGGAATTGTAAATTACTTCAAATTCCTCCATTTGAGTTACTAAACATGACATTTGAAGGAATTAAAATGCAAACGCCTCCAATATCCCCAAATTGCCTCCAACCAAACGCCCCTTAGCTTCCTTTTAATATATTAAGTACATGTTATATGCATAAAGACATGCGATAGGTTTTAGCATACGACCGATTTTATACACCAAAATAACATATACGTTAGGTTTAAATTGTGATTTTATGTAGACAATAAACTAGGTTTAGCCTTAGCTTGTTTAATCCATAAATGAGCCATGTTCCAATCATAAACCATGCATAAGAACCCAAAACCCACGACCGTAAAACATAAACAAATGTAATTTATGATGTGCATTATACGATCCATATCAAGATCTTTTCATGATTTCATGTAGTCCAAATGTTAGGTTAGTTTGCTTAGTCTTATAATTTTCAGAACATGCGTATCCTAGTAAAAAACACAAGCGTAGGGTGGACATAAACACACGCCTAAAATCGAACCCAACATGAAAACGAAGGAGGTAAGATTACCCTTGATGCGTGTACCAGGAGGAAGAGACAAGGACAAATGAAACAAACCAAACACCCCTTTGAGCCTTAGTTCACCACGACAAAGAAGAACAAATGAACCCACAACCAAAGCCAAGTGAACCTCAGATCGACCACGTGTTTCCGACCTTAACAACACCCTACGAAACCTTTCTTGGAGCCCTTATGTCGATGTAAACCGGATGGGATGGAGGAAGTATTTTTGTCGTATATTTTATGTGAAAGAGTTAGGGTTGTGATGTGTTTTATTTGAATGGAATATTGTAAGCATTTAAAGATAACTTGAGACATTTTAGGAGGTGATTGAGGACCTAAGCGTTTTATAGAGCCGATCAAGGGATTTCAAAACCAAATCATGCATTTATTCATCTTCCAAAAATATACCTTGAACACTTTATTTATTTTATGTAGTATATGGTACAAGTAACCTTTTAATGTGTTATAATCATTTATTATTATAAGTATAAGTTTTATTTGAAAGTCTTGTGTAAATTAATTATTATTACGAGTCCAACGATTCCACGAGCTTGTTATATGTCGCGAGTTATTAGTTGAGGGTATTATAGTCTTTTAACGCGTTCACGGAATTTTAGGGTTTTACATCTAAACTACTACCAGGCTTAACAAAGTAATAGTAATTTTTTGAACCCAGCTCGTAACCCAATTTATACATAAGAACATCCAACTCTTCAATTGACACACTATCAACATCAACCAAATCAACTAAAGTTTACATACCTCCATCGTATATTCTACTAGGCCAGTATTTAAAAACACCATTGTGATGAACCCTCATGCTAAACATATTAGATCTACCACCTGAAAACATGTTAATAGAAAAGACCACATAATCAGAACTTAATTGCCAAAAATAAAATATACCCCAATTACAAATCCCAATGTTTATAACAAAATAAAAACCGTACCGTATTTCTTCTTAGCAGAGTTGTACAGAACGGTATCATCAACTGGATAACCTGGATGTCTTCTTACTTTCCATAGAGTAAAATCCATGTATTGGTTTTCTAAACAATAACAACTGGTTTTGTAACATGCAATTAGGGTTTGTGAATTGTGATCATTCTTGTAAAGAAAGTTGTGGGACGAAAAATAAAATACATTCTATGTGTTTATAGGGCGGGAAGAGGGATAGGACATGTGGAAATAATACAGACTTTGTTTATCGAAATAACAAAATGACATTTGTGCCCTCTGACTAAAGACAAAAGCAAACGGCGAGTAACGAGGTTGACCAACGGAAAAAGGGTCAAGGGATCAGTTTAGCCTCAAAAACTTGGAAAAGGGGCTGCTGGCGACGAAAATCTCATGTTACGGTTCCATGCGATGTTTTTGGACAAGTTTAGGGACCAACAGTGTATTTTGATCTAAAAATAAAGAGTGTGCAAATCACCTCATTCTTTAAATGCTAAACCCTCAAAACAAACACGCTCTTAAGTCATTCACTAGTACAAAAATGGGATTTGGTCACACATGGGCGAAATGGAACGGCCACACATTCACATATTTGGCCACTTTATGCTTAATTGTATGTGACTAAATATACAAAAAAAAAATGTTTTGTGTGACTATACAATGTTTACGCTCACTAATACTGATTAATCAAACTAAATTTGTACCTAATTAGTCACATGTTAAGGTTTTGGTTACTGTTTTGTAATAGAGACTAAAAAGAGCTCAAACATGTGACAGTAGGTACCTTACGGTCACGCGACCTTTAGTCACACACACTCGAAAAATCATGTGTGACTATATGTATATCGTCACACTTATTGGGTGTAGCCAAATCCACTTTTTGTTCTGGTGATTGTAACCTTAGAGCGGTCGTAATCAAAACTCTATCACTGCATCAATCACCTCTATTACCTCTATTTTGTAAAGCATCTCCGTAGTAAGCTTTAGAGCTAGTTCTATTCTTTATGAATGTATATATTGGCCCATTTTTCGTCAAAAACAAAATATATTAAAGTTAAAATTGATTTCTGAGCACACAAAATATCCAGTATCAAGAAAATTTGCAAAAAGAGTATTTTCCAGCTTAATACTATTCACTGCATCAATCAAACTCACTACTCAATTTGTTAAAGAATCATGTAATGTGAATTCTTTCAGTAGGGTCGTGTCCGGTGTTTTAACTTTTGTTAAAAGAGAATCAAAGTAAATTTGTTTTATATATATTTGTTCTTACAATAATGTACGTGTTTAATTATGTCGGTCCCTTATAATCAATGCAAATATGTAAATAGTAACGTAATACTTGAGGGTAGGGTGTCAAATGGGTCGACCGACCGACCGAACCCGACCGAACCCGATAAGGCCTTATAGGGTCGGGTTGAGTCGGTCAAGTTAATTATCGGGTTTATCGGTCAACCCGATAAACCCGATAACTTATAGGGTCGGGTTCGGGTCGGGTTATATCGGGTCCAACTTATGTTTTACGTGTCTTTTATGTTGACCCGACCCGACCCGACCCGAGCAAGACCCGAACCCGATAACCCGATTTTTATAGGGTCGGGTTGCGGTTATATTTCGAAGAAACCCGACAAGACCCGGACCGATAGAGGCATCGGGCCGGGTTGACCGATTGACAGCCCTACTTGAGGGTGAATATGCAATATAGAGTCAAACCAACCACACTTGAAACGCTATTTTAAGAATGCATGACATGTTACTATTCTTTATTTCATTGTTCTTTTAAAGTCATATCTACTCTCCTTGAATTATTTCCACGATGATACTTTCTCATCAACACATCTTTTCTTTAAAACTTAGAATTTTATTAATTTACGTTCTTTTGATTTTCAAAGCCAATGCAAAATTACAGTCAAGATCACATAATCATGTGAAAGATAGCCAACAAAACCATTCGGTTTCGGCTATTTTAGTGTTTGGAGACTCGACTTCTGATCCAGGAAACAACAATTTCATTCTAACTCCTTTCAAGGGCAATTTTCCACCTTATGGGAGAGATTTTCCAAACCGAATACCCACAGGAAGGTTTACAAATGGATTGCTAGCTAGCGATTTAATTGGTAAGTTGGCACTATTGTGGCATTACTTTTGTTAAATTTCTTTTGCTTCATTTTGTCGTTTTTTTAGTACATGGGTTTTCTTACGTTATTGTTAGGACCCGTTAACAAGCAGATGATAATATTTATACGTTTTGTGAGTTTGGTGTCTGAAAAATTGTTGTGGTTGTGAATATGGGGTAGCTAGGTATCTTGGTGTAAAGGATAATGTGCCTCCTTATTTGGACCCTTCACTTACGGTTCATGATTTGTCAACTGGTGTCAGTTTTGCTTCGGCTGGATCCGGATATGATCCTCTTACACCAACAATAAGCGTAAATATCTCTCTCTCCTTATATATCTTTATATCATCCATTACTCCATATACACACACAATGGCATAAATGTGTGTTTTTGTATGTTTGTGCATGTTTAATATTCTGTATATAGGCATGTGAAATGTGAATGTATATTTAATAGACATTGCATACATACTCAAGTCATTATTGTGCCTCATTGTGAAAAAACATATTATAAAGAAAATAACAAGTTAAGTTCAAATTGTTTTCAGAAGAAATCAAGATACAAAGTTCAGTTAACGTAAAACATATATATGTGTGTGTCAATATCTTCAATTTATGTGAAGAATGCTTATTGTATGAATAATAGTAGATAGACAGCAGCAAAATATAGTTATTTGTGTTATCCGCTCAATTATATGAGTACTTTCCGTATATAATGATTTCTAGAGTGAAATTATATACGAGACTGAAGCTAGGATGTGTACTAGAATTTTAAAACGCACTAGCCCAAGGACCACTACAAGAATTTGGACTTCTGGCAAGGGTGACTTTTAAGCGGCGACGGATGTCATTGCTTTAAGTCCGCTTAACGACACAAAACCAAGTTTCAAAAGTCGGACTTTGACCAAAACTTTTAGCGACGACACATCATTGTTGGGCCGTCGCTAAAAGTTAGCTAGAAGGAAAAAAACTCGTGTCCAAACTTTGACCTTGACTTTTATCTATAGAGACGAGAGATTCGTCGCTACAGGTTTGACAATAAGTCTGGTTTTTGGTCTTGGTCAAACAAAAGTTTCCCTCCAAGACGAAAGGTTCTCGCAACCTTTTGCGGCGACACTATAGGTCAAAAAGTCGAAAAAGTGAAGGTCAATTCAAGCTTCATTATAGCGACAACATGTCGTTGCTATAAGTTGTGTCAAAAAGTTATAGTCAACAAGTAAAGTCAAGATATGTAGTCGCTATAAATCAAATTGTCGTTGCTATAACTTTTAGCGACGGTTTTATAGAGACGAGATTTGTAGCATCTATGTGTCGTCGTTATAAGTTATAGCGACGACTTCCATCGTCGCTAAAAACTCAATTTCCTGTAGTGAACCTTAATGTGGCCTCAGAGTATAAAACAATGATCATGTTAAAACATAACTTGATGGGTAAAATAAGCAAGTGACAAAGAAGAAATGAAGAAACTCGCTTTTTTTAAGATGTCTAAATTAGTGTCAATTGTTATGTGATTAACTCATCATGCATTTGTTTGCAGAACGTCATTCCGTTGCCACGACAATTAGAGTATTTCAGGGAGTACAAAACTAGACTAGCTGCAAAGTTTGGGGAAAAGAGAACAATGGAAATCGTTAACAATGCACTTTATATCGTGAGTGCGGGTACTAATGATTTTGTTGTTAATTATTTCACATTGCCAATTCAAAGACACAAATACAGTCTTCCGAGCTACATGGAATTCGTTATGAACAAACAACTGGATTTCTTGGAGGTAATTTGCTTCTATAACCCATTTTTTTACAGCTGAATAACTTTTGAAATTATAGTAATATTCATCTTTTGATTTTGATTTTGTTTTTGTTTAAAAAAAAACTAACCTTCGAGTAAAATACTACAGTATATAATTTAAAACCTGACAGCATCCATAAGTGACTTAACTATCACCGAATGGTTTAATAGTAAGACAACTAAACTCTTCACAAGATGTCTAGGGTTCAATCATCAATGACTTGTGCTTCGTACAGATGTGGTTGGCGAAGTGCGAAAGACAAATTTTTTTTTTTTTTTTTTTCAAAAAAAAAATGACTTAAGGCTCATGCACTTTGCCAACGGCATGCACATCTTTAACAAATTATTTAAGTGTACATCCTATGTCTTTTGGTTTGTCCAAGGTAGCTGTGTTTTTTAACTCGAAATTTCTACTCGAGTACTATTGAACCCTTTGCTTTAGATTAAGGATATGCATTTAAAAAGGTCAATCATTTATTTTAAAGTATGCCTGAATGTTTGCATCTTCTTCCTTGCTAGTTTTTTCCCTGGTTCTAAAAGAGTCAACTGTGACTAACTACTTTATACTAGTACTACATTTGCCTGAAGCACGTTTGCAGATTCTATGACTATATATAGTATACTATTCTATGGTTGTTTAACCTAATTAGACACTTATGCTGTAGTACAGTGAAAAAACATTGTACTAACAAGACTGCTTATATGGTAGAATTAGGTAAAATGTCGTTTCCTAAGCATAATTGAAGTTATTACTGTATGAAATTGATATCCAAACATCAGCCTTTAAAATGAGGGGTACCCAAAAACCCATAGTGAAAATCCAAGTTGGAGGTAAGTTGTCGACAGGCCGGACAACTTAAAGCCGCGAGAGAGCCACTTAGATCATTGCTCACCTGGACCCCACAGTGACTTTGCTTTGAGAGAACTAGCTACTATGATAGGTGAAACAAACTCACACCCCGCCACCACTCCCGGGCCTCTCTTGCGAGTTTACTGATATATATAGCCTATAATTAGCCTGATATAAAAAGAAATCTGAATCATACCCGCCCTATTATAAGGAAGTACATATTTTAGGTATTTCATGAGTTCTTGACATTTTTAGACCGACATATTCTTTTGCTGCCTATGAACCATCATTGTTGAAATAATGCTTCAAAAACAATTGCTATATTGTTTTAGCGTTTTTATAAATTAACTGTTAATCCATTTATACGACATTGTCACAATATATGTTAGTCATGTTGAAATAACTTAAGTATGGCGAGTTATACTACGTAATCCACAGTCGTGGTGAGATAGTGATTTACAAGGTTCTATGAGTCTTGCGAAATGATTTAGGGAGTTTAATTAGGATTTACCTTCCAGGTCACCAAAGGTGAAAGGTGGCTCGAGTTAGGTTTCTCTCTTGTCATAAAGAAAAAAAAAAATTTAAGAGTGATGCATAGTGTTTTCGGTTCTCTATTAATTATCTTATCTTAATTATTGGATATCATATAAGTTTGATGCTGACACAAATGTATAAATAATAGTATTAAGTGAGACGTTTAATTATGGACTATTATTTTTTGCGAAATAAAGTAGGAGATTAATCGATAATTTCAATTAAAATATTTTAAAAACATAATTTAAATAAACTATATTAATTAAAATTTAAAATTATAGTAATTAAGAGATAATTTAAATAAACCATATTAACGTATTAAAAGATAATTTAAATAAACTATATTAACTAAGTTTTACAATTAAAGATTTCAAAAAATGCACATGTATTCTTCATAAGAGCATCCACAACGGTGGACCTTTTAAAAGGTCTAAAAATTTATTAAATCACAATTTATAAAGTTTTTGATTTTATAAACATTGTTGCACTATGTATAAACTTTTTCAAGTTTATAAAATGCTTAACAATCACACATGCATTAAATTATGAAAAGGTTCAAGATTTCAAACATTTTTATCATATATGGACATGAAACATCAACTCACTATGATTAAAACAAATTATAAACCTTTTCATATATTTTAAAACTTTTTTTGAAATGACCATAATGAATGGCCTAAGTAATAGAAACACCATTCTCATAATAATTATTCTTCTTCTAATAAAAACGGATATCATTAATGACAAGTTGGATGGGAGGGATTATTGGTGGTCCTATAGTTTGGGGATAAGCCAATAGTCGACGGTTGATCCAACTAAGACCTACTACATTCATTTGGATTTAATGTTTGTTTGTCCATCACAAATACTCGATATCAAAAATATAACTAAAATGTATTTAATAAACATTAATTAAACATATAAATTATCTTAGCTACATGTGATTTTTTATTTAATAACCTTGACGTGTTTTTTCGCATCCGAACCAATGCCCTATAGACACTTATTAGACAATTCCTAAATCCATATATCTGATAAAAATTATATAAATTATATAAGGTGAACACTCATCTTTAAACAAAATCATTACACTTTACATTAGTTTTACATATTTTATAGTGGAGAGTTGACAATTTTGTTTAACTAATAAAGAATAATCATACTCATCATAATTTGAAGGTTGATCATAATTTTTTGTAAACTCTGTAACGATGTTCATTGAGGTGTAAAAGGCTAAACATTCTTCATTACAGACAAAATATCGTATTGAATTGAAAACTTGTGAATACAACTATATAATTTTAATAACACGTCTTTTAGTGCTTGATGAAATTTTTATTAAATGATAAATTATTGTTCATCACACATTTAAAATTTGCGTATCATAATTGCAAACGTTGTTCATCATATTTTTAAAAATTATTAGTTGAGTAGTATATGAGGGTGTAGAGGTGCGTTGTCGTCTGGCGCCGAAAAAATTTTATATATATATATATATATATATATATATATATATATATATATATATATATATATATATATATATATATATATATATATATATATATATATATATAGGATCAAATAAGAAGAAAAAATAAAATGAGAAAGATAAGAAGAAAGCACCACATTTCGTGACGCACCTATTAAAATAGATCATCCCTCGAAAATCTCTCCATTATTCAAATACGTATTATAAATTCTTCTTATTCTTCTCATTTTGGCTTTTTCTTCTTATCTGATCCCTTCCCTATATATATATATATATATATATATATATATATATATATATATATATATATATATATATATATATATAAGAATAAGAAGGATTTAACCACACATTTCAAATAGAGAGAGATTTTAAGGGGAGATGATCCATTTTGTAGATGATCTGAAAAATGGTTGTGGTTTTTCTTATCATTTTATTTTAATTTTCTTCTCATTCGATCCAAACTCTCTCTATATATATATATATATATATATGAAATCTTTACATCAAGATTATAAACCCCTGCACATAGTGAAAATAAGATAAAACCCCACACACGTTGACAGTTGCATATAAAGTCATCATGTGTACAATCAACTTTATTTTTCACTATGTAATCGGGGGTTTATAGAGTAATAAGTGTAAGTACTACACTGCACAGAATAAGATTTCTATATATATTTTATAAAAGTGACTTCATGTATTTATTTTAAAGTGTTGCATTGAAAAATGCTAGTCAGGGTACTTTGAAAATGATTATTTCTTATTTTATCTTCAAAAAGATTATTTACTTTCTATTTTATGCCCCGTTTTTGTCTTTAAACTGAATTATGTGCATGGGTCCATAAACTCAAAAACGGCCTTGAATTTATTAGCGACTACAAACCTTTTTTATCAAATACTAAATGTATTTCAAGTTTATTTACACTTTAGAATCTGACGAATACCTTCAGATTTAACAGTTAGAATACTATTTTACTTGGCATTTATGGGAATACCTAATAGGCGTTTTCATACTACTTGATTTTCTTGAAAAGTTAGAATTGACCTTGATTTTGGATTTATCTATTTTATTTGTTGGGGGGCGGGGTATTACAACTCACTTTTCATTCCTTAAATTAGTTTAGATTGATATATGTAGCAATGTTCTTGTATTGGCTAACAATAATGATGAACAATTACAAAATTTTGTTTATTTTGTTGCCCATATTCGTATAGAGGGCGGTTATTCTAATTTGTAATTAAAGAGGAATTCATGACGGTCTTTATTTTGGAGATAGTGATAAGTTTGAATCGAGGACGTGAAGTTTATGACTTTAAAGAGAGAGAGCAACTCTAAAAAATAATGTTGAATCCTATTTTAGGAAAAGACTATTACCCTTTAAATCTTAAATTTCTAAAAGACAAAATGTATGTTTCGTCCATTTATATTTACCTAAATCACACTCGTTGTTTTTATTTGACTTTAATTAAACACGCAACTCTAAACTTTCAAATTAATTGCATTGATGGTCCTATTTTAGGAAATAGGACTATCCCCGTAATAAACTATATATTATTACACATACGATCCTTATTTTAAATATAGTGACCATCGATCCAACTAGTTTGAAGATTAGATATCACGCTACAATTAGAGTCGAATAGGAACAACGGATGTCATTATAAGTAAACCACATGGTCATAACATGTATTCCTTCAGTCCCAAAATAATTGTCTTGTTTTGACATTTTGAATTATTTTCTTTTCAAACTTTGACTTTAAATATTTTTGTTTGTATTATATAATACTTGATGAAAATTATACTAATGAAAATACATTTAAAACCTAATCAATCCATATATTTTGTAGAGTGTTATATAACCAAAACAATTAAGGTTAAAGTTGGAAAAAAAGTTTAAAAATTAAAACAAGACAATTATCTTATGACGGAGTATTTCTATCTAAAAATATCAATAATATAGACCAAGGGCAGTTTGGTTAAATTTGGGATTTGTTATAGGACCCCATGATGTGATGTTTTGTCCTTCACCCCTACTCATCCTGTTTAACACATTTTTATTAGTTTGTGTTCGTGTATTCATCGGTTTAAAACATTTAACTTATTAAATTTTATATTTTTATTCTTACTTTCAAGTTTATAGCTTTATAATAATTAAAAAAAAAAAAAAATAATAAAAGGGGGTGGGTAGTTTAAAACATTTAACTTATTAAATTTTAAATTTTTATTCTTACTTTCAAATTTATAGCTTTATAATAATTAAAAAGAAAAGAAAAAATAATAAAAAAGGGGGGGTGTTGCCGTTTGTATTATGAGGGGTTTGTATATAATGCCCTATTTAATATTGATAAATCCTAATGGATTCGAGAGGTTTTCATTTTTTTTCTTTTCTGTTTTTTTCCTTTTTGGATTTTTTTTACTCTTTCCTTCTTTTTAAACTTGTGGATTTCACTTTTAACCACATATTACCTTATTTTAATTTTAATTTGTTTATTTTTCATTTTCCAATTCTATTTCTATCTTAAAACAGCATATACATACTTTTTTGATCAAATTCTTATCGCAATCTATAACAAACAAATCCTAACTTAAATCTTACATGAGAAAACTAAATTTTAATCCTGATCATAATCCAATCTAAACTCATCAACAAAACAAGCACACCCTAAAACACCAATAAGACACTAAAACACAAATAATCAACTTTTCTTACAGCAATAAGAATATGTATTATTATTTTGGGTTTTGATAACAATAACCCTTATGGTTGTTGTTAACAACTAATTACCAAATTTCATGTTATTATAACAATACACAATGTTCAAACAAGCCGATATAGTCACAATTTATGACCTTACTGTTAACATTCCCGTTCAAAAACTTTACTCCGTATCTTTTAAGTATTAAATTTGCTTGAAGGTTGTCCAAATTATATCAACCGCTTATATACTTCTTTAAATCAGGGCTTGCACGATGAAGGAGCTCGCAAGATGTTAGTTGCTGGGCTACCTCCAATGGGTTGCTTGCCCATTGTCATAACTCTTTTTTCTGAAAATGCATTTCTTGATCGTGGCTGTATTGATTTCTTCTCATCTGTTGGGAGGAGTTACAATTCTTTGCTCCAAACCCAACTTAATATCATGCAAGTTAATCATGCAAAACAAGGAAGCAAGGTCGTCTATCTTGATACGTATTCAACGTTATTTGATGCAATCGCTAACGGTAAATATGGTAAGCCTAGTTCCTTGAGTTGCTTACGTGATTTAATGCTATACATAGTATAATCTCATCTAACACATATTTGTTTGATGCGTATTTATCAGGATTTAAAGAAGTTAAACGTGGTTGTTGTGGGACTGGCTTATTAGAAACAACATTCCTATGCAATCATAAATCAAGTACTTGCACAGATGCATCTAAATATGCATTTTGGGACTCTATACATCCAACTGAACAAATGTATAGAATTTTCTTTGATTCAACTAAACATGTTGTTGACAACATCATTAAGGGCTAAACTAATGTACTTATTAATTATGGGCCTTATGTTATCAAACAAGTTTTCGATTCAAGAGTGGGTTAATGTTTAAATCATATATAAGCTTAATTGCTTCAGTCCAACATATGGTACTAATCGACAAGTAAATGTATACTGTATTATTTTAATTTCATTTGTTAAAAAAATTATGTGAGTTGCTTTATTAGTGTCTCATTCATTTTAGTATTATATAATACTAGGCGAATACTCGCGCCTAGAGGCAACGGTTTCAAGCGTCAGATAACTAATGATTTGTGATATTGTGGTGAGTGTTTTGTGTAGCGTTTAAAATAGAACGTGAACCGATAAAAATGCAATTGCAAACGGTTGTTCTATACGATAACTAAAGTCTAGACGAAATTTCTTAACATCTATCAAACAACATATAAAAACATTTAATGAAAATGAAAGTAAACATTACATTAGTTATAAATAAAAACTAACAACACACGTTACTTGTCGCGTAAAAACTAACAAGGATGTGATTAATGGTGCCATTGTTAAAAAGAACGCAATACCAAAATTAGCATGAATGTGATTAGCCCAAAATAAAAAACAATGGGCTAATTTTGGCTATTTTCAGAAAGATTTGGGCACATTTAGCCCCATCTTTTTTTAAATGCCAGATTTAATTTATTGAAAGTTAAAAACGCACTAACTAACACATATTTTCTCTTAATTGTAAAACATTATACTGTTTTGAAGAAAAGCTTATATATATAATATATTTATATAATGATGATCGTTTTGTGTTAAAAACGTTTATGGGTTCTAAACGAAAAATAGCAAAAGTTTGAAGATTTGGGATTAAACATAATGTTTTGAAACCGGTTCGACCGGGTGGTTCAACCGTTGAACCGCTCTCCCGAAAAACGGGTCGATTTAAACCGAAGTCAACTCGATAGGTGGGTCAAACGGGTCAAATTAAGCGTGGTCAACCCATCGGGTTTAGGCGTCCGGGTCAACCCGGTTTTCGATATGTATTAATAGTTTCAAATTTTCACTTTTTACTTTTGGTTTTCCTTTATATATAGTATACCAGGTACCCAGCGTTGCGGTGGCGGGTACCACTGTGACGATTAAGGAGAAATAGATCTCGATGAGACCGATTCACCGCTTTATCGGTTTCAACGGTCCTTTCTAGTTCGTTTTGGATGGTACTGTTATTGGTTAATTAACCCGCATGGCGACAACTTGGTTTCCGGTTGAACCGTTGGTCCGATCCGATTTTCAAAACTATATGTACCATCAACTTGTTAACTTGCATGAAGTTTTATATGTTTTATTAATTTGTATAATGTGTATAATAACATATACTTTCTATTTTAGGGTATTTTAAAAATAACATTAATTAGTGTGTTTAATTATTTTATATTTAGATTTATGTTGTAGTTTGTTTAAATTGTACATTGTGAAAATTTTATTGTACTTTTTAGTAAATGGTGTTTTAATTGGTTGTTTTTAATTTGGTGGATATGCTTTTAAATGATTGTACAATGTGAATAAATTATTATATTTTTAAGTAATGGGGTGCTTTAATAATATTATTAATTACACAATATATTTCTCTCACCCTTGACTTTCAACTTTTCACTTTTCGAAGGTTTGACCGTTTTTCTATTATATCTAGTATAGATACATGTCAATATCGAAGGGTGCAGGTGTTAAATAATACGTCTTTGTATTTGTATACTTTCAAGTAGGGTGTCAATATCCCGACCCGACCAAGTATATTCGGTCGGGTTACTCGGGTTAGAAATTGAATTGGGTTATTGGTCAACCCGAGAACCGAATATTAAATAAGGTGTATCGGGTTGAGTTTTTGATTAAGTCGGGTTCGGTCAAACCGTTTGACCGAATAAGGATTTTTATTTTTTATATATTTGTTTTGAAATTTTCTATATAAATTAAAACAAATAGACAATTTTTCACTATTTAACTTATATTCGGGTTGACCGAACCCGAATTAGCTCGACCGAGTTGACCCGACCGAATTGACCCGAACCCGACTAACCCGAGTTCAAATAGGGTCGGGTTCGGTAAATTATTTTAGCCTTGACCGACTTTGACCAATTCAATCGACCGAACCTTACCAACCCGAATTCGAATGACACCCCTACTTTCAAGATCAATGTTTCAAATTTTACCGAATGGAAATGATTATTGCATATCAATCTTCTTTTTTTTCTTCTATTGCATTGAGTATCGTAGAGCAAAGGCTATCACAAAGTCGTTCTTAGTGTAATATAATGACTCGAATGTCTCTCAAGCAATTCGCGGTGAATTGTGTTAGCGTCACCTCAATGGCAATGTATTAAGCGTTTGTTTTAGGTGTGCATGTGTGTGTTTTAGAAGGTTCCATTTTCTTTGTCACCGAAATATGTCCCTCAAGCTAATCACAAGAATGAGAAAAACATTACATTTTTTTTTCAAATAACGAAATTTTATTACAAACACAAAAGCTAGCAAGAAGCTAGAGGTGGATCGTTTAGCCGGTATTCTTGGATGCAAGGTGGCGCTCTTCCTTTGATTATTTGGACATCAAAGTTGGCGCTAACATGAATAGGGTTGTTTATTGGAATTCGGTTATTGAAATAATTCATTCTCGGTTGAATTCTTGGAAGGCTAAGACTTTATCTATTGGTGGTCGTTTGACCCTTATAAAATCGGTTCTTTCAAGTCTTCCAATCTACTACTTTTCTCTGTACAAGGCTCCATGTAAAGTTATTGATTCAATTGAAAGCGCTATGAAGAAGTTTCTTTGGGCAGGTACAAGTGAGAGCAATAAAATTCATTGGGTAGCATGGGAAGTTGTCACTACTCGCAAAAAGGATGGAGGTTTGGGAATTTCGAAAGTAAAGGATGTCAATGCGGCTCTTCTTTTAAAATGGGCTTGGCGTTTCAAGACTCAAAGTGGGAGACTTTGGCGCGATGTTGTTTTAGCAATTCATGGTGGCCGAAACAAGTGGTGTTTTTTGCCTCTTGACCGGAACCATGCAGGTTGCTGGAAGGCGCTCGTTACAGCAATGGAAAAGCTTCGGATTGCAGGTACTCAGGTTGATTGGTTTTTTAAAGGGAAGTTGGGAATGGCCATCACCCGGTTCGGAAGGACATGTGGTTGGAACCAAAGCTTTGATGTATAGATGGCCTAATCTTTACGCAGAAACGGACAAAACCGCAAGATTTGCTATGAGATTGTTATGTCCGGTTCCGAGGTCTCTCTCTCGGCTGGATGGAATGCGTCTTCCTCTACAGTGGAAGAAATCTCCGAATTGCAAGATGTTTTTTATATGCTTTCCTTGGTCAAATTTTCAGGTAATAATGACTCTTGGCTTTGGGATGATGAAGGTAAGGCTCCTTTCTCTGTTGCGCTTGTAAAAGATTTATTTAGGAAGGACCGAAATGAGTACCGGCCGCACAACATGAAATGGGAATCATGGGTCCCCCTTAAAGTTAACATTCTTATGTGGAGAATTGAAATGAATCGCATTCCAACACGTCTAGCTTTACATTATCGACACATTTTTTTGACGGATATAACATGTCCCCTTTGCGAGGTGGTCGATGAAAGCTCCTGCCATGT
Source organism: Chrysanthemum lavandulifolium (assembly GCA_022545495.1). Classification (NCBI taxonomy): domain Eukaryota; kingdom Viridiplantae; phylum Streptophyta; class Magnoliopsida; order Asterales; family Asteraceae; genus Chrysanthemum; species Chrysanthemum lavandulifolium. The sequence continues at coordinate 186,331,226 of CM040241.1, forward strand.
TCTTGCTGATTGTGGGTTCTCGTTTGGTGTGTGGAGCTCCATTTGGAAGTGGTGTAAATTGGATCCTATCTATGTCTTTGATATTGACGATCTTCTGCACATTCATAAAAATGTCAAAGGGCCGAAATGGGCGAAGAAGGTAATTAGGGGGATTATTATGACTACCTGTTGGGCCATTTGGAATGCGCTCAATAAAAAGGTTTTCGATGATCACAATCCTAAGGTGGTTGAGGTTGTTTCCATGGTTAAGTCTATGTCGTTTTTATGGCTTAAGAGTCGAACTAGTTTTAACTCCCTTCTTTGGAAAGATTGGGTTGTGTTTCCTCTGTTTATGATGTAATTGTTTCTTGGCGGTCCTTGCTTTGAGGGCTCGCCGTTTTTAATGAAGTTCACCGTTCAAAAAAAAGCTATACAAACAAAAAAGAAAAAGAAATAACCAAAAACAAACCACCAAAGAAAAGTAACAACACCCGAGACATGAAACCAAACAGTCAAGAAATAGGGGACCTACACCAAAGGTTTAACACCCAATCATTCCAGTTAGCGATATTCCCACTACTTCTGCTAGGAATCCAAATGTGAGATATAGCTTTGATCTCCGTTACCACCACGTTAGTGCTCAGGTTTTTGTTTTTAAATATCTTTTCGTTACGACATATCACCCACGACGTAATACTGAATAGTAGCGTCAAAAGTTTTGTGAACACACGAGGCTAGACCAACCAACCCGATAACTCCAACAATTCATGGATCCGCCAAAAACGTGAACATTACACCATCTACTTATAGAGTCTCAAATTGGTTTCACCATCTTGCACTCAACAAAAAAATTACTATTAAGCACCTTCATAAGAAAATTGAACCACCTTCATGCATAATTTCAAAGCAACAAAAACTTTATACATAATTAGCATCAATATATGTATTTCATCTTATTCATAACAGTTTCTCTCAAAGAATGTTAAATAACTACGATAATTTTAAACTTTATTTCAATAACAAAATCTCTCAAAGTTGTACTTTTATATATTTTAGTTAAATATATATTTTAGTTGTATACTTTGATTTAACATAGTTGTTCGGAACGTATATTTTAACAAAAAGATAAGATGTATTTAGTTGGTGAGATAAACTTCATTTTATAAGACTTTTTTTTATAGAAAAATGAAAAAACTGAAAACTTGTTTAGTTAAAAATTTATGAGTTTTTTTTTTTTTTAAATAATGAAAATTTCATTTCTCAAATTTTAATTATTAAACTGAAAGTTGGTAGCGTTTAGTTGTAATTTTTTTTTTCTTTTATAGATTTTTTGAGAAATTTTTGAATTTTTTGTAAAGAAGAGTTGAGAATTAAAACCCATTTACATGAAAAAAGATTTGAATAAGGATAACAAGAGTACCTTATGTTGTGACGGTAAGAACGGTAGGAGGCGACGGTGAGGATAAAATGTGAAGATGTTACTGATGACGATTAGGAAATTCTTCTTTTTTAATTATTCTATTTTAATTCTTCTCTATTAGAGAAAAAAATATGAAAATGATAGAATGGGGTTTTATTTTTCTAGTTAAAACTTCAAAATTGAGAATTTCATATTTTAAAATTTTAAAAAATATATGACTAAACAGATTTTTAGTTTTCTCATTTTTTATAAAATTTTCTTAAAAATTAAACATTTTCATCAACTAAACACATTTTACTTTTCTCTTCAATAGAAAATGAACGGCAACCAAGCGAACGATTTTGAAATGTATATATCAAAAACACCTCCCTATATATTTCTACACCCAATATCGTATTACTAGTAGTACAGTAGTAGTTAGAAGAAAAACACCTCCCTATTGCCCCGCCATAAAAAAAAACCCCAAAATATTGGCGGGAAAATCGTATATAAAAGGGCCCTATACTGGTAACAAAACCATCAAACTAAAAAATCAATTGAAGGAAATGGGTACGAAAAGAAGAAGAGGAGGCGATGGAGGAATGGAAGAGAATACAATGGCAATTCTTGACACTTCTTGTTTTAGTAAATCAACTCAGCATGTAGCAGATGACAGTATGTCATTTCTCTCTTTTTATTTATTTATTTATTTATTTATTCAATAATTCAATTAGGGTTTTTCATTTACGGCTTTTGTTTTGTAGGGTTGTCTTTTTTGGAAGCTGTTCGTTCCGGGTTTCTTGTTCCTGAAAATGCTGCTGCACCCACTAAGTATGTTTCTTTTGCCCACCAACTGTTTGATAAAATTACTCCCTTTGGTTTTGTACATTTTAAGTGTTTCGAGTCGCTTTTTAACCACTAGTGGCAAAAGGCTTGTGAGAGGTATCGAGTTTAATTCGTGCTAGGTGCAAACAACCCTCTTGAAAAGGGAGGTATTTACCCGGTTTGACTTTTGAGTATGTGTGGCAGTGGGTTCAAACCCAGTGGATTAGTCAGCCAAAAGGTCTAACTATAGTTACAAAAGAAGAAAAAAGTTGTGTTTTGGGTTAACTTATCTTAATTTGATAGTATCAATCTTGCATGTATGTAACTATTCAAGACTGGCTAGCTTGATGCTAGATGAAGGGAGGAAGAATAATATGCGCCTACTACAAACACTCGAAATGGAATATAGTGCTTTGGTTTAGTTATGCATCCAAATATCCCCTAGTTAATGTGGTGTTGTGATGCTGTGTTTGCTTGTGTAGAACATGCTGATTGAGGTTGTTGAACCTGTAGAATAAGGGGGCAGCTTAAGATAATTTAGTATAGGAAAGTGGAATCACATCAACTGGGAACAAAGGTTGTATCAGTTATGTAAACGTGTAAACGAGTTGCATGAAATTAAATAAAGGAAATAAAGCCGAGAACCTATCGGTGGGTGAGTAAGTGTAATCATTCACGGCTTAGGATGTTTTGGAACATTGCAACTTAATGATTGTTATATGTCTTAACCCTTAGGCTAGGTTGGACATGGCACCAGTTGTACTAGCGAGGTTGGCTTAGATTAGAGAGAGGGGGAGGCAAAAATGTGCCAGATTGAAACTAGCTTATTCTTTTTCGCCTATCGGCCAGCCGGACTTTAAGCAACCTAAGCATATTCATCTTCAATTCACCAAACCAAGGTTCATCTTCTGAAGTGATTTCACCGTTCTTGCATCCTTGAGAGTAGTGACCATGACCCATCTGAAGCATGCCAATCGAGTGACAGTGGTAGAAAAATAAAGAGTCATCATCTGTCGCATCTACTCATCCCTTGGCTAACCTTTGAATGAAATCGAGAGTCACAGGCAGAAGTCAACACCTTGGTACGTGGGCCATTTGAATGGATAGAATCAGTATTTGGTTTAGGGAAACAAAAAATCCACGGAAGCAGGTGGAGAACGTTGGTCCGTAACTCTCACTATTATTTGAACTTAGTAGGCTTAGTACATAGAATTACAGTCAAATCATATAGCCTTATTAGAGGTGTTGTTGAACCTGAGAGGAATTGATGTATGGAATATGAGTGAGCGTAAAAGGTAGAAGATACCTCTTTATTTGACCTATGACATTGCTTATATAGTTATATAGATTAGGATGTTGTTAAGTCCATCTTTTAATCATGTTCTGGATCAAATTATCCAAACCTGTCAATCACATAAATGGCATCAAATACCATTGAGGTGTGTTTTTATGTGCTGTAAACATGTCTAATGCATGAACAAAAAAACACTGATTACATGCTACATCTTTATCGATGTATTGGTGTAGAAACTATGAAAAATCCTGATATGATTTTGCATTGTATAACTATTGATAAATTGTTTATGGTGTCGTAGCGAAATGTACAAGGCAATTTTCCAGATACTAAAAGATGAGAATTCACTGGACTTAATAATGTCAAGCTATCAACTCTTACTTGAGTTAGATAAGGTACTACATTGTGTGCTTATCTTTGTAAACAAATGGTTTTATGTTACAAGTTCTCAAATACATTTATCAGTAAAATGATGCCTTTGTTGCAGCGCTTCCCTCGAGTGTATTTTTCTGTGGCTGAAAATTCAGAATCATCCTCTTCCCTCCTGCATGATGAGTTAGTAGTGGTTGAAGAGGTATCTCAATTTACACAACAAATCTTATCATCTTCTCTGTTATCCATTAATTTGTAATTCAATGTTATTATCGACTATTTTAAATATCTTGCATAGCAGGCATGGTCTCCGTATTCATTGGGCACAGATTTCTCTTCTAGTGCGAAACAGCAAGATCATAACAAAACTAGTGGGTCATTTGATGCTACTGTGAGTTACGATTATTGGTTCATACCTTATAATATATCGTTGTTATACCGAGTTACAATTTTTTTATATGCCTTAGTTTATTTTTATAATTCAGGCTTTTCATCTTTTAATAGAAGATCTTGCCAAAGTGCCAGATGCCGTAACTACTGAGGAAACAGACTTGAAGGTTATCACTAAACTTTTAAATGACGTTCCATCTTGCAAAGTTGTTATATTTATTTTTATATTTGCTAATGAATGAAGAGGTACCATCTCATGAGCAACAAATTTGGTCATTACTTGTTAATTTTTCTGAATGTTCATATTAAAATAGTCAAGAAGTTGAATGTTAAGGTGTTCTAAAGATACATTTCACTTTATTTAATAAATAACGTGACTTCATTGCAGCGTTTGAGGAATATGTTATTATTCCAGTATCTTGTCAATGTACTTGAGGGAGACTTTATACCCCGCAATAAGTCATTCAAAGGTTAGCCATCATCATATACTGGTTTTATTTATTTTGAATCACTTGCTGATATGATGAGAATTAGAGGTGGCAAACATGTCAAAACAAGTCGTTCGGGTTGCCAGTATTATAGGAATTGCAGGATTGAATATAAATATTGTTCTATACTTCTATTAGTAGAATAGTTTTTTGAATAAAATGATTTAGGAGGTTTTATGTTTGAAAATTACACTTTTGGTGACTTTCAGTATGTTTGACCCATTTTGTTTTAATCTTTTATTTGAGCTGTTTTACTTGTTTAAGACTAAACATAACCAATTCGAACCATTCATAAGCAGATGGGTTGAAATGTTTCCTTCTACTATGTAACATTAATTTCATATAGTTAGTATTTTTGTGTTTCTTGATGCAGAAAATTCGAATTGGACCACTTTGCGGGACTCGTTGCTGAGTATAATTCTGGTCTGCAATTAATACTCTTTTTCCTTCAGTTTTATTTGATTTGACTTGTGCTTTAGTAACTTTCTTTTTGAGTAAATAACCTGGAAGAGATTTTTGTAATGATTAATCAAATATAAAAATAATTTTTATTTCCATTACATCATGTTAGGTATCACGCAAGATAAACTTTAAAGGATTAATCAAAGAGTGTTTATCTACTTTGTGTGAGCTGTCTCAGTTTTCCATGGATAGTAGCCATGACGTGAGACCTCCAGAAAGTGGATCAACAGAGGTTACTGAAAGGCGTCATGCTGCTCTTTCCATTGCTTTACCTGAAGTAGTAAAGCGTACATGTGGTTCTGTTCAAAAGCTTCTATCAATGGTAAATTAATCAATGGTCTTCTTTTGTTGGTCAATATATACACAATGAATCTAATAGTGCCATTATGAAACTTAGATCATTGAGCTGGATTTATCTAAGAAGGCAGCAGATATGGATGGTTTGACTACAAGAGCTGATGGCACTAGGTACTTTTTTCCAACTTTTTCACTTGGAGCCATTAACAATTTTATAAACATTTAGCGTCTTTTCTTGTATTCATATAATGAATGTACCTAATGTTGACCTATATTTTGATCACCTCTACTTTTGTAGAACCCCTGCTACGGAGATTATCCTGGAGGAACTCACGTATGATAAAGATATATTGTTCCCGTTTTTTCAGGTATCTTCTTAAATCAAACTAACATTTTTCTTTGATGAGGCACTTGCTACCCATGGACTTAAGAATGGGTCGATTAGGTTTTGTACAATATATAATTTGGACTGCTTTGACAACTTCCAGGCCTTGGATAAACCGGAACTGAAACTGGATATGATTGTTCAATATCTCCAGAAATACATTCCCAAGGTAATTTAGTACATTGGAAATTCTGTGTTAGATCGGATGCTTTTTAGATTCAAATGCGCCATATCTTTGTGGTACTTTTGTTTTTGTTCTGTAGCTCAATGTAGTTTCTAAATTCTAAATTCGGTAGTGCATAAATTATCAAATGGATAATTACGTTTTAGACCTCAAAACTTAAACTCCTTTTCTTGAAGCAAACTTCAGTATTATTATAATCTTGAATTACCCTCGTAACAACCAACATTGCAGACATCTGTTCGCACAAGGAGGTCAAACGGGTGTGAAATTGATTCAACATTTGGCAGGATTTTAAAGTGTTTTTCAGATGGAAACAGCACAAAAAGCATCATAAAGAAGATTACTAATGAAGCAGCGCAACTGCTTTTAGCACATGCCTTTCAGGTGAATTTCGGCGACTTTCATGATGTCACTATTTTGTTTGGTTGCATAAATTAAAAGTAACATGAATGGGAATTTGTTGTTTCTTTTTCTTTGATCAGGCATATATATTGTTACCATCTCAGCAGTCAACTGAATCCAATAAAGGCATTGTTGACAATTCTCTACCAGAAATCTGCAATAATATGGTCTCAGCCTTTGCATGTCTTAAAAAAACAGATGCGTAAGTCTCTTGTCTATTAGTAATAGTTGCAACTTTTTTAATATTATTGACTTTTATTTCATATTACGTTAAATAATTTCATGATAATTCAGGCACACCGGGATTCTACCATTTGGGAAAGAGGCGCTTTTGACAGCTGCAATAATGCTCTCTAGAAGCTAGAAGCTAAATAGGAGTTTGTTTTCATCTTGAGTCATGGTAAGCTATACAGCGTTAATATAGATGGTCAACAAATTTGTTCTTCCTGGGTAACCATCTATGTAATCCCCAAGTTTTGGATAATTCAAGACTGCCAATGTGGATTTAATGTTATATGTTGGCGTTTATTCGTCCCAAAGCAGGGTAAGACAATCAATGACAGTAGCAATACCACTAGGTGGTTCTAGGATATCACTTGAAATCGTGTGATCACTTTCCAAAGTAAACTATTCGACCCTAATGCCCGGTATCACGAATATCTACTGGGATAAGACCAAATGCGCTAGAGAATTAGGCACAATTCTATAACCCTTTCGCTAATAAGTGTTTACGTTTCAGTGTGTCCTTCATGCATGATCGGACCTCCTATTTATAGGAGGTTACTCTTGAGCTATTCCAATGGAATTATGAGTATTAATCGCCCATTAATAGCCTCATAATTATCCCCATTATAGCGGTTAGTGGTTACTGACCAATTAAGCGTGGTCATAAAGAAGTTATAATCGCCATTTAGCGTTACTTTCCATAAGCGAAGATTTTCCACTAGCGGATACTTTCACTTGCGAGTGTAAGTCTGACTATCGATCAAAAACACCGCTTATCGAGATTTCATAGCACTATCGATGGATACACCACTTCAGGAAACATCGCTTATCGCTGGAAACACCGCTTATCGATGGAAGACACAAGCAAGACTTTCCACAAGCGATTTCCTTAAGCAAGATTTTCACCAAGCAAGATTTCACCAAGACTACCAATACAAACCACTATAAGAGTCGGGTGTTCATGGACCTTATGGGTGTACACTCGTACCTCCCAACCCATTCTGGTGTGAACTAATCCACAAGTGCACTAAATTTTCCAACAATCCTCCCAAATTTAGTTCACTTCCTTTGCATGAAAAATAAACATCAATCAAAACATGTGCATAAACGAAAATGTCCGAGGATTGAATTTCCATCTTAGTAAATTACACGTTCAAATATTCGAGAATCGTGGTGTTCTAAGAATTGAACCCTTCAACCCATTTGAATACCGAAGATAAAATACACAAGTTTTATAAGAGTCGAGGTGTTCATGGACCTTATGGGTGTACACTCCATCACTCCTAACCCATTCAAGGTGTGAACTAATCCACAAGTGCACTAAATTTTCCAACAATCCTCCCCAAATTTAGTTCACTTCCTTTGCATGAAAAATAAACATCAATCAAAACATGTGCATAAACGAAAATGTCCAGAGGTTGAATTTCCATCTTAGTAAATTACACGCTCAAATATTCGAGAATCGGGTGTTCTAAGAATTGAACCCTTCAACCCATTTGAATACACGAAGATAAAATACACACAAGTTTTCAAACACTTAATGACTCCGACACTATACAAGCCATGTGTCCATATCCAAATTCATAAATGTTGTAAAAGCTAAAGTCCAAAGCTTCTCAAGCGGCAAAACTTCAACATTTACATAGGTGGTTCCTCTTTAGTCATGCTCCGCCAAGCATTTTTCAAAGAAAATTAACCATTAAGTAAAGACTTCATCCTCCTTTCAAGAGTTACGAGCACAACCTTGGGATGTAAATAAAACATGTGCTCCAGTCCAATCGAATGTTCGACTTTCCACATTGAACTCGGCTCCTAAGTTTCCTCGGGAGGAGTTGGGTGTCCTAGCATTCGATGACTAAGTTGGACTTAAACCCATCCCTTTAGCGAGACTTTATAACCAAGTCTCTAGCGGACCCCTTCGTCAAGTGATCGCCTAAGTTACGTTGAGATCTCACAAACTCTATAGATACCACCCCATTCATGATAAGCTCGCGAATCATGCATGCCCGACACCTAAGTGTCTAGACTTACCATTGTACATCCGGCTATAAGCCTTAGCCAATGTAGTTGCACTATCACACCGGATAGAAATAGGTGCTATAGGTTTAGGCCACAATGGAATCTCAAGAAGCAAGTTTTCAACCATTCGCCTTCTTTACCAAAGAAACTAGAGCCACAAATTCGATTCCATTGTTGAACCGGTGATGCAAGTTTGCTTCTTGGATGCCCAAGTGCACCTCCACCAAGTAGGAATACCCACCACCGGTAGACGAATTGTCTTCGTGTTCGATCAACTTGCATCGGTGTAACCTTCCAACATCGATGGGTAACCGATATATGAGAGACTATAATCCATAGTTCTCTTCAAATACTTGATATCCTTTGAAGCGCTTGCGTTGATGAGCACTAGGATTACTAGTATACCGCTCAATTTTCCCCTTGCAAAACCAATATCGGGTCTTGTACAAGTCATGGCATACATCAGCGACCAATTACCCTAGAATACTCAAGTTGAGATACCACCGCCATGATTGGGCATCACTACTCACAAGTATCACGAGTACAATCAAAGTAATTGAATTTCCTCGGTACCTTCTCAATATAATGAGACCGAGATAGAAATTCTATTACTTTCATGTTAATCCTTATACCAAGGATAACATCGACCTCCCCATGTCTTTCATGGAGAACCTTGATGACAAAAATTCCTTTGTCGGTCAACTGATTTTGGTCAAGTGCCAAAGATCAACATGTCATCAACATATAGACAAATGATGACTCCTTTACCAGTTCATCAAATTTGCTATATCACATTTGTCGACTTGGTTAAGAACATAACCACTAGACAAAACCACTTCATCAAACTTTTGATGCCATTGCTTAGGTGCTGTTTAAGTCCATAAAGAGACTTAATCGGTTTACACCTTGTTTTCATTGCTCGGCATGATGAAGCCACGAGGTTGGTTCATATAAACCTCTCTTCCAATTCACCATTCAAGAAAGCTTTTACATCCATCGATGAATAACCGTTGAATAGATGCCATAGCAATCAGCAGTCTTATGGTATCGATACGAGCCACGGGGCATAAGTATCAAAATAGTCTATTCGACTTTTGTTTAAAGCCCGAATGACTAGTCTAGCCTTGAACTTTTCAATAGTTCCATCTACCTTCATTTTCCTTTTGAAAATCCATTTGCAACCCGAGGTTTGCAACGGGAGGTAGATCAACCAACACCAGTGTTGTTGCCCATGATGGAATCCATCTCATCATTGATTGCTTCTTTCCGTAAAGCAATATCCGGGACTTCATTGCTTCTTCAAATGTTTTGGGGTCATCCTCAACAATGAAGCAATAGGAGTATTGGTCCGAGACTTCATCCTAGTACCTTCAACTAAGTATAGTTGAAACTCAGTCCAAATGACTTTGGAGTCCCGACCTTTTGCTCTTCCCGAGCACGGTTCGATTCTTGAACCACAACCTCATCGGGGACCACCGATGGTTCATCATCGGGACCTCGATACACCGATGTCATGAGTTCCATTAGGAATCCTCGACTTGGTCAGGGACCGATGAGAATCTATTCTCATCAAAGTCGCATCCCTTGATTCAATTATTGAGTTAAGCGAAACATGTTCATTAGGTTCAATAACATAGAACCTAAAAGCCTTGGAATGCTCGGCATATCCAACAAAGATGCGATCGATGCCTCTTTCACCCAAAGTCTTTTGCTTTGGATCGGAGTCTTACATGACCTACAACCCCAAACCTTGAGATAATTGGGTTGGGTTTCTTTTTAGTCCGAGTTCATAAGGGTAACCTTGTTCCTTTTGTTTGGAACCCTATTTAATAAATAGCAAGTGTTAACATAGCTTCACCCTGAACACTTGACTCGATCTGAATAGGACAACATGGAATTAACCATCTCCTTGACCTGTTTTTCCTTTCGAAATACCATTTTCTTGAGGAGTATAAGGGCGATTGTTTCATGGATTATTCCAACAGATGAAATCTTGAGTATCCATGTACTCACCTCCCTATCGATCCTTAATCTTTTGATTAAAGACCCGAGTTGTAATTCAACTTGATTTTAAACACTTTGAATTTATCTAATGCTTCATCCTTGGTATGTAACAGATAGACATAACAAAATCTAGAAGCATCATCAATAAATGTCACAAAGTACTTCTTATTCCCAAAGAATGAGTGGCATGCAAATCACACAGTCATTGTGGATAAGCTCAAGATCTTAGTCTCACGACTAACACCACGAAAGGGTTTCTTGGTTATCTTGGTCAACATGCAAGTTTTACACTTTTCGGTGTCCATGTCAAAAGCGAGAATTAAACCATCCCTAGACATATCTTGCATTCTTTTATAATGTACATGGCGAGTCTTGCATGCCATAGGCTAGAATCGGTGTCATTTGTGGTCACAAAAGTGAATTAACATTGTCGAAGAGAAATATTAAGCCTAAACATTTGATTACATAAATAACCAAAACCAATAAAACACCACATTTAGAAAGAACAAATTTATCGATTCAATAACTTGTTTATATCCATGATTATTCAAAACACTACTTGAAACCAAGTTCTTCCCGATATCGAGAACATGAATAACATTAAACAAAGTTACAATCTTTCCGAACTAAACCTAAGATCTACACAACCACGACCATGCACCAAGGCGGTTGACTCATTTCCATGTGAAGAATAGAACCATCATTCGTTGACTCATAAGTCTTGAACCACTTCTATCTTTACACACATGAACTATTGCACCGAGTCAACCCACCACACAACATCATCATCCGCACATAAAAGATTCAGATACATATGTAACATAATAAATCGAAAAGACTTATTAAACATATTCGACCTTTCGATGAGTTGGTGAACCACCACCCCCGAACCATTAGTGCACGATCCATTGGCTTTACCACCAATTTTAACACCTTTGCGGTCCCTTTAATGTGACCGGTCTTGCCACATTTCCAACAAGTAGGTGTTGCCTTCTTGTTAGGATCTCGCCTTGTGTTGTCATGATATTTGCGTTTGCCTTTGTTATCATTGTACACGGTGGAGTTGTTATGCTCCATCATATTGACAACAGATGGTCCAAGAGCATTGCTATTCTTTGGCTTGTCATTATCCCGCACTTTGAGAGATTCCTCGATGTGCGATGATCGCCAACTCAACAAGAGTTAACTCCTCCTTCATATGTTTCAAGGTATGCTTGCAATCTTTTCATGAAGGAGGAGTTTGTCAATGACACAAGAGACTTTGATAGCCTCATCCATGTTCATTTGGTGTTGTGTAAACCTTCCAAGTATTCCAAGAAGTTCATTGTATTGTTCCATAACCGGCCTTGAATCGGTCATTTTGTAATTTGTGAAATTACTAACAAGGAACTTCTTACTTGATGCATCCTCACCATATATTTGGCATCGAGGAATCCCACGTTCTTTGGAAGATTCAAAGTTCTTAAATATCAAATAGAGAATCGACATACCATTGAGAATAAGACCTGCATATGTAGTCATCATTCTCCCACTTGCTCCTCCTCCCGATCGATCCACGTAGCATCATCACCATCATCGAATTGGAGTAGTCGGCACATACACCACACTCATGCTCTTGCCAAGAAGTGCATCTTCTTCCGCCACCTCCTAAAGTCCACCCTTCAAACTTGTCCGACTTAGCAAAGTTTGAAGCCATGTGTTCATTAAAGAATTGCCATTGATTATCACTAAATAGTTTACTTTGATTGTTGGCGTTTATTCGTCCCAAAGGTGGTAAGACAATCAATGGCGATGTAATACCACTAAAGGTGGTTCTGGATATCACTTGAATCGTGTGATCACTTTCCAAAGTAAACTATTCGACCCTAATGCCCGGGTATCACGAATATCTACTTTGGATAAGACCAAATGCGATTAGAGAATTAGGCACAATTCTATAACCCTTTCGCTAATAAGTGTTTACGTTTTACGTGTGTCCTTCATGCATGATCGGACCTCCTATTTATAGGAGGTTACTCTTGAGCTATTCCAATGGAATTATGAGTATTAATCGGCCCATTAATAGCCTCATAATTATCCCATTATAGCGTTAGTGGTTACATGACCAATTAAAGCGTGGTCATAAAGAAGTTGTAATCGCCATTTAGCAAGACTTTTTCCAGCGATGCTTTCACTAGCGGTGCTTTCACTTGCGGTGTAAGTACAACCTATCGATGGAAACACCGCTTATCGAGATTTCATAGCACTATCGGTGGATACACCACCGGTGGAAACACGCTTATCGGTGGAAACACCGCTTATCGATGGAAGACACAAGCGATGCTTTCCAAAAGCGATTACTTTCCTTAGCGGTACTTTCACCAAGCAATACTTTCACCGGTACTACCAATACAAACCACTATAAGAGTCGGGTGTTCATGGACCTTATGGGTGTACATCCGTACCTCCTAACCCATTGCAAGGTGTGAACTAATCCCACAAGTGCACTAAATTTTCCAACATTATATTGAGCTCGATGTGGATAGAGTTGTACTGTATGTATTATATTGAAAAGTAAAGTCTTGCACGTCGTGTTTTGGATATGTTAATTCTTTTAGGCTCATGTCCGTAACAGAAAAATCTAAATTTTTAATGATCTGGTAGATTAATTGGGTTGAAGACGAACATAGCACAATATTAGAGCACACGGTATGCTCCAATTTGGCAAGCGCCATTCATCAATTTAATAACCGATAACACGCCAAACCCAAACTGTCCTTCGTGCCATTGGTTAGCCAAAGGGGATTTAGCCATTGGAATGGCCGATGCCATTGATGTTTGTTTGTTTTTTTTTTGTTTTTGTTTTGTGAGTGGGGGTATTTTTTGTGAGGTATTTTGTGGGACCCAATATGTGTTATTGGTTTTTTTTGTTGAGGAGGGTGTTTTAGTTATTGTTGTATTATTGTGAGAGGAATGATGTGGCACTGAGGTGTCAGACGAATAACATGTTATTCGCGTTTACCATACCTTGTGCTCTTAGAAAAAAAGGACTTAGGTATTTTACCTGGCCGTTTTTTTATAGATCTACTAGATTTATTGGGTTGAAACCGATCATTGCTTGGTATCAAGTCAAGGAAAAAATAAAAAATAAATAAAAAAAAACCTTGGTAACAACTCTTTCTCTCTCTGCTAAATATGTATTAGCTTTCGTGTCCCTTACAAGGTGCATTTTCAAGTGACTCCAGGAAACTAGGCCTTCTACCTAACAATCATTTTTCCCGGACAATCTAAATAATCTATTTCCATATCTCAAGTGACAAATTTCTTCCTGATCTTTTGCAACATCAACCAAGAGCAAACAACTTTTTATGTGCCACATATCTGATGTAGCTTTTTCTGTATCCTACATTTTAATGGATATTCTTTTTTCATTCCAACCATGTAAATCTTGAATGATCTGATCTTCGATATTTAAATGTGCAACACTGCATAAAGTTTTGTTTCAGCAATATTATTTGGATTCTAATCTGTGAAAATTATCTCGTTCAACATTCTATCAGCTTATATTTATCTTTTTAATTAATTTCCTTTCACCTTTATATCCTGTGGTGAGCTGATGTTGGTTGCCAGTGATTTTAATTTGAGTTCCATGAACTTGTTTTATGCTGTTGGAACTACCTTTTCTATGACCCTCATCTTGTTAGGATCGAAAATTCTTCTATTCATAACAAGAACAAAATTACAGGAGTCAAGCTCACTTGACTACCAAAAACCGAACCTATTACAAATACTCTTAAGTGTTTATCTCACTGCTTTTCTCTCTTGTTTTTGGTGCCTTGAACCTCAATATTGAAGCTCCATTTATAGGTGAAAAACTGAGAGATTTGAATGGTATTAGTCTCCCTACAGTGTGCGAAAGGCTCAAAGCATTTAATGCCAATATCAAGCTTGACTGAGATTGCCCACCATTGTAGCTGTGAAGATTACCCACCAGTGGAGCAGTAAACCTTGTCCATTTCACACTTCCAATTTGAGGCTAGACATAACAAATCAGCCCCCCTCCAGACTCCGTTGAATACTGCTCAATCCAATTATGTCGGAGCACAATTTGTGTTTCTCGTATGGCACACTTTTGTCAGCATGTCTGCAGGATTATCGTTTGTGTCGATTTTTGAGAGCTTTAAATCTCGTTGCTCAGCTGCTTCTCTAAGCCAATGATATCGAATGTCAATATGTTTTGTGCGGGAATGATACATTGAATTCTTGTTAAGATCCAAGGCGCTCTGACTGTTGCAATGAATCATGTATTTTTCTTGCCAAAAACCCAATTCTTGAAGGAAACATTTTAGCTACGTAAGTTCCTTTTCGGCTTCAACTGCGGCAATGTACTCGGCTTCTGTCATTGATAGCCCTAGACATTTTTGTGGAAAACTAGAACGGGAGGTTGAATAGTTTTACCGATTAAAACTTCGTTTTAAAATATTTAGATAGACTTATGTCAATCTATTTAGATGTGTATGTTGGACGTTGATAGATAGATATGAAAGTATGTAATGTAAAGGTAAAGAGTAAGAAACACAAAACCACGACACAAGTATTTATAGTGGTTCGGCTACAAGGACACCTTTCTTTGCCTACTCCACTCCCCGAGTCACCTACTCGAGAGTTCGTAATCACTACACGACACAACTCCTTATGGCGGAGAAGCCTTCACAACGTCGCCTACTCTTTTTCGGACAAGGCTAGACACCGGGTTCTTCCACAAGGTAGAACCACACATATCACAACGTCGCTTACACTTTATCCCAGACAAGGCTAGATACCGAGTTCCATTACAAAGGAGGAACTACTACCCAACACTACACAACACCTATCCCAAAGGAGACCCACTCCTTATTACAACATCATCAAGGATATCAATATCCTTGGAAACAACCTATCTCTATTTGTACATCGATACACCATATCGATTGTACACCCTTGGCATTCTTCACTAATGCCTTTGACTTGGCCCTTTTTGGCATTCTTCACTAATGCCTTTGACACGGACGTTCGACACCTTTCACTAATGCCTTCGTCTTGACTCTTTTGGCATCCTTCACTAATTCCTTTGACACGGACGTTAAGCACCTTTCACTAATGCCTTCGTCTTGACTCTTTCAGCATCCTTCACTAATGCCTTTGACACAACACTTCTAGGGAGGAAGAAAGAACTATCAACAAGAGAACCTCAGTAGTCTTGATGATGACAAAGCATGGCAACTCATGGACTTGAGCTTGCTTGACTTCAAGAGGTGGTAATCTCGCCTTTAAGAGGAACCTAGAGAATCACACAAAAACAAATACAAACTACATAGAGAGATCCTTTGGATCTGAGGTTAGAAAGTTTACAATACTAGGTGAAAGTATGTCTAGGAGTGGCAACCTAAAATGAAAAAATGACTCACTATTTATAGAAGAAATAGGCTACTGTTCCACGGATCCCTTAGTTGAGAGATCCGTCCGGTGTAAACTGGGAAACCGTGGACGCCCTCTTGCCCATGGGTTTTGGGTCATGGGTCATGGGTTATGGGTCATGGGTCCTAGACTTTGAACCATGGATATCCAAGTAGATACAATGTATCTAGTAGGTGCAATCTTGGTTTAAAAATGCGCGCATCAGTGCGCAAATTGCACGCATCATTGCATTGCATTTGAAATTTCGCATCATGGTAGCTAATGCTAGGCCATCCCAGATTGCGCTCGCAATCAACCGCAATTTATCGCAATTGTGTAATGCTAGCAATAGTCGCAATTAGCGCAATTTGAAATTTGGGCTATTTAGACCATGTTAATAAAACTTCACTGATAAATAAAAGAGTTTAGTCATGAAACATAGAACCAAAACATACGCATGTTTAGATTTATAAAATTCATGATTACCAGTATATGATCTTGGATCATGTCTATGCTATTTTAGTGCTTACGATTGTATTACCCAAGAGTTCAAGATTAGTTAAGACATTATGCACTTTCATCGCTTGATATTGCATTTGGAAACTTAAATTCTTTTAAATAATTAGTTTTTAGTGTAAAAAAGCACACATCAATTGCATATTTGTTGTGACATTTCCATTTAGTTGTGATATGGCTGTTACGTTTAAACTTACTTGAAAGTTGAAAGTAAACATGAGTCTATGACATAAAAGAATTTGAGAACCACGAGTCTATGACATAATTTCAGAACCACGTGTCACATAATTATGACTAGGTGGTTTATTAAATGGATTATTGGCCAAATTTGAATATGTTAGTGATTTATTTATAAGTTTATTGCATTTACTTGGTAGTTGGTAAAATATATTATGTATAAATAATTTTATTTTGTTTTTTAATACTAAACGCATAGCGTCTAAATTGCGCTCGCAATCGCATCGCGCATCACACATCGGCCTCTTGGACCTTGAGCGCATTGGATCGCAAAACGCAATTTTAAACCAAGGGTGCAATGCATCTAGTTCATGGGTTAAATCCATGAGTCATGGATAATACCCATTTATGACTTATGCATGATGTCATGCAATGGGTTATGGGTTATGCTCCATGGGTATGGGTCATGGACTTTGGGTTAAACCCAACTACATTCAATGTATTTGGTCAATGGGTCAAATACTTAAACTTCTACCCATTATATTACCCATTATAATACATACTAGTTATGTATATATCTACCCAATATGTAAACACTAGTTGTTGTACATATGCATTACTAAATCATGAAAAACTAACTCCTCCGTCCCATAAAAGCGTCCGGTTTGACTATTTTGAGTCAACTTTGACCTTAAATATTTTTGTTTGCGTTATATAATATTTTATGAAAATCGTACCAATGAACATACATTTAAATCTCAATCTATTCATATATTTTCATCAAGTGTTGTATAACGTAAACAAAATTATTTAAAGTCAAAGTTGTAAATAATGACTTAAAAAGTCAAAGTGGACGCTTTTATGGAACTGAAATACTGTTTGGTGTTTTATGTGAAAACGTAAGTGTGTTAGTAAACTATTGTCTCAAACCATTTACGTATTTTATTTGTTTCGTTAAAATGATTTTACGTTTGTTATCGACAAAACATTAGAAGATCGTAAAATATAAATAAACGTTTTTACGGTTTATTTGTATTAACAATTTTTGCAATTTGGATTGCCACGACACAAACATAATTTGGACGTACCTTTTAGATACCGTGGTATCCATTTGACAGCTTCACAGTGTTTTCTTCCTGGATTTGATAAATATCTGCTTACAACACCGACAACGTAAGAATATCATGCCTCGTACATACCATTGCATACATCAAACTTCCTACCAGTAGGGTACTCCTTTCATCATCTTATTTTCTTTCTCGGAATAAGGACAATTTTGCTTACTCAACTTGAAGTGGTTTGCTAACGGAGTGCTAACAGGCTTGGCACTTTCCATGTTGAACCTTTTGATCACGCTTTGAACATACTTCTCTTCTGACAAGAACAGTTTCCTTGCCTTCCGGTTTTGGAAAATTTCATGCCCAAAATTTGTTGTGTTGGGCCTAAGTCTTTCATATAAAAAAACTTGGACAAATCCTGCTCCAAGTTATTGATCATGGTTGCATCTTAACCTAGTATCAGCATAGCATCGACATAAAGCAAAAGGATGATAAATTTACCATCTGGGAACTTCTTCAGGTACACACAGTGGTCTGCAACTGTTCTCTTGTATTGATGTTCTACCATGAACGAGTCAAACTTTTTGTACCATTTGCCTTGGGGCTTGCTTGAGACCGTAGAGACTCTTCTTTAACTTGCAAACGAGATGGTCATTGAATTGTTAATCATTGATGCATTTTGAACTAGTTTTCCCATAGTTGAGGGTTTTCAAACTTATTATTCTGAGACTTCCTTGTTCAACTTTTAGCAATCTCTTTAACTCAATGATTATGTGTTGTTGGTCTTGAATATTGGCTTCTAAGTGTCTGGTCTCGTAACACTTATTTTTGTAAAACTCATGTTCATTAAGTTCTTTTGATGGCTGAAGGCGTGTCTTTTTAATAGAATCAAAATTTGTTTTGTGTTCTCTTTTCAAATGTTCAATCTCTTGTTCGTACTTCAAAATTTGACACTTCATTGACGCGTTTTCATCATCTAATTTTTCAAGTTTTAGCATCCAAGGATTTTCAAAAGACTCTTTTCTTGAGTATGTTGTAAAGCTAGCTCAAAATTAATTCATTGAGCTTCATATCTTTGAAATTTTTGTTCAAGAAAAAGGATTTGACGTTTAAGTTTCCCTTGGATGTCATCTGACTCTTTCAAAATTCTCTTCCTTTTTCAAAATTTCATTTTCCTTTTTTAATGTTTAAGTCTCAACAAACAACGGTTTATTACAAGCACAATATGATGAATACAATACAACATATATAATATTAGAGCAGAGAACATCTTTCAAGAGTCGATCGACATTAGTTCTAAGACTTTTATTTGATGTGGTTAACACAGACAATGATTTTTTGACAGACTCAAAGATGGACATCATGGATTTCACTTCGTTATGAAGTTCCAAGTCAAATAGATTAACACAATTACGCAAATGGTCAAAAAAAGGGACCACTTCCGTTTTTATCATTTGTCATTGTTCTCGTAAATAAGCAGATTAAAGGCTTGATATATATGCATTTAAGAAACGTTCAATTTTTTGTTTAATGAAAGTGATATCTTCCTTGAAAGTTTCAAAAAATCATAATATTCGACAATTTTTTGGTAATTTTGGTTTTAGATCACTTTCATAAGAAGTTGGCAAAGGACCATTTATCTAAGCAACCTTTTTGACTTGGCCAACTTCAGAAAATGGTGAGATTACAAGATACCATGGTAGTTCTAAAATTTCCCGTTGTGGAACAAAATCGTCATAAAGAGCATTTACCGTAGAGTAATCAATGGTTTTATTTCTTTTTCTTTCATTTGACCGACTCTCAGCTTCTTGTTCCCATTGTTCATCAGAACCATACACAATCATTACCAATTTCCTTATCTCTCATGGTAGCAAGATTATACAACTTGGGATTGGCACTTAGAGCTTTATGAAGAAAACGTGGGTGTTTATATCCAAGAGAAAATGTTTTTGTACCGTCAGGGCTTGGTTTAAGTGTTAACATTTGAACTTGCCTAACTGACTGACCGGTTTATAAACTACAATTCCAAAATCTTTCGATTGTGTTTCCAAGTTAACAGTGTCCTTAAGGTAAGAATCTTCCTTATATTTTGACTTGGTTTTGAAATCAATGAAGCTCTTTTGACACATCGAATGTGTAGTTAATTGAGCAACTTTTGTTGAAAAGCATCATTTTGTTTTGAAATACAATTTTTCTTGTTCAACTTTTGAATTTTCTCGTTGTGCAAATTGATTTGCTCTCTTAACATCCGCTTTAGATCTTGTTCAATTTAAGGAAATTCCGGATTTTTCTCGTTGTGCAAAAATTTCACAAAATTCAGGATATTCCGGATTTTTACATGGTTTCTTAGTTTGAAAACTTTCTTCCTTTCTTTGTATTGCAATTTCAAGTGAAATGCAGTGTTTTTCAAGTTTTGAGAATTTGTTTGAAAGTTCATTAAACGCTTCTTTATCAACCATATCATTTGTTTTGAAATAATTAGTCTCAGCTTCAACCAAAGAACATATGTTAAAATCATGTGCAGCATCTTGATGAGTTTGTACAAGTATATTAGTAGATGCTTTATGTTGAAGTGCAGCCTTGGATCCGGCTTCTTGAAATTTTTCTTTGTCAAGTTGTTGTTCAAGTTGCTCTAAGTTCAAGAATAATGTGCCCGTGAAAGTCTGTACATCTTGACCGAAAAATGTCTTAAATGCTCGTACGAATCCCATCTTGAATCCAGCTCCCTCTAAAAGTACCGTGAGGTATGAATGAAGTTGTCGAAAAGGTTCAATGCAACTATCCTTTGCATTTTCTCAGAATCGGTGCAATTTTCTCCGATGAATTTATGCATAAAGATTTCGGATCTTCATTATCCGACTCGAACACGTTAATCATTGTACATTGTTGGGTTTCTTCGTTCATCAATCACGTCTTACAATTTGAGTATCTCGGATACAACCGAATCCGAATTGTTAGTTATGATGTTAACATACACGGTATTTTACAAATCTATGATTTAAACCGAGAAATAGAATCGATGAGTGTCTAAATACTCATCATTTTATCTTGTTTAGAATGCCAAAACATCCGAAAACACTCGAAATGCATCAAAATGATAAAAATATCACAAACAAGTGTTTTATGTGTTTTAAATGCAAAAATATCAAAATCTGGTGAAAAACGTATCAAGTTTGCATAATTGGCAGTTTTAGTCCCCCAAGTTTCAAAAATTGTCAAAAACAGTCCCTGGTAAATCAAAACTTGTAAAATATCATTTTAAGTCCTTAGGGATTCATAAAGTTGTCAAAACAAACCCTTGAAATCAAAAATTGCAAAATTACAACTTAAGTCCCTCAAGTTTTGAAAATGTCAAAAATATGGTCCTTGGTTAATTTAAAAAGTGAAAATTATCAAATATTAACCTTGTACTATTCATAAATGACAAAATTGGTCCTTATGGTGAACTTTGGAAAAATTACAAGTTTGGTCCCTAGAATATCAAAGTTGACAGTTTTGGTCCTTGGACTTATAAAAATTGAATTTTATGCAATATTAGTCCTTGTACTATTCCCATGTTACAATTTTAGCCCTTGTGATAAGTTTGGATAAGTTGCATTTTCAGTCCTTCAGTTTGCAAAATTACATGAATGGTCCTTGTTACTTAACTAAACCAAACGGACCTTTTAATTGTTACAACTCAGGCCCAAATCCAATAAACATAACCCGGCCCAATTTTTAAATTCGAAATACCGCGTACACTATTCACCTCCCTCTCCCACACCTGTTAACCCAATACCAGGTGGTTTTCACCACCTTTCCACCTCACCACCACCCTTATACACTCTTCCCCAGCTGTCCCTCCACCTCTACATACAACCAAACTCCATTAAATGCATAAAACCTGCTTTAGGACTTTTTGGCGCCAATTTGAAATTCAAAGGCCAAGATCACTTTGACTGATCCAATGGCCATAACTCAAAGTGGGAAATGATCAGAGATGTGAGAGGATGCTTTTTGATGTCTATAAAGAAGAAAAGAAGGCAGAGAAAAGTGGTGTCGCATGTTTTAGACCAAATTTGTAGTGTAAAGTTTTTAAATATCATTTTAGCTTAAATCTCAAGTCTTAGTGTAAAATCAAGTTTGTTTTAAGTTAAAAGTCATACGTATTGTACTTATTCCACGTTTAATAAGATTTCAAGTTTTCATGTTTCTTGATAATTCGTATTAAGTCAATTATACTTATTATAAGTTTCATAAGCTCTTTTGCCCTTCACACAAGCTCAGATAAGCTTATCATAGCTTTTGATAAGCCTGCAATATACTCTAGTGTTATAATTTAGAAAAGTCAACAAAAGTCAACTGAAGAGCTCAAAATGGATTTGGTCATGATATTTGGTGATGCAGAGCTAACTTTGGATTGATTATTGGTTTAGAGCTTAGTGGTAAGCATATAGGTGTGATCTCGGGCCTTGGTTCTTTGTTTATGTTTGAATTCAATTTTCATTTCAAGAATTTCTTGTTTAAAAGCTTATACACTGCTTATTCATGTGATTTCATACTTCTTTGGTGTTGATAAGTCAAGATATTACTTAAAATAAGCTACTTGTTCTTAGTTTTCTCAGTTGTTGAGTTTTCAATATTTCACTAAGTAATATTGCATAATAGTGATTAGTAGGTCTTAGTTGTTATTATCAGTGTTTATGAGCTTAAATCAGTCCTTTATAACATTAAATGTGTGTATGAATCAGTATCTTTGCTTAAATCAGTGTTAAGCTTCAATAAGCTTCAAAACAGTTAGTTGCGGTGTGTTTGGATTTCTTGATTTAGTGGCATTCCACCAATACTTGATGTTGTTTGTTGCTGTTTAATGTCATACTAGTTCTATATAACTTAGTCAAGTCATTAAAACCTGTGCTTATTAGTAAAAAGTCAAAAATAGCTTTAATCTCATCTTATTTGGTAACTGTTAGGAATTTGGATTACCAAATTCATTTTACATGCTTAAAAGTTGTTACCCTAGCTATAGATAATCTCTTTTCATCTTATAATAACAGGTTCAGTCCATAGAATCAAATCAAATCTCATAAAAGTCAAAATTCCATTTCTGTCTATTAAAGTCAAGATTTGGAAAATCCAGTTTTTATACAAAACTTTGTTGAAGTCTCAATGGTTCATTTCTTCATCAAAATCTATGAGACTTTGGGATTTGCAAGATCAGTTGGTCTAGTTTAATAATATCAGTTTTGTTTTCCTTTTATCAAGCTCCAATAAGCTTTTTATCAGCTAACAATAAGCCATGATATGCCCTGTGCACACTCAGCATTCACTGAGTGTGCACAGGCATATTGTGACTTTTGTTCACAAGCTTCATTCAAGCTTGTGAGGAGCGATTTTTGGTCCAAGTATAGTAGGCTAGGTAATCTTTAGGTTCCAACTTGCTTTTCCCTTTAGCTTATTAGATTTGCTTATGCATTAGCTTAAAATAGCCACCTAATCACCGCTTTTACATTAATAGTCTAATAAGCTCAAATCTAATTTAAGCTTCTTTAGTGATCTAGAGTCTTGTTAAATAGTTAAGATAGACTTAATTTAGCATTAGTTAGCTTCGTGTTCATTTGGTGTCCATTTGTGGACTTTGGTTTATTTTGAAGTCTTATTAATAAGCGGTTTCACTCTGACCTCATATTCTCACACATAAGCACATGATTTCATATTTTCATAGATTAAGAATAATATTTTAGTATTTTCCTGAATTTTCATATTTTCTAGCCTTTGTTTGCTATTTTCTTTATTTTAAATAGTTTTAAGTCTTTTAAATAGCTTTTAATACAAATAAATCGAGAAAAAGTTTAAAAAATATGTTTTCAATTTTCCTAGATTAAGATAAATATAAAAGCCAAAAAATATTTTTCCATAATTTTCTTGGTTTAAATAGTATTTTCTAGCATTTTAATTAGTTTTAAATAGTATTAAATTAATAATAAATACATAAAAACTCTAAAAATATATTTTCAGATTTAAAATAAGTTTTATCATATTTTAGATTTTTCTAAGTTATAATTTCATTTTCTAGGTTAATTTTGTATTTTCTTATATTTTAGTGCATTTTAAATACTTAATAAATAGTTTTTAATTAATAATAATTAAATTAATAGTTTTAAAAATAATTTTCTTTTCTAATAATTTTCTTTTATTATTAGGATTGTAAAATATAATTTTCATATTTATAGGCCTTTTATTTCTTTAAACTCACGTTTTATTTTGTACGTTTACGTAATTTTATTTAAACGTCGTTTTAGGTTTTAAACGTTCATCATTTTAAAAATAGTGATAGCGTTTATTTAATATATTTTAACTTTTAATTTCCTTTAATTTGCATTTAAGTCATTGTAATTTACAAATCTTTTCTTTAGGTATAAATATCTCAAAATCCTTCTTGATCACTATCCTTGGTGATTATTCGACATCTGTCATGTTAAACACCAATTCATCCTCAAGTGGGACTTAACGACCCGAGAATCCACTATATTCCTCGATCTAAATTGCATTAGTGTTTGAGCTGTTTTAAGTTTCTTACGGTTAGCCATTCATGTGGCTAGCTTGTGTGAGATAACTTGACGGTTTAGCACCAATCAGAATCTTTCGCGGAATTTTACAAAATCAAGAAGAAACCTTGAGACAATGACCAATTGAACGTGTTAAGATAACTGATGGATCGGCACAATGATAGAAGACTGTGTTTTAGGAGTGATGAATGTTTGAAGGTTTAGCCGAAATGTTGTTTGGTTGTATGTTGTCGATGCGGAAATTTGATTTCAAAACTTAAAAACCTCAATATCTTGTTTTCGGAGCGGTTATAGGCCTCGAAGGTTGACCCGAATGGACTTCAGTCTTGCTGAGTTGCCATTATTGAAGGTATTTGTGATAAAGTTGATGTAGGATCGATTCAACGATAAAGGAGTTGTGTTTGATGAAGATTAAGCATGGTTGTTGTAGTGAAAATTTGGTCTGAAAACTTAAAAACCTTAATATCTTCCTTTCGGAAGGGATTTGGGCCTTAAAATTTTCGTTTCACAACTTTGTTGTGAAACCTCACAATATTCAGTCGTTCGGTCGTTTGATGGTATTTATTTGAAAACATAGTTACGGTTCAAAAGGTATGGCCATTTGAAGTTTTGACGTAAAAAGTCAACTTTGGTCAAACAGCAAGTAGTCAACCTGCAAAAGTCAAAACTTAGACTTCTTGATGTAAAACGCAATGATCAAACCGTATTGTCAAATCACAGTCCACTAAAGCAAAACGCAGAAGCAAATTGCAAAAGCAAAACGCAGCAGCAAATTGCAAAGGCAAAACGCATAGTCAAATCGCAGACCTCAAAATGCACCACCCCAAATCGCAACTCAAACCGCAACTTTTCAAACCGCAACTTGTCAAACCGCAACTTTTCAAACCGCAACTTGTCAAATCGCAACTTATCAAACCGCAACTCTTCAAACCTCAATGGTCAAATCGCAGAGATTCCTGATCAAAACGCAGAGCAAAGAGACAAACCCAGGTCACTTTCGTGCAAGTACGAGTGTCACTTTCACCCTGTTTTGACTTTTTGTCTCTTTTTTGCTAAACCTCAAAATGCAACTTTGTCCTTATTATCAAATCGTAGTGAAGAAACCTCAAACCTCAGTCAAGAAACCTCAAAACACAACCAAGAAATGTCAAACCTCAACTTAGAACAAAGCTCTAAAAGCCCACGAAATTCACCAAATCTTCCAATAAACACGTGAAACAACCAAACCAATCAATACACAATCCTCATACAACAATCCTAACTACAAAAGTACAAACATTTAACGAATCTAACCACAAACTAAAGTGTTTACGAAGAAGCTATTCGAACCATATAAAAGCACAATAACCAATCTTTAAATCCGAAAGCACACAAGCAGCGTGATCAAACCATGGCTCTAATACTAATTGTAAGATATTGGTTATTACAAGCACACTAATTAAACAAGTATGGTTGAATTTATTGCAAGACTTTAGAGAGAAAGAGATGAGAGGCTTTCTAGAGAGAGAAAGTGAAAGAGAAAAGAAAGATTATATTAGATGAATGAGAAAGCTCTACCCCTTCCTATGGTGGGAAGGGGTTTATATAGTTTTTACAATAAACGCCCCCTACAGGCGGTAGATCGGGTGTATAGTGAGTAAAGACCCGTCCGTCCTCCACGGTATTACTTAAACTAAATCTAATACTAATAATAATAGTTAAGTCTACGAGCTAACTTATGCTAGACTATACTCGGGGTGGTCGACTCTTCCTTATGGATTTTCTAAATCCTAACACCCCTGCATGAAACAAAGTAAGACAAGTAAAGAAGAGAATAAATTTCAAAGTGTTTCATAAGATTGACGCGGATGGAACTTCATCTTCTAAATTTAGGATAAATGTGGGATTGAAAATTTTAAAGCATTCCATCAAAGCATTCCATACCCGAAAAAGGTTTTGGGTATAAGTATGGGTGACTTCCTTTCTGTGGAAAACTAGAAGGGGGGTTGAATAGTTTTGTTAGGTTCCTATATTTATAACACAAGCATCAATAGAAGAAATAGAGAAGAAGTGATCGGATGAAAACAAAACCAATACACACGATATGCTAGTAAAGAAAAGTTATGCGTAGGTGAATTAGTAAAGTGAACAACCAACCCTCAAGTGAGGGTTTACAAGCATTATTTATAGGAAAGAACTAGGGCAACATGCAAGTTCCCTTTCTTTCCTTTATGGGCTTGGGCCAAGGCTCATGGGCTTTCTACATAAGCCTTGGCATGATTACTAAAATAAAAGCCATATTAAGCTAACTATTACATATTAATTACTAACACTTGAAATCTAGTTTAGGAGTGATTCCAACAATCTCCCCCTAAGTGTTAGTGATTAATGATATAAACGTTGAAGGTTCTGATGGAATAGTAGCTTTGACGTCTTCTGACATTCTTCTTTCTTGTGAGAAGAATTGCCTTGATTCGAACAATCTCCCCAGTGTAGAGAAATTGTTTCCTTTGAAAAGTTCAGCTTTGACGTCATCATTATCTTTGTTCTTTGTAATGGTTGTGATAGTATGTTGTTGTAGTCTGCATTAGGTCTGCTTCGTTGCTCCAGTGTCTCCACGTCTTTCTCCAACATGCTCACACACTCTTTAATGTTGGATTTCAGTACTGATGTAGTTCTCTTAGTCTTTAAACTTTGTAGATTCTTTGACGAAGACTCATTCTGACTTTGTGTTGCCTTTTGAGAGAACTTCAATTAGTGATGTTGTTGGTATGAGCATGTGAAGAATCTGCACGATCAGTCCGCTCCAGAGCTTCCATAAGAAGAAAACATAAGAAAGGTTAGTGATAAGCGGTTCGGACTTACAAGTTTGAATTTCGAGTGTTAACAACATAGTATGAAAACACAACTCTAATTCTCACAAAGGTCATTCTGAGCTGGAGTCCCACAAGTGAGATAACACGATGTCAGAAATACACCTCTGATTCGGATGAGTTCTTTGAGGTACACGAAGCATCACCTCACGACTATAGACCGTTTGAGACACACTAAGCGTAATCCACGAGGAGTTTAAAGTGACTGCTTGTCGGGGTTGTTTGATGTTGACCTGGCGGGAGTTTCCATTCAATCACCGAGGATCACATATGAGCCTCTCATAAATGTTCTCGACAGTTGCTAAGATCATGAAGGACACGATAATATATCACTTGCGTTCTTATTGTTGAGCGACAAGCGATGATTTGTCAAGTGTACCTAAGAGATCTTTTGATGAATCTCATGGCTCTAGACTCGATAGTGCACTTTGGTTTTCTGGCGGAGACTAGGAGAGGGTCTCCTTCTTCAATACCGGACAATCTCTAAGAGAAAGCCGATAGTTTCGTAGGGTTCCTGTGAGAATGACACAAGTTTTGTTGAGAGAAACTTGAGTGGCTAGAAGGTTTAGTGCATGCGTCCTTTGGGTCCATGCGACTTTGATCTTCAATACCGGTGTCATCTAGTGACGACCCGGTAGCATATGAATTGAACCGGTGTCTACCCTAAGTTGAATAATACGGAGGGCTATTTCTTTTCACCCTTTTCTTTGCATTTCTTTTAATTCTTCAACTCCTTCTTTCTCCTATTCTCATATTCTTCTTTTTATAATCGTTCCTAAGGACTTCTAAGTACTAACTATTTGTGATGTCCTTGGGTAGATCCCTCGACTCTAGCGGATCATAGGACAGTTATTCTAACCTTAGTCACCTTATAACTCCATGACTAACCTATGTTGCCACAAAACCATTTTCTTGAAAATCTCTCAAAGTGAGTGAAAACATTTTGTACCACTTTGAGAGTTTTATCTTTTTTGAAATACTCCCCTTCACACGTGCTTAAGTGTTTAGGCAATCTGCACGGTGAGAGAAAGCGCACTTTTGAATTGATCGACTCAAGATAGACAATCCCCATGAGACACGGTTCGTTGCATAGTTAAAGAGGTACATTGGCGACTTTTAGGTGACAACTAACTCTAGTAACTACCTTGAAGGTGTGGACAAACCTCGAAAGGTTGTCAAACCCGTCAAAGTTCATGTCTATCAAGAGCTTCTCGAATAGGTACAATCTACTTGGATAAGTCTAGGAAGACAAATCTTTTCGATTTATGACAGTTCAGAGCTCATCAATTCATGGGTTAAGTCTTATCACACGAAGATTCAATAGCAAATCAACATATTTCTTATCACATTAATTTTCTCCCCCTCAAAAATGGCATATAAATGTTATTTTTGATAACGTTTTGATATTAAATATGACCATTTCAAGTTTTGTGGGAAGATTTCCATGAAGAACATTTTGTTGATCAAAGATTTTAGCAAATACTCCCCCTCAACAAGTAATACTAACTTTTGAGGTTTTGAAAACGTAAGGGGAAGTACTTGTTCTTTTGAGCAAAACTTTGAAAAGTGAAAGTTTTGATAAGTTTTACTCAAAAGTAAGAAGCTTTCGCTCCTTTTATAAGGATTGTGGCAATCAAGCGTACCACGGGGTCCTTTCATTACAAAACGGGTTGTACAACGTTATGTGTGCACAAGCCATTGTCATTAAATAATCACACATCAAATCAATATTGAAAATGAAAGCAGTTTAAGGGTACTAGGAGATTCGGTAGTCCGGCAATAATAGCGGGAATGCGGCGGGCGTTGATAGCTTGTGAGAGCAATCACAGGACGACCAACTACAAAGCTCTCCAATGTTACGAACTAGTCCTTACAGCACAACCTTTCATCGATTCGAGTGATGATCCTCTTAACATCCCTTTTCTCCTTAGAATTCCATCTCTTCTTGACCCGATGCCTTCATGTATCTCCTTTAACCGATAAGCTAACCCATCCCCGACTTTCTTGATGTGTGATCTCCAAACTTATGAAGATCTCTACACGCCATCAGCGATTGTGATGTAGTTCACTACGGTGGCTTCTCCAAGCGGTTTCTTGATGAGAGTATATTGTGGAAGATGGTTGATGTCGGGAAGTTCTAGGCGAGGTCTAGTGAAGTTGACACGTGTTTGAAATGATTCAGCGGCAAGTTGCAAGTCTTCTACATGTTCACGGATCACTATGCTTCGATGAAGATGAGCACGGACTTGATGTATTCACGTTGGATTTGATCGAGAATTGTCTCATTCTTCCACTGTACCTTGGCAAGGTCGGATCTTCAATGTCATTGAGAGACAAATTCGAAGTCCGCTTCACGAAATCATAGTCCCTTTCGTCTTGTCTTTTGACCACGATATTCTTGAGGAAAGTGTAATCCCATTTAGACAAGAGAGCTACATGCTTATGACAACGATCCCTTTATCCTTTGTACACTTCATGTTTAGACCTTCAAGCTGGCGGCTTTTGTAGTAGATTCTTGACGTTCGGCCAATGGTGAATCCATACATTGCATTGATGTCATCTTGTTCCTGTTGTTGGCAAACATGTGGGTAGCATTTTCCTCGATGGCTATACATTTGGAGTATATGGGTTGTAGGAGCGGAAGTGTAAGTGATGTAGCGTATTTCTTTGAACCATCGCTACCGTGTAGAAGAAATTCGGTCATTGTTGAAGAAGTATCGGAATGGAATCTTAGGTTGATCTGGTTGGCCAATCGTTGGTAGAGGTCGGTCGATCGGTGTAGTATGGAGCCTTGTCTTTCTTGGTGAAGTCAATGTTTGCTTGAGGTTGAGCCAATCAATGTTGTTAGACATGGCTCGTGCTATGTTTTCAAGATGATATTCAACTTCAATAGCACTTTCCGATTTGTCTTTGAGCGGTTGAAAAGCTTCATTCTTGATGCGTTTAACTCGACTTGGTCATCTTTTTCACGAAACTTTTCTTGAAGTAACTTAGCATGCTCTAATGTACGACCTTCTACCATATCTTGATCATCGGTTAGGCGGGAGTAGCATCAACAAGTGTAGAGAACCGGTCATACTCGGTGTCATCTTCGTCTAGCCATGAGGCGACATCACGGTAGGTGACTTCTTCTTCTTCTTTGGCCTAGATGAGGATCTTGGTTTCTTTCTTTGAGCGGGAGAGGTGGGTTGTTGTTGGGGTGAGGACTTCCTCATCGTCACCACCGGTGTATTGAAATGATCACCGGTTTTCTCGTGCAGGGTGGTGACTCGAGACACGAGGTTTGTCGTGAGAAGAGCGTGGAGGAGATCGTTGTTGAGATGGAGTCCTTTGGGGTGGAGGTGGCATGGAGGATGATTCACCGTTTTCTTGAGGCGTTTAGGCTCTTTATCTTTATCTTTATCTTCATCGTCTCTTGGGCGCTTAGGCCTTCGACTTGCTCCTTGCATGAAGTCTTGAGTTGATATTCGGTAGTGCCTCAAATAGTTTACTTTCATCGAGGTGAAAGTTGCGGATCGTTGAGACATTTGTAGCACCAACTTGGAAATCAACTCGCATCGTAGAGAGCTGGAGGCTCCATTGGATTGATCGTCATTGTAACGGATGGATTTCATTGTTTGCTTGACTAATTTCATGAGATTTGGATAGAGTCATCTGGTGAACATCTCCTTGTAACTCCGAGGAGCAGTGTCGAGTAGGAACTTGTGAGTATAGCCCCTAATCATTTCGTTCGGTTCCCTTGGACATCACATTGCATGAACTTACGGATATACTCCCTTTCACTTGACATCTTGTCTATCTCGTCATGTAGAAGAATGATCTTGTCGACTAGTTGATTTAACTTCTTGTTGGTCACGTCTTTCTTCCCGACCGCTTGATAGCTTTGACAATCTTGGTTTTAGCCGGGATATCCAAGAGTCGTTGGTTTCTTCACGATTTAGATGTGGATCGGTTGTGCCTTTGGATGGTGGTAGTGAAGAGTGAGAAGGCGAGTCGATGATGATGAGACATGAGGAGACTCGGGGTCTTTCGGCGGCTCAAATGTTTCTTCCTTGGGCGTCTTTGGGCTATCAAGAAGAAAATCATCATAATCAAGATCTTGACATTTCGGTCTTAGCCGTTTCATCGGTAGTAGTATCTTCACCGGAGTTTTCTCGGTCTTTTCCATGTCGGTTCCTCTATGTCAAAGTTGATGGAATCCTCAAGTTTCCTTCTTTGTTGTTAGTGGGTGATGGTGGTACGGTTCCCTTATCGGGTTGATTAACCGCGCCGGAAGCTGGTGTGGCTTGAGTTCCACCACTTGACCCTCGAGGCCACGAGTTTGATCCTTACGAATTCATCGGCAAGATATTTGAGTATGAGGTTCTTGACTTCTTTTGATAATCTCTTTCATCTTCAAATGGTTCTTCTTGAACTTTCCTTATCATGCTCAAGCACAAGAGTTTTCCCTTTACCTTTTCGACTTTTGAATTTGGGAGGTTTAGCTCTTGTTTGAGTGTCATCAATTGCGGTTTGAGTAGGTGACCTCTTCGTCGATTCGATTTCCTCGGACCTTTCATCCGGTAGCCTTTGTTGCGGTTCGGGCTTGGGAATCGAATAGGAATGGCTTCCTTAGGGAACTTTCCTTTTGAGTATGTGACCTCTTAGGAAACTTTCTCGACTCTCGGTGCTTGTAACACTCCTGCCTTGCCTCTCTGGTTTTCTAGTAGGTGTCTGGGAGGACTTTTCATCAAGAAAACCTACTTTGCCTTCATCAACCGCTACGGATACCTTTTGTATGAATGGAGTTGTTTGGTGCTTGATTAGAAGGTGATCGGCAACACTTACCCTGTTTCTTTGTTGTAGATTCCTTAAATCATTGTGAGTGTAGGCTCATACAACATGTAGCGATTGTTGGGGTCATTGGTTCTCGAGGGGATATCGGGATTATACCCTAGAGCTCTTTGGATCGACAATTTGGTATATCGATATATGGGATCTTGGAGCCAAGCTTTTGAGGAAAGACATCACATCGTCCCATATCGAGCTTCAACTTCAATATGTTTCATGTTGACCAAAGCCCAAAAGATACGTAGTTCCATGAGCTTGGGATGCTCATAACCACTATCACGTCGTAAGCGGTTTGGTGATGATAATGTAGAGGTTCTCCATGGTTGAGGAATATTCTTAAGATCCATGTATGAATGCTTTTTATTACTCACGAAGCTTCGTCATAACCAATGTCGATCATGAATTGGAGAACGACCTCTTGGTTGGTGTGGCATTGTATTCGGTTGGCTCGATGGCGGTATGAGAAGAACAACTCTTAAGTCTGCTGGTGTGATGGTGACTTGTTTGTGGTTGGCGTCACCGTCACGACATTTGACCTTAGATCTTCGCATTGTATGCGTAGGCGGTGAATGTAGATCTCGATGCTGTGGTAATTGGCGAGCATGTTACGATAAGGGTGATTCTTGAGAATGTCAACACTATTAAACAAGAAGACTACGGCGGTGAGTTATCAAAATCAACACGAAGGTTATTCTTTCCAATCTTCATTGGATAGCCATTTGGGAAGATATCTTCAACGGTGAGAACGTTTGGTGCTTCTCGTTTTGCATTTGGCGTCCATGTCGTGATCACGAAGATATTTAGCCAAAAGAACCAACATATCGAAGACATTACATTAGTCAACGGATGGTTTTATTGTCTAATTATTGAATGTGATATGTCGATGATTATTCTGAGTCAATGTCACTTGTTGGTCCAATAGTCCAAAGGCGTCGTGATAAGTTTCGTGAGTTGATTAACTTCAAGTTTTAAAGTCTATGTTTTAACTTATTTTTCACAACTTATTAAACATTTAAGCTTATTAGTGACATTATTGGTTTTCGTGGCGTTATGATTTATTTATTTACAAGTTTGCAGCGTAACAATTCATAATTAAGGTTAAAACTAGGCTTAGGCGTAGAAATGGCAAGCTTATGCGTAAGCAGGGGTGATTATCGGCGTGGCGTAAGCTTATCGTGGGTTCTTGACTTCTGGCGTAAGAAATATTACAGCGTGGGAAAGAGGGCCTTATCGTGGAGCTTACGGCGTAAGGCTTACTCGTGAAGTCAACCTTATGCGTGGGGTTCTTTGTTTACGCATATCCTTCACAGGATAAGCGTAGTCCCCAATGTAGAACCTTACGCGTAAATCGTTACGCGTAAAATTTCTCTTACGCATAACATGCTACGCGTAAGGTGATCCTTATGCGTAGATGGCAAGTAACCTTGATTCTGAGTTATACACACGTTGAAACCTGAAATAAATTCATCAAAGCACTAACATTATCATCTATATCCAATCCTTTTCAGGTCTAATCATGGAAACACATTCATTCAGTTAAGCGTAAAAACTGGTTACGCGTAAAAACTTAAAAACCCTAAAGTCTAAGAATTACGAGTAAGTTATCTAGCCATAGGAATTGCACAAAACTTGTTATGTAAGGTCTAAGAAGCATAGTGAGTTGTTCTATCCAAGTTATATCATCAAAATCCAGGCGAATCAAAAATACCCAATTCTTAAGAACATAAACCCTAATTTCCAATTTAAGCCTATTTGGGGTTTCTGTGTGAGTTCTAAGCTTAGATATGATCAATTCAACATGAAAACACCATCACACAACTATCCTTTTGACCAGAAACACTCACTATTAAAAACGCCCAAAATTACGCATAAACCCTAATATTCAAAATCAAACAATTAGAGTTTCTGGGTGAGTATTGATGACTAAAATGGTACCATTATGATTAAACAAGCGTTTTGACACAACCATTTTAACCACAAACACTCACACATGATTATGTGTTCATACGCTTATGCGTAGAACACAAAATCACACCTAGATGAAAATCTAACCGTTGGTTTAGGAAATGATTTAAAACCCATGTTTAGATGATTACAAGAAACGTTTTAACACTTACAAGTAGATGATCAGAAACACGGATTTGATTGTTGGATTTTACGCGTAGGATAAGGTTGGTGAAATAATAAATGTTGTAATAAATGTGAAGTAATTGTTTGGTAGAGGTGTTTTGTTAAAAAATCACTTTGACATTTTGACACCATTAGTCCCTCCACCTTTACCATTTACATTCCATGTCCATAACTTCCATTTTGGTTACCAAACGAAGGATATTTGGAAAGAAATTTGACGATACTCCCCCTCGACTTAAGAAATAATGAAATTTTATAAATTTTAGTCCGAGGAGTGTTAGTAAACCAGAAATGTGACCACCATTAATAAAGAAACAACCGGGATGAGACAACATGCAAGTACAAGGTTTTAATAAACCGAAAAAATATTTGCTTTCTCCCCCTTAACACTTGATCGAAAAAATACAGAATTTTGAAAGATTTGAGTGTTGACGGAAGAGTTGTACTTGCCATGTTAAAAGAAATATAGATAGAAGAATATTTTTGTTGTTTTATCGATTTTATATTTTGTATTTTGTTTTGAAAATTATTTACAAAAGAGGTTTTGGTGTTTGGTGGTTTTAAGAATATTTTAAGAGTTCATCCGGTTCCTCTTGAGTCAAACACCGCATACCAATCCGGTGGACCAACTCATTAAACCTAGTGGAGCTAAGGCTTTGGTGAGAAGATGCCAATTGGTATTCGATTACCCACAAAGTATAATTCAAATGTACCACATTCCACGTGGTCCTTGATGAAATGATATCAAAGATCGATGTGCTTTGATTTTGAATGTTGAACGAGTTGCGAGATCGCAATAGCACTCCGATTGTCATGATACATCGGGATTCTATCAAATACATAACCATAGTCTTTGAGTTGTGTTCTCATCAAATGACTTGAGCACAACACGCCGACATGGCTACATATTACGCTTACGTTGAGGACAACGATGTACAATCCTCGCTTCTTCGATTGCCATGACACCATTTTATCACCAAGAAATTGTAATGCTCACGAAGTACTTTTCCGTGAATCTAAACATCCTGCGTGATCGTCGTCGAAAAAGCTATTAGTTCAAAACCGAATCCTTCGGATACCGGATCCCCAAATTAATGGTTCCCTTGATGTATCGGAGGATTCTTTTAGCCTCGAGAGGTGGGTTTCGATTGGTCTCATCGATAGCGGGAGCAAAGATATCTGGAAAAAACAATGTCGAACTGCTAGTTGTTAGATACATAAGAGACCCAATGATACTACGGATTTGGTAGGGTCCACCAATTTCCCATGTAAATCGGCGTCTAGCTTCTTGGTATGAGCCATTGGTGTGGCATAGGTCTCAGTTTGCATTCCAAATTTGTTAGAAGTTCAAGGGCATATTTGGGTGACTCGAGAAAATACCACGGGGTGATTGATGAACTTGCATTCAGAAAGAATGTGAGTTCACCCATCATTGACATTTCAAAATGTTTTGTCATTAGTTTTGCAAAAGCATTTGAGTATTTTAAATGTGTTGACCCAAAATGATGTCATCCACATAGATTTGAGCGATTAACATGTGAGCCCGTGATATTGTATGAAAAGTGTAGGATCGACCGAACCTTTGGTGAATTTATTGGCAAGGAGGAAGGATGATAACTTATCGTACCACGCTTGAGGAGCTTGTTTGAGACCATCTGAGCTTTGTTCAATTTTTAGACATGGTTCGGGAACTGGGATCAACGAATCCTTACGGTGGTGACATAAACCGTTTCTTTCGGTTGCCCTTCGAAAGCGGTTTGGCGTCCATATGAAGACCGTTATATTCATATGAGCGCGAATGCGAGAAAGATCCGAGCGACCTCAAGGCGAGCAACCGGGCGAATGATTCTTCAAAGTCAATACCCTCTTTCTGTCTATAACCCTTAGCCACCATACGTGACTTGTTTACGATTACGTTCCTTCGACATCAATTTGTTCTTCCAATCCATTTGAGACCAATGGCGTAGACCCCTGTTGGTCTTTCAACAAGTTCCCATACTTCAAGGCGTTTAAAGCGATTGAGTTCTTCCTGCATGGATTCAATCCATTGTCTTTGGTCATTGCGTCTTTAATGTTTTAGGTTTAGATTGGCGGACGGTGAGTGCATAAATGCAATGTTCACCATCGTGTGAAGGCGTTGTCTCGTTACGACTAGTTGATTCGGGTTACCAATAATATTCTCAAGAGGATGGTGTTTTATCCAACGATGTGTAGAGGTTGATGTTGATATACATTGTGCGATTTGGAGGATTCAAATGGTTTGTAGATGATTCCATAACATCGGTGCGTGAGTTTAATTGGCAAGCGGGTTAAAGAGCATTTGGATCAAAATCTGTAGGTGGTGGTACTTCATTGTTCGAGAACATCATCATTTGGTTCGTCGTTGGAAGCAGTTTGTTCAACTGTTTTTGTAGAGTCAATGGTGGTGCTTCTTCAACGATAGTTGTTGTAGCAAGTGTATCGGTATTGGAATATCATCGGGTTGAGCGGTGAGCAATGGATACACGGAGCACGTTCATCAATGTCATCGATAAATAGCGAGACAAATAGCTTTTCCATTTGTTGACGAGTAAGTTGGGGCTTGGTTCGGTGATGATGGGGTTTGAGGAAGTTTAAGCGGTTGTGACCGGGTTCCAAGTCATATGCTCCATAAGCCATTTCGATAAGCTCATCGAAATTTGCATGAATCGTTTCCATAACCTCGCTTTGTCTGACGATTCGGATCCGGTAACCTTTAAATTTTCACACGATGTCGATAAGGTTTTAAAGGTACCATTTGAGGGTCGTTTAAGTCCTTATTTGATCACTTTGTATCCATTATTGCTTAATATCGTTCCTTTTCACTTTTAGGTCTCTTGAAGGCAAAATCTTTGGAATGGCACTTATTTGGACGAAAAGCGCGAATATATGAAGAAAAGGGCCAAAGTCAAAATCGAGACACTCACGATTCTTTGAAATTAGAAGCGCGGCGTCGGTGTTAATGGCGGCCGTCCCAAAATTATTGTGACGATCGGGACTCAAAACTCGTATTTTCAAGTGGCGGCGTCTAGTTGTGAAAGAGTAGGCCGTCGCTACTCGGGCGGCCTAGATGCAATCCGACGACGTCGGAAGCGAAGAGGACGGCGTCACGGACATAAGGTGGCGCCGTCGCAAGGTTAACGTGGCCAAGGCGAAACCCTAATGACGGCGACACGGCGCCACTAAACATAAGGTGGCCGTCGCAATTGTAATCTTATATATAGAATCCAATTTTTCGGTCTTTGTGTGGAGAGTCTTTGGGTAAAACCTAAAACCGAACCTAAGGTGTCTTGTACGATATTTTAGGGTTTTAAACCTATCTTACATCAAGATAAGTCTTTACTTTATTAATTCAATTATGTCTTTGATTATTTGTGTGTATGCTTGCATGTTCTTCATGTCCGGCTAATTTATTTGTGTGTTTGCTTAGGAAGTATGAAACTTAATTATTGAATATTGATTGGTTGTTTCTTATCTTAGTTGATTAATGATCTAGTAATCGATAGATCATTCGTTGTGTACTTAATGCTTGATTCATCTTTGTGAACCTTAGAATATAATTACGAGTAGTTGTAGGCTAAACCATCCAAAAGCGCCTTAGAGTAGGAGTTTATCATCCTAGTGGGTTTGTAGGCGAGACCCTTTGGTAAGTTCAAAGAGTTGGGAGAAGCGCATACCTACAACTTTAGACACAGCGCGATTAAGAATAAGGCGTGACACTCAACCATCAATAGGAGATAATTAAGGAGTAATACAAACTAAGTAAACACATCTTTAAACTATCATACGAGCACACATTAATTAGACATAGACTCCCACAACCTTAGTTTAGATAATTAGATAATAGTAGAGTAATCGGTGAAATACCAACCCCCGAATCCAATACCGAGATTCGTACCTTTCCATTTCATAAAACATAAAAGATAAAAATAATCTTCCTCAACCTTAACCTTAGCGTAGTAACTCCTTACTAGCATTCCTATTCCCCAGAGAGCGATATCAATACCGTGGCTTACCCTAATTACTACACTACAGCGATTAGGTTCCTTTGCCTGGGTGTTATAAAACTTGCTCGAAGAAAAGGAAGTTTCCTTGACCCGAGCGCGCGTGTGGCGTTATCGATATCAATAAAGACTCGATGTCGACTTTGGCTTTGAGCTTTCCAAAGTCATCACGATCATTATTTGGGTAGAAAAGGGATCCAAATACATGAAAGTGTTTGAGATTTAGTTTATGGTTGTGGATAAGCTCAAAAGGTGTTTTGTTGTGGCGTTTTGTAATCATTGATCGATTACGAGTGTAGCATGCGTTGATACGGCTTGACCCATAAGTAATCCGAAGTTTAGCATTAATTAACATCGTTATTGCGGCTTCCATTAACGTGCGGTTTAGTCTTTCAACAACTCCGTTTTGTTACGGTGTACGTGCAATAGATGTTTGATTCTCAATTCCACTTTCTCATAAAATTCCAGAAGATTTTGATTCACAAATTCGGTCCCTTTATGCATTACGATTTCTTGGGACTTTGTTCGGAGTGAACTTGTATTTTTGTGAGAAAGGTGATGATCATCTGTGGAGCTTGATCTTTGCTTGAAGAAAGTAGACCCAGTCCATCTTGAGTAGTCATCTCGATTACCGGGATGTAGCGTTTGCGATGTCGTTTGCAGACACGCATCGGGCCACAAAATTCATGTGAAGAAGATGAAGCACATCTTGAGGCAGTGTTCTACTTTTGAAGGAAAATGAGCACAAGTGCTTTTCCTTGTTCACAAGGTGAGCAAAGGTGATCTTTAGAATATCGGAATCTCGGAGACCTTCAACTAGTTTGTAGCGAGCAAGGTTGGTTATGGTTTGAAAGTTTAAATGTGAGAGCAACGGTGCCATAGCCAAGATTTTATAGATGTTGCCTTTGAAAGTAGAGCGGATGGGAGATGAAGCAATCATGTCTTGCATGGAGATAGTGTAGAGACTTGAATTGCGAGTGCTAGACATAAGATAGTTTCCTTGTAGATCACGAATGAAACAAGTTTTTTCCCGAAAAGCAACTTCCAAATCTCCATCACGTAATTGACCGGTGAAAAGAGATTGTGACGAGGCCTTCCACATAATAAACCCCGCTAATTTCGATGTTTCCATTGATGTAATCTCCGTAGCCCATGATAGGCTGAAGTGATCATTCCGAATCGACGGTGCCAATGAACTTTGCAATAAAGTTTGATAACAGTTTAAGATTGCATGTCGTGTGTCGGGAACATCCGCTATCAACAACCAGAGAATGATCATATCACTGCATTCAACACGGGCGACACGGATGGAATAGAAGTATATTTGGAACCCGAAGAGTTAGAGGGTTCAAGCGATATAGTGGAAATACACACATCAATGATTTTAGGTATCCATTTAAATCCTAGTGTATTATGTATCCATTTCTGCCATCTCCAACTAGTCTTTGCTTTAGTCTTAGTGAATGCACTAGGTGGTACTACATTCCTTGGAGGTGTGAGTGGAGCTACAGGGACATCAATGCGTTTTTTAGAATCTAAAGAGGGTGGTTTACCAAGCACAGACTTAGAAGCATTATTGGGCCTAGAGGTATTCTGTTTCTTAGGATTCCGTAAACGAGAAAAGATAGCTTTAGCAACATATTTATCATGACAATCGAAAGCATACTTTTCGACAAATAACACAAGAAGCTTGATGAATATCAAAAGTACTTAAAGGTTCGAGATTCGTTACAACACTTTTCCATTACATTTGTCGACCTTAATATCTAAAGTGGATGCAACATGAGTCTTATTCAAAGTCCTAGGGTGTTCTTCTACTTGACATTCTTTATTGATCTTTTCTTAGGTCGCAACTTCCTATTCTTCCTTGTATTGCTCCTAGGCGTGAAGTGCGGACATTGGGAAAAGAGGCAACTATTCTGTGTCGATGAGGAAACACATTAGTATCTTGTGATTTGTCGTTAGGCATTCCGGTGTCACTTTTTCTAAGTGTTACCGGTGCAAGTTTCTTAATGTTGCTAAGGTGAACTTGTTCATACTTTCCTAACTTTTCCTTTAACTCAATGATAGTGTGCAACAAATCTTGATTTTCAGAATGAAGATTTCCAGAGAAATTCATGACTTCTTTGGTGTGTGCAAGATAATGATCAAGTTCGTTTGATGCTTCATCACGAGTCTGTTTGAGTAAATCAAATATGACACCATATTCTTTTTTAACTTTTGCAAGTTCTTGTTCATATTTTGGGATTTGACATTTCAAAGACACCTTTTGATCATCCGGTTGCTCAATTTTAGGATCAAAGATTTTGGTAGAAGCCGAGTGATTTTGTTTTGAGAGAAAGTTCACGATTTTGACAATCTTTTGACACCATTGAAGACGACGTTTTGCATTTGAAAGCTCGTTTAACAATCGTTCATTTTCAACTTTTAAAGACTCGATCTGAAGCACATTATCGAGATTGTCAACAATTTCAACAGAATCAATGAATTAGCAGAGATATAATCGATGCATATGACAAAGAATGCAATAACACAACATTATGGATATCGGCCGGATAACGTCTTTCAAGAGTCGATCAACATATTTTTGTAACATTTTCTTTTTACGTTTTGTATTAGAAATAGATGTTTGCTTTTCTCGAAAGCGATTTTCATCAATCAAGTTCCTTATGAAATTCCTTC
The DNA here is from genome assembly GCA_022545495.1 of Chrysanthemum lavandulifolium. Classification (NCBI taxonomy): domain Eukaryota; kingdom Viridiplantae; phylum Streptophyta; class Magnoliopsida; order Asterales; family Asteraceae; genus Chrysanthemum; species Chrysanthemum lavandulifolium. Next base: position 186,372,181 of record CM040241.1, read on the forward strand.
CCGATATAATGCACAATTTTTCAAATTTTTAACATGGGGTAAAAATATTTTCTGAAAAATATCTCTTTGTTCTCACGCCTGAGGCGATTGAAAATGTTCAACTTTTATTTCAGAATGAAATTCAATCTCCTGTTCTAAAAGTTTGAGGTCAGAAGTGAAAATGTCGAAATATCTGAGAATTTGACGATTTTTGGGTTTTGAATTTACTTCACTGAGTGAAGGTAAAGGACCATAAATTTGTGCATAATTTGGTTGGGGAGCAACATTAGGAGACTCAGACGTTTTTGTGATAATTCTAGGTGTGTTAGAAGAATCCTTTGGTGGGACGAAAATGACGGCTTTTGAATAGTTGAATGGTTTGTTATAAACAACATTTTCTAATTTTGATCGACTCTCGTCTTACGCATCTAATTCCTCTTGACGATGATATTCAACAACACTCATAACAGAATCATCAATTTTGTATTACTGACCGAAACTTCGAAGATTTGGTTTGAATGTTTTGGTTGAAAGCTTTGGTTTGTAATCGGCAAGAATCGGTCCATTTCCATTTGGATTGGGTTTTAAAGTAAACTTTTGAATTGTTGTGATTGACTCACCATGTTTATAAACAACATTTGAAAATCTTTGAGTTTGTTTTGTAAGTCGACAATTTCTTCAAGATGGTCATCTATTCGTTTTGTTGAATGCTTTTGTATCAGAGAACTGTTTTGACAATTTAACAACTCGGCCTTGGCTTTTGAGTTTCAAAGTAAGGCGTTAAGTTGTTTTGTATGTTCATGTTTCGATTGTTCTAGTTGAGAGAACAAAGCATTCTTCGATGCGGCTAGATCACGAATCTGTCGTTCTAAAGATTTTTCGCTTTGGTGTGATTCAAAAAAGCGACTTCAAAACCGTTTTCACGTTTTTGTGAGTTTTGAAAAAATTGAGTTGCCGTTTAAGCATTCAATATCCATGGTTAACAAATGCATTTTACTATGCAATTGCTGATTTGATGAACGACATTTATCCATCCGGGATTGATAATCTTTAAGTAAGAGGTCAATATCCGGATTAGGCAAAGTTCAACGTGTTCAACGTGAGTCACAACATGATCACTATTCGGATCCTCAAGTATAACCACGGAGTCAATTTGAGTATCAAAGGTAACCATAAGGTCATCTTGATCGTCAAATGTAACTACTGGTCAAGTTGAGAATCGTCGACCGAGATGTGGACGACTCATGTTGAACATTCGAGCCTCGTCGAATTCGGATGTTGGGTGAGATATTAGATCGATGATGAAAATGGTTTGTTCGGTACACGAGACAAGCCATCGATGTCACACTGGGGCTGTGTCACTCATGTGGATAGCTTGCATTTGTGCCATCAACATCACTGCTTTGCATTAGCCTTCAAGTCCTCCATATCATCATCGAGTGCATACGCCATAAAGCTCATTCTTTGGTTGTGAGAGTTCCAATGACTTCATCCTTAAGAGCCAAAAGTAAAGCCTCCTTGTGATAAGCACCGCCTCTAGTTCTCGGCTTAGGGCATGCATTAGCCAAGTGACCCTTCTCATTATAGTTGTAGCGCGAAGACCATTCGAGCATTTCCTGTTCAACCACTTGAGCTCTACATTGTTGTGGAGCACCCATGTTATTCCTTCCCATAGCATTAAACCTTGACCTCCTCCCATATAGCGACCATAACCACGATTTTGAACTTCAACACGTCCATTGTTCATGACTGATTCCTTGTGTTTGATGAGGAGCGAATGCGATTGTTGGATTGTTTGTATACCGGCGAAGGCTTTAGCAATCATAACAAATCCTTGTTGCAATGCATCGAAAGCTTGAGTCCTCATTAGCTTCACCGTAAAGTGCTTGATCATTGTTGTTGTTGTATGAAACCAATTGAGTTTGTTGAGATTGTTCTTTGTGATGGATCATATGGTGTAATTGTTTCAGTTGGTTGAGGAGCGGGTTGAGGAGGATAACTAGTTTGAGCCCACAAAGCAAGTTGTTGATTGTCCGGAAGTGATGGTGAAACAGTTTGTCCATGGATAACCCTTTCTTTGTCAACTTCTTTTTGATGTGGTTTCAAATAGTCGTACAACAATCCGTAAGTAGCATGATGAAGATTCTTAAGCAGCGGATGAAAATGACATATTTTCCACTCATGACCAAGACTACTTAGGAACTTAGTGTTATGACAATTCTTGGCATGATGATGTTGTGTTTGTCCAAGTCATTTATGATATCGAGAGAATCGATGATGATATGACTCTAATGTCTCTCGAGTTCAATCATGAAGTGTTCATAAGCCAAGTAAATTTTGGATTCCATATCTTCTTGATTAAGTTGATTGCCTTCCATGAGAACATGAATATGTTCCGCATCTTTGCGATCTTTTGAGCATCCACACTTGAAGGATTGGATTGGGTAATCCTAAAAGGATATATTGCATTGCTAGCTCATCGACTTAGTAGTGTAGAAGTTCATCACCGTAAAGGTCGTGACAGTTGCAATGTTTGTGAGATCATCTCTTGGTGGAATAGCATTTGGATCTCCGGTGTAACGAGAATAGGCATCGAAATGGACCTTCCAAGATGACCTTCTTTAAGAACTTTCCATGTGGCTTCTTTAGATCACAAAACCTAAAGAACCTAATCACCCATTGATAATAGTTTCCGAGAGTGAGCATTGGAGGTCTATCAAGTGATACTGCCTCATGAATGGATTGTTGGCTACTTAAAGCTTCACACATCTTTGCAAACCAAGTTGGTTCCTTTATAGTATTCCTGGATGGATGTTGATTGTAAACGTTTGTGTAAGGTTGTACTTGAAGACTAGGTGGTGGTTGAACCATTTGAGGTGGAATTGCTCCTTGTTGTGGATAATGTTGTTGATAAATTTGTTGTTGTTGATTGAATTGTTGATGTTGTAGACTTAGTTGTTGTTGTTGTTGTTGAGTATAAGTGTAAGGAAAGTAGTTAGAGTATGGTGGTTGAGACATGTTAAAAACTTGTGTTGTTAAATGGATCTTTGTAGTCGAATGAAACGTTGTTGATGAAGTATCCTTAGGCGTAGAAAAACCGAGTTTAGGCAAAGCAACACTTAGGCGTAAAAACACCAAACTTACGCGTAAAATCAATAGTTACGCATAGGATTAGCTTACGCGTAAGAGTTGAGAAACACTAAGATTAGGTGTAAACAGAAAGTTAGGCGTAGAAAACTTATGCGTAGGATTAGCTTATGCGTAAGACAAGGCTTAGACGTAAGAAAAATCTTAGGCGTAAAGAGTTCTACGCATAAGTTTGAGCTTATGCGTAAAAATAGGGTTTTGCCCAAAAAATCTTTTACACTATCACATTGTAAAGGATATCCAAAGTCGAAGTGTTTTCAGGCTTATCCACGCAAGAAAACACAACCACGAAAACTGAAGATCGATCCAAGGAAAAGTTATGCGTAACTTTTAGGGTTTAGTTACGCGTAAAACTTAACCAAAAGCGATTTTAGCCCAAAATGATTCTAAACCAGATTTTTATGATGAAACAGCTTCAATATCACCAAAATAGCACAAAAGTGTGAAACTTGATGATCCAAAATGTAGAAACACCTTACGCGTAGAAAAGCATACACGTATAAAAACAAGCTTAAAATCAATGAAATACACGTAAAGTTCAAAACTTTTTGCCAAAAACAGATATTTTAACACCTAAAAACGTTGAAAGAACAAGAATCTTGGATTGAAAAGTGTAAAAAATGAGTTTTTAAGCGTGACAAAGTTTGAAACCGTATGTTACGCGTAAGACCAAAAACCAACTTCAAAAACAAAACCTTTTCACCCAACTATTTGGCGAATGATACCACTGTTAGGTTCCCATATTTATAACACAAGCATTGATAGAAGAAATAGAGAAGAAGTGATCGGATGAACACAAAACCAATACACACGATATGCTAGTAAAGAAAAGTTATGCGTAGGTGAATTAGTAAAGTGAACAACCTACCCTCAAGTGAGGGTTTACAAGCATTATTTATAGGAAAGAACTAGGGCAACATGCAAGTTCCCTTTCTTTCCTTTATGGGCTTGGGCCAAGGCTCATGGGCTTTCTACATAAGCCTTGGCATGATTACTAACATAAAAGCCATATTAAGCTAACTATTACATATTAATTACTAACACTTGAAATCTAGTTTAGGAGTTGTTGGGAATTATACGTTTGAGTTGATAAGACAAAAAGAATGAAACAAGAGGGACTTAATATGACAAGAAGGAAACCTACAAAAAGATGGAAGGACTTGCTTGCAAAAGAAGTTTTATTTATTAGTCCTTATTCTCTAGTATATAAAGAGGACATATGTGTAGGTTTTAATATAAGTCTTCTAATATGTAGTCGATTAAAGGTGTGTGTGTCATAGGCGTATAGTCTTGTAAACGCCTAGGTTATTAGTTTAGTTCGTTTTAGTTATCTAGGCGTGTTCCTATAAACGTCTAAGATTAGTTAGTTTTAGTGAATGAAAACCTTTAGCAATAACATTGATGTTTTTATTATTCCGCCACGTATGTATATGTTATTGTTATCCCTAATGAGCTTATAAGCGATCTTATCAATTGGTATCGAGGCGGGGAGCTCTTGATATAGGGATCTACAAGGTTTTTGAAGAAAGATACCAATCAAGTTGTTAAATATTTTCGTATCTTTTCTGCAGGTCGTTTTCAAACAAATGATAAGTTTTCTTGAACCGTTGGATCGAGCTAAAATTTTTCTAGCGCATCTCAAGATATCCATCTAACTTTTCACCAAAGGGATTGTGAATTGGAGCTCGCAATCAAAAGTTATTCGTCAAGTCTGCTGCAGAAACTGAAAATTTTCCGTAAGGTTACTACAACACTGTTTTGAAACGATCATAACTTTTTCGTTAACCGTTGGATCGGGACGAAATTTGGACTGGAGATTCTTGGTATATCAAGGAAGGTTTTGACCGGAGGGATCTTTATTTGGAGGTTTGAGTCGAGAAATATTTGATTTCGAATATGGCTGCAGAAGGAGGTATAAATTTCGAATTTTTAAGGTTTGTAATGTTTTATTACGCTAACATGGAACATTAATAAAGCTGTTAAATGTTCACAAAACCCTAAATCTGTTCGTAACAAGAAAGAGTTTTGTTTGTTGTCTGGTATCACATGGTCGATTTCGAGAGTTGGGTCTATAGCCAATGGATGCGTGATATCATCAATTTATTCTACACGTGACCTGATTAGAGATTCAATATTCAACTTCATATAAGTTGATGACTGGGTCAGTACCATATTAACCCTTGTTCATAATTTTGATACTTCTATTGTTATCAAGTTATCTTACTTTGCATGAGAACCGAATTGTTTTATTCAATTAAGATATTATTTTTTGGTCGGTGAGTGCTTGTATCAAATTCGATTTTGTGTTGCTTTTGGTCGACTACTTATGCATGAGATTCTCGCTTCTTATCATTCTATCCATCAAATATGTCAATGAGTAGGTGGTTGGATAATATGGAAGATACAAGGATGCATGAGCTTGGTTTCAATTCGGTTAATGTGGTTCTGAGATTAATCGCAGTTTTTGTTTCAAGTCTTGGATTGACTTTTTGGGTTTGTTGTGTATATACCCTAAAAGCACTTAACCCTAGTTTTTTTACTCTGGATTCTTGTCGACATATTCGATTTTCATAGTTGGCTGATCGTTTGTTTCTCGTGGTTTGAGAGTCGAATCATTGTGATTGGTAGTGGATTAAGATAGTGAAGGATAAACGAGGGTAGTGATGAAGGCAATGATCGGGTTCGAAGAATATGCTAAAGGTGCTGCTTCTCATTCAAAGTACTGCTGCGAGGTACTGCCAAGATCGTATTCGAGGAATGATGGGCTACTCTTTGTTAGACGCAAGACAATTCTATTGGTCTAATATTTTATGTGGGTCGGTGGCAAATATTTGTCAAACTGCATGCGTAGTATTATGATGAGTTTGGTTTCTCATTGGTCTCGTTTTTGAGATATGAGTAGTATATTAATTCTTATATGCATGCATGGTTACATGGGATTAAGTTATTTTATGCATGACTCAGTATATGCATGCATACATGTATTTTGTTTTGAAGAGGCGTATATATCATCACATGGATGCTAACAAAGGTATACAAGATTGATTTTGGTTATCGGAAAAAACGAGGATATTGACTTGAGGGGAAGTCAAGCATGACGATTGTTATGGATTTTTAACGACACACACATGAGATTGGTTCACACACACAAGGAGTTTGATTTTTGTTCTTAAAAAATTTTAAAAAAGCTCGAAGTTGATTTTATTGAAGAATTGATTACGAAGAGGATTATTTATCACTTATTTGAAGGTGAAGTGGAATTACTTGGATCGTGTTTTATCATACCTTTTAGTGGAAGGTAACTTGTTCGTGCTTCAATGATTATGACAAAGAATTGACATAACACTTAAAGGAGTGAGCGTTATTGTGCTCGATGATTATCGTCAAGAGATTGAGGTCTCCCTATACATAGGTATCGTTCAATGTCATCTATAGTGCAAGATATAAGATACAAGTTTGGGTTATTTTACTTCTTCATCAAGTTCGTTATATTTGGTTTTCTTCACAAGTGATCATTACAATTAGCTTATCGATTTGAAGAATCAAGAAGATGGTTAACATATGGGTTTTAGGGAAGCTTATTGTTAAATGTTTAACCATCTACATGCATCACTCAAGGGAAGTGTTTGATTTTACTCATTGTTGATCATTATTACTACGCTAGTTGCGGTTTCTATTGTTTTGAATCCATTTTCTTATGGTGCGTAATGGTGGGCGATTTGAAGCATTGGAGATTGGAAGTATGATATTGGTTCGATGTGGTCAAGATCATTATTTGCATCGTTCCCTATTTGGATAATAACAAAAGGGAAGAGATGTTTGAGTGGCATGGCATGGATTAAGGGAAGACAAATGAAGACATACTTGTTTCATTCATGGTGAGATCCACGATCTCAATTTCTCTACCGTCTAGGGAAGTTCGTTCAAGAATGGTTTTGTCATTATCAACTAGGGAATATTGTTGGGAATTATATGTTTGAGTTGAAAAGACAAAAGAATGAAACAAGAGGGACTTAATATGACAAGAAGGAAACCTACAAAAACATGGAAGGACTTGCTTGCAAAAGAAGTTTTATTTATTAGTCCCTATTTTCCAGTATATAAAGAGGACATAGGTGTAGGTTTTAATATAATTCTTCTAATATGTAGTCGATTAAAGGGGTGTGTGTGTCCTAGGCGTATAGTCTTGTAAACGCCTAGGTTATTAGTTTAGTTAGTTTTAGTTATCTAGACGTGTTCCTATAAACGTCTAAGATTAGTTAGTTTTAGTGAATGAAAACCTTTAGCAATAACATTGATGTTTTTTATTATTCCATTGCGTATGTATATGTTATTGTTATCCCTAGCTGAGCTTATAAACGATCTTATCAGGAGTGATTCCAACAAGTTTTACCAATTAAAACTTCGTTTTAAAATATTTAGATTAACTTATGTCAATCTATTTGGTTGTTTATGTTGGATGTTGATAGATAGATATATAAACGTGTAATGAAAGATAAAGAGTAAGAAGCACATAACCACGACACGAGTATTTATAGTGGTTCGGCTACAAGGACACCTTCCTTGCCCTACTCCACTCCCCGAGTCACATACTCGAGAGTTCGTAAACACTACACGACACCAATCTCCTTATGGCGGAGAAGCCTTCACAACATCGCCTACTCTTTTTCCGGTACTAGGCTAACCACCGGGTTCTTTCACTCCAAGGTGAACCAAACCTATTACAACGTCGCCAACCCTTTATTAGGTACTAGGCTAAGCACCTAGTTCCATTACTATGGAGGAACTACTACCCATCACAACAAAACATCTAATCTCAAGGAGATCCACTCCTTGTTACAACACCATCAAGGATATCACCATCCTTAGAAATAAACAAATACTTATATGTATAACGATGCACCTCATCGATTATACGACCTAGGCATTCTTCCCTAATGCCACTTGATTTGATTCTTAGGCATCCTTCACTAATGCCTTTGACACAACGCTTAGCACCTTTCACTAATGCCTTCGTCTTGACACCTTTAGCATTGTTCACTAATACTTTTGACACGGACGTTTAGCATCTTTCACTAATGCTTTTGTCTTGACTCTTTCGGAATCCTTCACTAATGCCTTCAACACAACATCTACGGAGGAAGAAAGAACTATCAACAAGAGAATCTCAGTTGTCTTGATGATGACGAAGTATGGCAACTCATGGACTTGAGCTTGCTCGACTTCAAGAAGTGGTGATCTCGCCTTTAAGAGGAACCTAAAGAATTACACAAAAACAAAAGACGAACTACATAGAAAGATCCCTTAGGATCAATGGTTAGAGAAGTACAATACTTGGAGAAAGTATGTGTGAAAGTGGTGAGCCAAAGGAAGAAATGGCTCACTATTTATAGAGGAGAAAGTTCCTTGTTCCCCGGATCCCAGTATCCTCCCCAGAGGATCCGCTAGCGTAAAGCTAGGGATCCGTGGGACGCTCCTCTTTGCCCATGTGTATTTTGGTTATGGGTCATGGGTCATGGGTTATGGGTTGATCCATGGGTTTCTTTCTAGATACAATGTATCTCTAGAATACAATGAACCTAGTTAAGTGGTTTGGACAAAACCATGGGTTATGGGTCAATACCATTTGTTAGTTTTTACCCATTTTAGTATATACTTGTTTTTACCCATTTTAGTATATACTTAGTTAAGTATATGTTAGCTCAATATGTAAGCACTAGTTGTTGTACATATGTATCTCTAAATCATAAAATCCCTCATACTTGTTTTAGTGTTTTATGTGAAAACGTAAGTATGTTAGAAAAGTATTGGTTCAAACAGTTTATGTATTTTATTTGTTTCGTTAAAATGATTTCACGTTTGTTATCGACAAAACATTAGAAGATCGTAAAATATAAATAAACGTTTTTACGGCTTATTTGTATTAACAATCTCCCCTTTTTGTTGATGACAAAACATAAAATTATTTTAAGTAAAAACTAAAATTCGTAAAGATTTGAATTAGTTTTTACTCTCTACTTCCCCTTTTTTTCGAAACAAAAAAAGCGTCGAAAAGAAACTAACACAAAGTTTTTAAGAAAAACATGTAAAAAAGAGAAAATATAAAGAGAGCAAGTAACGGGAATGGATCTCGTCTTAACTCCCCCTTGACGAGTCCATCCCTTTGTGAGGGCGTCAAGTACATAAAACTAAGTAAGCTAATGATTTGCAATTTTTGCAAATGGTTCGTCCTTGTGACGACAATGCTCCCCCTTGAAGATTGCAACGTTGCAATGGGGTGTCATGAAGTATAATCCAAATAAGGATTATGTTGCAAATGAATTTGCAATGTATGGTTTGACACAAAGCTCCCCTAGCTTTATGGTGTCAAAATCTTCATGTATTTTGAAAATCTACAAAATAGAGGTTAGAGAACAAGAGTATAGTGCATAATCTCCAGTAAATAAGACTCAAGTTAGTAAAAATGTTCTTACGTACCACAGATCCCACGGTTCCCTTTATGGAGGATCGGTCTAGGCCATTTCTAGGGATCCTACTGTCGGTGGCAGTTTCTTGTTGATGAATATGTGCCAAACAATGCTAATGAAAAGGTGAAATATGTATATGATTTAGCAAGCACACAACACAAAACAATCATGGCATATAGGTATTCATTTAATAAAAACAAGAGATAATCAAACAAATCTCTAAAACTAAGAGAATGATCTAGCCATACAAGTACTACTAATGCTAATGAGTTACCCAAACTTAAAACGCGACAATGTGCTTGAGTCTAGGGATGAGTGGACTTGTTGATTTGATACAACTTTGCAAGAAGATGATTAAACATGAAATGTATCTCATTTCGTGCTTCTTGAATAAGTCCTTGAGTGATTAGACAATTTGGACAATTATTGTCTTGGTTTGGAACCGGAGGGAAATGGATATTTTGAGGGGGCTCTATGTGTGATTGTGGGTCTTCATTTTGAGAAGTGGGATGAGGTTCTAAAAATGAGGGTGGTAATGGAAATTCTTCCATATGATCAAGGTTGTTCCTTGTCTCCTATAATGGACTAGTTGGTGTTGTCGGTGGTTCTTTATTTAATGAAAAGGTTGGTGAGTGAGTGTCTCTTGGTGGTGAATGATCCAATGAGTAGATGTTTGGGTGAGGAAAAGGCTCATTCAAGGAGTGTAGTTCATGCTCAAGGAGTGAGGGTTTTGACGGCTTGTTAGAACTAGCCATGTTTGGTTTTGAACTAGATGATCCTTTTTCTAGTCCGAAAGGTTTGATGCTAATCCTTGCGGTTCTCTTAGCGCTTGTTGGATGAGTTTCATGAGGTGGGAATCTTGCATTATTATCTCTAATGGGAGATGTTTCGGTGGATGAGATTTCATGGATCATTTGACCCTTTCTTTTGGATGATCCTATGGTTGAAGAGTTGTTGCTAAGAGCCTTAGTCATAGTGATGATGATGCTAATATAAACTTCTAGTTACTGATTTCCGAGAGGTAAGTGAGAGTGGTGCCTTAACCCTAAGGTTGTTTGGTTTATAAAGGATAATTTGAATTAGGAAATTAAATTCTTGGCCACTAAGAGGGTTAAGCATGCACTTAGGACATTGATCAGCTCTAGGAGGATAATAAATGAAGGCTAAAAGTGGTTAGATAACCAAAAGGTGACTAAAAATTGAATATGGAAGCTGATTAAGGCTTTCTGCACTAAGAATCATGCGGATCCTCTCGTGAGGATCCGTCTCAGTTAAAGACCGAGGATCCGGTGTTGTCGAGCGGGTTCTAGGTGAAATGATTATGCTTTTGTAAGGTTTATTATCTATGGATTTCGAGGTTTTGACTTAAACTTGAAGTCTTTAGCTGATGGGTATCTTAAATGCTTAACCATAAGAAGTGAGGATGCTTAATGATGGTTTTGGGTAAGAAAATTTTACTTTAGGTAGTCCAACTAAGTGTTTGGCGAAGATTCCATTTGATTTTGAATGGTAAGATGGTGATAACTAGTCTTAGAAGCTAGATGATGACCCAAGGGAAATTTACTAAAATCTTAAAAAATAGAGAAAAATAAAAAGCTAGTCTTAAGCTTATTTATGAGTAAATGGTGACTACAATCAATTTGCTAAACTTGAAAGTGTGTGGAAAACTAGAAGGGGGTTGAATAGTTTTACCAATTTAAAACTTCCTTTTAAATATTTAGATCGACTTATGTCAATCTATTTGGTTGTTTATGTTGGACGTTGATAGATAAATATATAAACGTGTAATGAAAGATAAAGAGTAAGAAGCACATCACCACTACACAAGTATTTATAGTGGTTCGGCTATAAGGACACCTTCCTTGCCCTACTACACTCCCCGAGTCACCTACTCGAGAGTTTGTAAACACTACACCAATCTCCTTATGGCGGAGAAGCCTTCACAACGTCGCTTACACCTTTTTCCGGTACAAAGCTAAATACCGAGTACTTTCACACCAAGGCGAACCACACCTAACACAACGTCGCCTACCCTTTATACGGTGCTAGGATAACCACCGAGTTCTTTCACTCCAAGGTGAACCACACCTATCATAACGTCGCCGACCCTTTATTAGGTACTAGGCTAAGCACCTAGTTCTATTACTATGGAGGAACTACTACCCATCACAACACAACACCTAATCTTAAGGAGATCCACTCCTTATTACAACACCATCAAGGATATCACCATCCTTGGAAATAAACAAATACTTATAAGTATAACTATGCACCTCATCGATTATACGACCTAGGCATTCTTCCCTAATGCCACTTGATTTGATTCCTAGGCATTCTTCACTAATGCCTTAGACACAAAGCTTGGCACCTTTCACTAATGCCTTCGTCTTGACACCTTTAGTATTCTTCACTAATGCCTTGACACGGACGTTAAGCACCTTTCACTAATGCTTTCGTCATGACTCTTTTGGCATCCTTCACTAATGCCTTCAACACAACATCTACGGAGGAAGAAAAAACTATCAACAAGAGAACCTTAGTTGTCTTGATGATGACGAAGCATGGCAACTAATGGACTTGAGCTTGCTCGACTTCAAGAAGTGGTGATCTCGCCTTTAAGAGGAACCTAGAGAATCACACAAAAACAAAAGACAAACTACATATAAAGATCCCTTAGGATCAGTGGTTAGAGAGGTACAATACTTGGATAAAGTATGTGTGGAAGTGGTGAGCCAAAAGGAAGAAATGGCTCACTATTTATAGAGGAGAAAGTTCACTGTTCCCCGGATCCCACGGATCCCTCCCACAAGGATCCGGCTAGCGTAAAGCTAGGGATCTGTGGGACGCTCCTCTTTGCCCATGGGTATTTTTGGTTATGGGTCATAGGTCATGGGTTATGGGTTGATCCATGGGTTTCTTTCTAGATACAATGTATCTCTAGAATACAATGAACCTAGTTAAGTGGTTTGGACAAAACCATGGGTTATGGGTCAATACCATTTGTTAGTTTTTACCCTTTTTTAGTATATACTTGTTTTTACCCATTTTAGTATATACTTAGTTAAGTATATGTTAGCTCAATATGTAAGCACTAGTTGTTGTACATATGTATCTCTAAATCATAAAATCCCTCATACTTGTTTTAGTGTTTTATGTGAAAACGTAAGTATATTAGAAAACTATTGGTTCAAACAGTTTACGTATTTTATTTGTGTCGTTCAAATGATTTTACGTTTGTTATCGACAAAACATTAGAAGATCGTAAAATATAAATAAACGTTTTTACGGCTTATTTGTATTAACAATCTCCCCCTTTTTGTTTATGACAAAACATAAAATTATTTTAAGTAAAAACTAAAATTCGTAAAGATTTGAATTAGTTTTTACTCTCTTCTCCCGTTTTTTGTCGAAACAAAAAGAGTGTCGAAAAGAAACTAACACAAAGTTTTTAAGAAAAACATGTAAAAAAGAGAAAATGTAAAGAGAGCAAGTAACGGGAATGGATCTCGTCTTAACTCCCCCTTGACGAGTCCATACCTTTGTGAGGGCGTCAAGTACATAAAACTAAGTAAGCTAATGATTTGCAATTTTTGCAAATGGTTCGTCCTTGTGACGACAATGCTCCCCCTTGAAGATTGCAACGTTGCAATGGGGTGTCATGAAGTATAATCTAAATAAGGATTATGTTGCAAATGAATTTGCAATGTATGGTTTGACACAAAGCTCCCCTAGCTTTATGGTGTCAAAATCTTCACGTATATTTTGAAAATCTACAAAATAGAGGTTAGAGAACAAGAGTATAGTGCATAATCTCCTGTAAATAAGACTCAAGTTAGTAGAAAAATGTTCTTCTGTACCACGGATCCCACGGTTCCCTTTATGGAGGGATCGGTCTAGGCCATTTCTAGGGATCCGGCTGTCTGGTGACAGTTTCTTCAGCAGTGAATATGTGCCAAACAATGCTAATGAAAAGGTGAAATATGTATATGATTTAGCAAGCACACAACACAAAACAATCATGGCATACAGATATTCATTCAATAAAAACAAGAGATAATCAAACAAATCTCTAAAACTAAGAGAATGATCTAGCCATACAAGTACTATTAATGCTAATGAGTTACCCAAACTTAAAACGCGACAATGTGCTTGAGTCTAGGGATGAGTGGACTTGTTGATTTGATACAACTTTGCAAGAAGATTATTAAACATGAAATGTATCTCATTTCGTGCTTCTTGAACAAGTCTTTGAGTGATTAGACAATTTGGACAATTATTGTCTTGGTTTGGAACCGGAGGGAAATGGATATTTTGAGGGGGCTCTATGTGTTATTGTGGGTCTTCATTTTGAGAAGTGGGATGAGGTTCTAAAAATGAGGGTGGTAATGGAAATTCTTCCATATGATCAAGGTTGTTCCTTGTCTCCCATGATGGAATAGTTGGTGTTGTCGGTGGTTCCTTATTTAATGAAAAGGTTGGTGAGTGAGTGGCTCTTGGTGGTGAATGATCCAATGAGTAGATGTTTCGGTGAGGAAGAGGCTCATTCAAGGAGTGTAGTTCATGCTCAAGGAATGAGGGTTTTGACGGCTTGTTAGAACTAGCCATGTTTGGTTTTGAACTAGATGATCCTTTTTCTAGTCCGAAAGGTTTGATGTTAATCCTTGCGGTTCTCTTAGCGCTTGTTGGATGAGTTTGATGAGGTGGGATTCTAGCATTATTATCTCTAATGGGAGATGTTTCGGTGGATGAGATTTCATGGATCATTTGACCCTTTCTTTTGGATGATCCTATGGTTGAAGAGTTGTTGCTAAGAGCCTTAGTCATAGTGATGATGATGCTAATATAAACTTCTAGTTGCTGATTTTAGAGAGGTAAGTGAGAGTGGTGCCTTAACCCTAAGGTTGTTTGGTTTATAAAGGATAATTTGAATTAGGAAATTAAATTCTTGGCCACTAAGAGGGTTAAGCATGCACTTAGGACATTGATCAGCTCTAGGAGGATAATAAATGAAGGCTAAAAGTGGTTAGATAACCAAAAGGTGACTACACCAATCTCCTTATGGCGGAGAAGCCTTCACAACGTCGCTTACACCTTTTTCCGGTACAAAGCTAAATACCGAGTACTTTCACACCAAGGCGAACCACACCTAACACAACGTCGCCTACCCTTTATACGGTGCTAGGCTAACCACCGAGTTCTTTCACTCCAAGGTGAACCACACCTATCACAACGTCGCCGACCCTTTATTAGGTACTAGGCTAAGCACCTAGTTCTATTACTATGGAGGAACTACTACCCATCACAACACAACACCTAATCTTAAGGAGATCCACTCCTTATTACAACACCATCAAGGATATCACCATCCTTGGAAATAAACAAATACTTATAAGTATAACTATGCACCTCATCGATTATACGACCTAGGCATTCTTCCTAATGCCACTTGATTTGATTCCTAGGCATTCTTCACTAATGCCTTAGACACAACGCTTGGCACCTTTCACTAATGCCTTCGTCTTGACACCTTTAGCATTCTTCATTAATGCCTTGACACGGAATTTAAGCACCTTTCACTAATGCTTTCGTCTTGACTCTTTTGGCATCCTTCACTAATGCCTTCAACACAACATCTACGGAGGAAGAAAGAACTATCAACAAGAGAACCTAAGTTGTCTTGATGATGACGAAGCATGGCAACTAATGGACTTGAGCTTGCTCGACTTCAAGAAGTGGTGATCTCGCCTTTAAGGAGAACCTAGAGAATCACACAAAAACAAAAGACAAACTACATAGAAAGATCCCTTAGGATCAGTGGTTAGAGAGATACAATACTTGGATAAAGTATGTGTGGAAGTGGTGAGCCAAAAGGAAGAAATGGCTCACTATTTATAGAGGAGAAAGTTCATCGTTCCCGGATCACGGATCCTCCCACAAGGATCCGGCTAGCGTAAAGCTAGGGATCCGTGGGACGCCTCTTGCCCGTGGGTATTTTTAGTTATGGGTCATGGGTTATGGGTTGATCCATGGGTTTCTTTCTAGATACAATGTATCTCTAGAATACAATGAACCTAGTTAAGTAGTTTGGACAAAACCATGGATTATGGGTTAATACCATTTGTTAGTTTTTACCCATTTTAGTATGTACTTAGTTAAGTATGTGTTAGCCCAATATGTAAACACTAGTTGTTGTACATATGTATATCATAAAATCACTTATACTTGTTTTAGTGTTTTATGTGAAAACGTAAGTGTGTTAGAAAACTATTGGTTCAAACAGTTTACGTATTTTATTTGTTTCGTTAAAATGATTTTACGTTTGTTATCGACAAAACATTAGAAGATCGTAAAATATAAATAAACGTTTTTACGGCTTATTTGTATTAACAATCTCCCCCTTTTTGTTGATGACAAAACATAAAATTATTTTAAGGAAAAACAAAAAATTCGTAAAAGTTCGAATTGGACTTTTTACTCTCTTCTCCCCCTTTTTGTCGAAACAAAAAAGAGCGTCGAAAAGAAATTAACACAAAGTTTTAGAAACAATATGTAAAAAGAAATGATGTAAAGTGAGTAAGTGACGGGAATGATTCTTGTCTTAACTCCCCCTTGATGAGTCCATCCCTTTGTGAGGGCGTCAAGTGCATAAAAATATTCCCCTTTGAAGATTGCAATTTTGCAATGGGGTGTTATGAAGAGTAATCCAAATAAGGATCAAGTTGCAAATTGATTTGCAATGTATGGTTTGACATAAAGCTCCCCTAGCTTTATGGTGTCAAAATCTTCATGTGTATTTTGAAAATCTACAAAATAAAGGTTAGAAAACAAGAATATAGTGCATAATTTCCTGCAAATAAGACTCAAGTTAGTAGTAATTTGTGCTTCTGGACCACGGATCCCACGGTTCCCTTTAAGGAGGGATCTGTCTAGGCCATTCTTAGGGATCCGGCTGTCTGGTGACAGTTTCTTCAGCAATGAAGATATGTCAAACAATGCTAATGAAGAGGTGAAATATATGATTTAGCAAGCACAACACATAAAATAATCATGCATATAAGTATTCATTCAATAAAAAACAAGAGATAATCAAACAAATCTCTAAAACTAAGAGAATGATCTAGCCATACAAGTACTACTAATGCGAATGAGTTACCCAAACTCAAGATTCAACTAAAATCTTAATGATGATCAAGGATGAGATAGGGTTCCTAAACGTTCTAGGTTTGAGCTTGTGACTATGATGCTCATTGTTGTTTAGGTTTGTTGACCTCTTCGAAACGTTCAAGGAGGTGATAAAACATGAAACGTTGCTCTTCACGTAGTTCATGTATCAACCTTTCAACATGTTGACAATGATAGCAATCCTTGTCATGGTTTTGAACTTCTTGAAATGGAGGTTCAAGTGAAGTGGGTTGAGGAT
Organism: Chrysanthemum lavandulifolium; assembly: GCA_022545495.1. Taxonomy (NCBI): domain Eukaryota; kingdom Viridiplantae; phylum Streptophyta; class Magnoliopsida; order Asterales; family Asteraceae; genus Chrysanthemum; species Chrysanthemum lavandulifolium. The sequence goes on from CM040241.1 coordinate 186,389,194, forward strand.
CTTCAAATGAAGGAGGAATTGGTGGAGGCTCATTAAGTGATGGCTCTACAATGTTTAAGGGTGGACATAAAAAGGCATCAACTTCTATGTAGTTGGGTGGTTGACTTTGATGTCTCCTCATAATCCAAAATGGACTATTGGGGGGAATAAGAGAGGTTGTTATTGGAGCAAGTGTTGATTCAACACTTTGATTTTGTTGCCCAACCTTTTCAAGTGAATTTGTTGGTAGTGGTGGAAGGTGAGATGGCCAAGGAGGTAAGTCTTCTAAGTTGTGAGAATGTAGAGATGATTGTGAGGTGGCTCTAGGCACCAATGATGTTGGTTGAGTTGTGGAGGGTATGTTTGGTTTAGTAGAGTTTGGTGATGAAATCCTAGTGGAAACAATCATCTTGGGGATTAGTTTGATTGGTTTCTTTGGTGTAGGGGAAATCCTAGCATTTGTGGACTTAACCGGAGATGATTTGGTTGAGAAAACTTCGTGTATGACCCTAGCAAGTTTCTTGGGTGGTTTTTGGGTGGATGAGTTAGCACTAGGAGCTCTTCTCATGATGAAATGACTTAGGAAAATGTTTGTAATTGCTGAGAATTGTGTTGAGTTTGATGACTAAGTTGTTTTAGCACTATGACTTATAAAGGGAAGAGTTTGGCAAATGCATTTAAGACTTAAGCCATTGAGATTTTTAGAAATGTGATGATTAACATGCACAAGATTGAAGTTCAGAGTTTCACTGATCTAGGAACTTAATAAAGATGAGGTGAAGTGTTTAGATAAGCAGGATGAGCTTGAAATGATTGTTTTGGCTAGATTTGACAAAATCTGTCACCCGGATCCCGCGGTTCCCTCCCTTGAGGGATCCGGCTAGGCTAATCCTAAGGATCCGGCTCTCAGTAGTTATGAAAGTTTTAGAAATGAAGTTTCTAAGAGCTAAAGCCTATATCATCTTGAGTGTTTTCAGTTCTCCTGAGCATCTAAGATAAGGGTGTACTTGAATGGACAAGAGTAATGAATGACATAGAAAATGATTGCTTTTTATGGAAGGAAAATGGGACTAGATGACTACCAATGGTTGTTCAAGGATAACACTAAGAATTTTGGTGGTGTCAAGTCATAATAAATGATCCTAGAGATCAGATTTTAGCTTGAGATGAAATTTGAAAATCCTTAAAAATCACAAGAATTGAAAAACTAATTTTTGACCCACTTTGAGATAAAGATGACTAGAAACAATTTCCTAAAATTGTTCAATATGTCTACCTAAGTGTTTTGAAAGATGAAAAACAATTTATGAGTATTGAAGCGGAAATATGGTGAGTTTTGATGTGTTGATAAATCAAGAGACATTTTGACAAGATCTTACGTAGGCTATAAGTGAGTCTAAGCCTTTCTCATCCTTGAAGTGGACTTAGTTGGGTTCTAATATATTATGTTTAGCTAATGTGATGTTATCTAGTAGGCTATCTTGATGTAAGGGATGTTTGTATTCTCGATCCGATGTCACGGATCCCACGGTTCCCTCAAGGTGGGATCCGTCAGGCTAATCCTAGGGATCCGATGATCTGCAGATCGAGCCCCCAGAATAATGTGCAGATTTTGCACACTAATTAACCATTAAACTAAACAACAAGTACAAGCATGTCATCACATAACAACACTCATTGATAATGGTAGAAGTAACAATATTCAAATTACCATAAACAAAAGTGCTAAAACATAATCATCCACACATAAGTTAAGTTAAAAACAAGCATATTCCTATTGTCTCTTTCGTCAATTCTTTCTTTTCCTTTTTGACGGCTTTGTGAGGTTGTAAGCAAGGTTTTGAATCATGCCCCTCAATTGTTTGAATTCCGCGGTCTCATTTGGAATGGTTGGAAGTTGTTCGTAGTAATCAAAGGGTTCCAATTCAATGTTGGCTATGGGGTCGACATATTATTCTTCTTCATTTTCTTCTTCTTCTCTTTCTGAGGAGTCTGAAAGAGCTTTAGGTTTCTTTCCATTGACCATGAGGCATTTAGAGGGTATTTTGGTAAGAGGTACCATTACATGATCGGCAAAGAAATGATCATTGTTGATAGGAGATGGTTGCAATGCACTAACATACTTACAAAGTCGTGTTAGGAGCATACCATATGGAAGTACCATGTTCGAAGCTTTGAATACCCCGGCCATTCTTCTCACCATGTAATGGGCGAGATTAAATGGCTTTTGGTGGATAAGACAATAGATCATTTGCACAAGACATGCATTTGGATGATCCTTGTTACCAACTAGGCTAATGACGTTTTCCCTAAGGATTTCTTCCCATTTTTTAAACATGGGATGCATTTAGAAAAGCTCCATTTGAAAAGGATTACGGTGAATGAGCTTTTTATTTCGGTTGTACCGGGATTGGTCGGTCCTAACCTTGAAGATAGTATCTCGAATGATTTTGGGATCATCAAGAGGAGTATTGTATATAGGTTTAGAATCAAGTGCAAGGTTTTGAGTGTTAATTGCCCAATCTTGAGAGTACATACAAATTCCTTCACAAGGAATGCGAAAAATTTGAGCAAAGGTGTTGAGAGGGAGAATGAAGTTTCGTTTATTGATGATGAAGGCGATTAAAATGCTATCATCGGCGTTTCGAATGATCCTAATGATTTTATAAAACTCAAAGATGAAGACCGGACAAATTTGTTCATCAATGTCAAGAAGACAATCAAAATTGATTGCCGAGAAGACTTGACGAATGTCGGTATCCTCAAGAAAACATTCCTTGATTACACGACCTTCGTAGATAAGTCATTTTTCGAGCTTTTTGAAGACCTTGCGGTCGGTTTTTGAGAGTTCCTCATTTCGATAGTAATGAGTAAGGTAATGGACGGTATCATGATGATCTTGTTGAGTGGCTTTAGGCATGGTTGGTCTTAGAAACAGAAATTTCCAAATTAAGTAAAATTAGTTGAGATGGGTTTATGGTTTTGATTTGTATTAACAATGTTGTGAACATGATGTGATCTTAATTATGTTAAAAGCCCCTTTTCATGATTAATTTTGAAAACCCTAATTAAAGTAATTGATTAGAGATTTGTGAAACCATAAACCCTAGGATGAGGATGATGAAAATTAGAACAAGTTAGTGTAATTACTTACAATGATGTTCTAGAGAGGAATACTTGAGAGTATGGAATCCAATGAAGATGAAATCGATGGTTTAGTCGTTTTGTGTTATGTGAGTAGAGGAAAAAGATCGGTGGTGTTTTTGAAAGCGTATAGTTGAGTTCATTCCACGGTTCTCCGGATCCCTTGTATTTGGGATCCGCTAGTACAACTAGGGGATCCGCCATCGGGACGAAAAAGGGTTATTTGGCATTATTTTTGTAGTAGGCTTATAAGCTAGCTTACTAAAACAATAGTTTAGAGGTATCAAATGAAAGATTGTTTTGGTCGACGGGTTTTGATAAGTTACTTATCGAGGGTTCATATGTGACGGCGTTAGTTTGTGAATCAAAGGAATACTATTCCGATGATGAATAAGACGGAAAGGTGACGAAAGAGACTTTTAAAGAGACTAGCAATTATTAAACAAAGAGAACTATGATAACAATAAACTCACGTAAGCTATCTAATGAAAAGTAAAACATACCTCTATGCTTCTTGGTTTGGCATAATATCGGAAATACTTCATGAGCTCTTGAAGTAATCCTTTGTACTTGGTGTAAGTAAGTTGTGATTACTTTTAGATCCTTTCTTGAAGGTTGACTCTATTATTCTTTGAATAGAAATGAAGGTTTTGGAGAGAACCTAGCATGAAGATTTCTTGAAACAAAGAATGTTAGGATGATCTATCAATGTCCAACAGAATGATTTAAAAGAAAACATGACTTGAAAAATCCTTCTTTGTAGTTTTCAAACATACACGGATCGTATCAAGTTTTTAAAGTACAACAAACTTTAAGAAACTTGGTAACGAAGCTCTGATGCCAATTGTGGAAAACTTGAAGGGGGGGTTGAATAGTTTTACCAATTTAAAACTTCCTTTTAAATATTTAGATCGACTTATGTCAACCTATTTGGTTGTTTATGTTGGACGTTGATAGATAGATATATAAACGTGTAATGAAAGATAAAGAGTAAGAAGCACATCACCACTACACAATTATTTATAGTGGTTCGGCTACAAGGACACCTTCCTTGCCCTACTCCACTCCCCGAGTCACCTACTCGAGAGTTTGTAAACACTACACCAATCTCCTTATGGCGGAGAAGCCTTCACAACGCCGCTTACACCTTTTTCCGGTACAAAGCTAAATACCGAGTTCTTTCACACCAAGGCGAACTACACCTAACACAACGTCGCCTACCCTTTATACAGTGCTAGGCTAACCACCGAGTTCTTTCACTCCAAGGTGAACCACACCTATCACAACGTCGCCTACCCTTTATTAGGTATTAGGCTAAGCACCTAGTTCCATTACTATGGAGGAACTACTACCCATCACAACACAACACCTAATCTTAAGGAGATCCACTCCTTATTACAACACCATCAAGGATATCACCATCCTTGGAAATAAACAAATACTTATAAGTATAACGATGCACCTCATCGATTATACGACCTAGGCATTCTTCCCTAATGCCACTTGATTTGATTCCTAGGAATTCTTCACTAATGCCTTAGACACAACGCTTGGCACCTTTCACTAATGCCTTCGTCTTGACACCTTTATCATTCTTCACTAATTCCTTGACATGGACGTTAAGCACCTTTCACTAATGCTTGTCTTGACTCTTTTGGCATCCTTCACTAATGCCTTCAACACAACATCTACGGAGGAAGAAAGAACTATCAACAAGAGAACCTCAGTTGTCTTGATGATGACGAAGCATGGCAACTCATGGACTTGAGCTTGCTCGACTTCAAGAAGTGGTGATCTCGCCTTTAAGAGGAACCTAGAGAATTACACAAAAACAAAAGACAAACAACATAGAAAGATCCCTTAGGATCAGTGGTTAGAGAGGTACAATACTTGGATAAAGTATGTGTGGAAGTGGTGAGCCAAAAAGAAGAAATGGCTAACTATTTATAGACGAGAAAGTTCACTGTTCCCCGGATCCCACGGATCCCTCCCAAAAGGGATCCGGCTAGCGTAAAGCTAGGGATCCATGGGACGCTCCTCTTTGCCCATGGGTATTTTTGGTTATGGGTCATGGGTCATGGGTTATGGGTTGATCCATGGGTTTCTTTCTAGATACAATGTATCTCTAGAATACAATGAACCTAGTTAAGTGGTTTGGATAAAACCATGGATTATGGGTCAATACCATTTGTTAGTTTTTACCCATTTTAATATATACTTGTTTTTACCCATTTTAGTATATACTTAGTTAAGTATGTGTTAGCCCAATATGTAAACACTAGTTGTTGTACATATGTATATCATAAAATCACTTATACTTGTTTTAGTGTTTTATGTGAAAACGTAAGTGTGTTAGAAAACTATTGGTTCAAACAGTTTACGTATTTTATTTGCTTCGTTAAAATGATTTTACGTTTGTTATCGACAAAACATTAGAAGATCGTAAAATATAAATAAACGTTTTTACGGCTTATTTGTGTTAACAAAGTGTCTCAAACTAAAAGTTATGAGATGTGAGAGGCAATGTGTGAGCGTTGGAGCGGAAATATGGTGAGTTTTAATGAGTTGATAAATCAACAACATTTTGAATATAATCCTAGATGAGCTATGAGTAAGTGTGAAGCTTTCAGGTGTTTGTGGAAGACTTAGTTGGTTCTAAAATCTTATGTTTGGCTAGTGTGATGTGATCTAGTGAGCTGTTTTGGTGTAAGCAAGTTTGAGTTGTGTATCAGTGGTCACGGATCCCGCGGTTCCCTTCTGGGATGTATCCGGCTAGTTCAAATGCTGGGATCCGCCTACTGTAGATCAGAAGGCTAACAGCAAATGTGCAACTTTGCACTTTTTAGTAAATGCTTATCCTAGTTGTTTCAAAAGGGACTAAATGCAAGAACACAACAAATATAAGGCATAGCAAAGTAAGGAGACCTAAAATTTCCTAAAATGAGTGACGATGACCACTTGAATGTTTTCAAGGAGTCGTAAAATCTCATTCTACAAGTTCCTAAGTTAATATTGTTTAGTGCCAAGATATGGCAAGACCTACATACTACAAGCATAGTTTAAAGTGTGACAAACCATTGTTTGAAATTGTTCTTTACAGATTAAGGTCCTATGACCTTACCTCATTTTTCTTCTCCTTCACGTCCTCACCCGTCCTCCACTCTTTATCATATCATCTTCACTTCTTCTTCCTCAAGAAATTGGCGAAGCACTTGAAGATTCCCTTGGTTTGTTGCCATTCGGGTGATTCATTAGGAATGTTTGGCAATTGGTTAATGTAGTCCAAGGGGTCAAGATCGGTATTTCTGAGTGGGTTGCTACTACGTCCTTCACCTCCTCCTTGTCTCTCCCTATCATCCGAGGAATCCGTGGGTGGGTGAGGCCTCTTGCCTTCCACTATAAACCTTGTTGTTCTACCCTCGGTTAATGGTACCATAACTTTGTTGCAAAAGCTATGATCATAGGATTGTGGAGAAGGATCTAATGCAAAGATGAATTAAGCAAGACGGGTTAGGAGCATTGTGTACGGGAGTACCATTTTGTCCATGCTTCTTACACTTTCCATTCTTTTGATCATGTAGTAAGCAACGTTGAAACGAGTCTCGGTCACTAGGCAATAAATCATGAAGCTTAGGCAAGCGTTGGGGTGATCCTTGTTTCCAACTAGACACACCACATTCTCCCTCACCACATTCTCCCATTTCCTATACAATGCATACATTTCCGAAAGCTCCATTTGGAAAGGATCCCTATAGATCACCTTCGAGTTCCTAGTGACTCTTGATGGTGATGCTCTTGGCATGAATACGGTGTCCCTCACCGTGGTTGCTTCCGGGATCATGGAGTGGTAGATAGCATGATGATCAACCATTGAGTGTAGTTCTTCCAAAGACCATTCATTGGAGTACATGCAAACCCCTTGGAATAGAACCCCTATAATTCTTCCAAACTCTACAAGTGAAAGACTAAACTCTTGCTCATTGATGGTGAAAACGATTGAGATGGACCCATCTTCATTTCTAACTATTCTCATGGTCTTGTAGAACTCAGTACAAAGACCGGGCAAATTTGTTCGTCTATGTCCAATAGACAATCAAACCCAATAGTTCCAAAAACTTCCTTTATGTCGGTATTGGCAAGAAATGAAGGTTCAACAACTCTACCTTCGTGAAAGAGTCTCCTTTCAAGTATCTTAAAGGCTTTCCTATGGTCCGGACTTAGTCCATCTTTCCTATGGTACATGGGTATGTAGTGAGCGGTGTCTTGCTAATCTTGTTGCTTGGCATGATTGTTCCTAAACAATACAACCACAATGTGGTGTTAATTATGAATAGTATCCTAGAGGGTTTGATCACAATTTTGCTCTCATCATCTTCGTTGAATTCAAGAAATGTGTTTAATTTGTATTAACAATGTTAATTCTTTGATTTAGATTATCTTAGAAAACAATGTGATGACAAATTATGATAAACCCATTTGAACCCAATTCTTAAAGATGAAGAAATTGTAATCCTAGAAATCAAGGAATTAAATTAACAATGTAGTGAAGATTATACTTACACAAGTGATTGTTAAGCTTGAGAGAGATGATCAAATTGCTCCTATGAACAGTAGTTGAGTTCTTGTTCGTGAGTCTTTGAGGTGAATATAATTGTGGAACATCCACGGTGATCATTCTTTAACTTATCTTGTCTTACATTGCACGGATCCCGGATCCTCTCATTTAGGATCCGACTAGTGTAAAGCGAGGATCCGGCATGACAACAAAATCACTCAAACATTCCTTGATAACTTTGGTTTGGGAGTTCTAAGGCGCCTAGTGTTTTGATGTTAAGGCTCTAAAACTTGTGATTTGAGGTTTTGAAGATTTAATACTATTCCTATTAGGCGTGGTTCCCTTTTTAAGAATTAGTCATAATTCTTGGGAAGTTTTTCAAATATTATAATAAAATCCCATTTTACCATAATATAAGAAGTTTCATATGGATATTTATTGACGTAGATGAAGTGTCAATAAGCCCTTTGTGATGAATAATGATTGAGGTTATCGAATAATCAAGATATCATTATTACGAGTTGGTAGTGTAGTCTATACAAATTAGTAGAAGAATACTATTCTTGATGATGAATTTAATATAGATAACCACTTAAGTAATTACTAATAGATATAAATCATGCAACTAATATTTTAACAATAATAAAAACAAAAGTAAATTATTAGCGATCATACCTTTGCTAAATATTCTTTTAAGAAAAGAAGTATTTAGATAAAATGCTTTATGATCTTCTTTCGAATCTCCGATTCATGTTGTGAGAGGACAATACTAAACATTCTTTTGCGAAAAGAAATATTTAGATAGATTCTTCATGATCATTTTGGTAACCCCAAATCCAAGTATGGAGAATACTTAACAAGGAAAATGTTAGAACATTCTATCATTGTCCAACAATAAACATTATAATGATTTTAAAACATGACTAAAAAATCCTTCGTTGTAGTTTTCAAACATACGGATCGTATCAAGTTTTAAAGTACAACATACTCTAAGAAACTTGGTAATGAAGCTCGATGCCAATTGTGGAAAACTAGAAGGGGGTTGAATAGTTTTACCAATTAAAACTTTGTTTTAAAACATTTAGATTAACTTATGTCAATCTATTTGGTTGTTTATGTTGGAGTTGGAATCACTCCTAAACCTTAATTCAAGTGTTAGTTACTCATATGTAATAGGTAGCTTATTATGGCCTTTATGTTTGTTTAAGGTCAAGCTTATGTAGAAGGCCCATAAGCTTAGGCCCATGTCCAATAAGGAAAAGGGAAGGAGTGGGAGTGTTGCCTAGCTCCTTGCCTATAAATAGTCTTGTATAACCCTCACTTGAGGGTTGGTTGTTCAATTTATTTCTTTCACTCACACTCTACGCATAACCATTCATAGTATTATCGTGTGTGTGTGTGTGTGTTTGGTTTATTGTTCAATCGCCTTTATCTCTTTCTATTAAGCTTGTGTTGTAAAACTAGTGACCTAACGGTGGTATCAATCGCCTAACTAGTTGGGTGAATCGTTATTTCTTGAAGTGGGTTTTGGTCTCACGCGTAGAATAACGTGATACTTTGGTTTGCTTAAAAACTCGTTTTTACACTTTTTAATCCAAGATTCTTGTACTTTCAACGTTTTAAGGTGTTAAAATACTTGTTTTGGCAAAAGTTTCAAACTTTATGCGTGGATATCGTTTTAAGCTAGTTTTTGAGCGAGGGTGTAATCCTACGCGTAACTGTTTTGAGAGCTTTGGATCATCAAGTTTCACACTTTTGTGTCATTTTGGTGTTATTGAAGCTATTTCATCACACAAAATCTGGTTTAGAAACATCTTTGGGCATAATCATTTTACGAGTAAGATTACGCGTATCAAAACCCTAATCTTACGCGTAACTTTATCCGTGGTTTGATCTTCATTTTAGTGGTTTACTCCGTGTTTTCTTGCTTGGATAAGCACGAAAATCGTCGACTTTGGATATCTTTTGCCTTTGTGATAGTGTAAAGATCATTTGAGCAAAACCCTAAACTTACGCATAAGCATAAAGCTTACGCGTAGAAATCCTACGCATAAGATTCATCTTACGCTAAGCCTAGTCTTACGCATAAGGTAATCCTCGCCTAAGTTTCTCGCCTAACTTTGTGTCTCGCATAACTTTAGAGTCTTTTCCTACTTACGCGTAAGCTAAATCTCGCGTAACTCTTGATTGTTACGCGTAACTTTGGTGTTTTACGCATAAGTGCTACTTGGTTTATTGTGATTTCTCGCCTAAGGATACTTCATCAACAAAGGTTCATTCGACTACAAAGATCCATTTTATAACACAAGTTTATCAACATGTCACAACCACCATACTCTAACTATTTCCTTACACTTATTCTCAACGACAACAACAACTAAGTCCACAACATCAACAATGGAATCAACAACAAGCAATTTATCAACAACAATTTAATCAACAACATACTCCACAACTTGGAGCAATTCCTCCACCACAAATGGTTCAAACACCACCAAGTCTTCAAGTTCAACCCTACACAAATGAATTCAATCAACATCCATCAAGGAACACTATGAAGGAACCCACTTGGTTTGCAAAGATGTGTGAAGCTTTAAGCGACCAACAATCAATTCATGAGGTTGGATCACTTGATAGACCTCAATGCTCACTCCGAAACTACGATCAATGGGTGATAAGGTTCTTTAGGTTTTGTGATCGAAGAAGCCACATGGAAAGTTCTTAAAGAAGGTTATCTTGGAAGGTCCATTTGAGATGCCTAATGTCATTGTGCCGGAGATCCTAATGCTAATCCACCAAGAGATGAACAATCAAACATTGCTCTTGTTGCGGACTTGAATCCGAAGAACTTCTACACTATGAAGGCGATGAGCTTGCAATGCAATATATCCTTTTAGGATTACCAAACCCAATTCTTGAAGTGTTGATGCTCAAAAGGCGCAAAGAAAATGTGGGAACATATTCATCTACTTATGGAAGGATCTGCACTCAATCGGGAAGATATGGAATCCAAAATTTACTTGGCTTATGAACACTTCATGATTGAACACGGAGAGACACTAGAGTCTTATCATCATCGATTTTCGAGACATCATCAATGATTTGGATAAACACAACATCATCATGCCAAGAATTGCGGTGAATACTAAGTTCTGAGTTGTCTTGGTCACGAATGGGAGAAGTATGTCATTTTCTCCGTCAAGCGAAGAACATGCATCATTCTACATATGGATTGTTGTACGATTACTTGAAGCCTCATGAAAAGGAAGTTGATAGGGAAAGGATTCTCCGTGCTCAAATTGCTTCAACGACAAATCGGAAAATCAACAACTTGCCTTGTATGCTCAAAGCAGTTATCCTCCTCAACAAGCAACTCAACCAAGCGCCTCTATCACACCAAATGATCAATCACAACAACCTCAACAAAATCAATTGGTTCCTTACAACAACAACAATGATCAAGCACTTCATAGTCAAACTAATGAGGAATCCGATCCGTTCGAAGCATTGCAACAAGGATTTGTTATGATTGCTAATGCTTTTAGCCGTTATACCAACAAATCCAACAATCGTATTCGTTCCTCATCTAATACACGAAATCGGTTGTTGTGAACAATGGACGAGTTGAAGTTCGAGAATCGTGGTTATGGTCGTCGGATGGGAGGTGGTCAAGGGTTTAATGCTATGGGTAGGAACAACAACGAGCTCAAGTGGTGGAGCAGGAAATGCTCGAGAATGGGTTGAATGGTCTTGATGCTACAAGCGCAATGAGAAGGACACTGGCTAATGCATGCCCAAAGCCGAGGACTAAGGCGGTGCTTATTTCAAAGAGGCTCTTCTTTTGGCTCTTAAGGATGAAGTGGTGGAACTCTCACAAACAAAACGAGTTTTATGGCGGATCTGAGACTCGGATGATGATATGGAGGACTTGCAGGCTAATCATTTGTTATGTTGATGGCTAATATGCATGAGTTACACATGAGTGACACAGGCCCGTGTATGACAACGATGGCTTGTCTCGGTGCCGAACAAACCATAATTATCTACGATCTAATATCTCCGCCAACATCCGAATCCGGCAAGGCTCGAGTGTTCAAAATGAGTCATCTACATCTCATTCGACGATTTTCAATTAGACCCGTAGTTACATTTGACGATCAAGATGACCTTATGGTTTCCTTTGACAATCAAATTGACTCGTGGTTATACTTGAGGATCTAAATAATGATCATGTGGTGACTTCCGTTGAACAAGCGAACTTTTGCCTCATCGGATCTTGCTCTTTTACTTAAAGACCAACAATCCCAAATTGAAGAATGTTGTGCATTAAATCGGACCTTAAAAGTAAAAATGCTTTGTTAACCAAGGATTTTGAATGTTTACAAATGCAACTCAACTTTTCAAAACTCAAGAAAACCGTGAAAAAGGTTTTGAAGCGACCTTTACTAAATCTCATCAAAGCGAAAAATATTTAGAGACGGATCGTGATCTAGCCGCTTGAAGAATGCTTTGTTATGCGAAATAGAACAAGCTGAAACATGAACATAAAAAGCAAATTAACGCTCTCACCTTGGAAAATCAAAAAGCTAAGGTTGAGTTGTTAACTTGTCAAAAGCAGTTCTCTGCATACAAAAAGCATTCAACGAAGCGAATAGATGATCATCTTGAAGAAATTATCGACTTGCAAAACAAACTTAAAGAGTTTAAAGCTGTTGTTTACAAACATGGTGAGTCGATGCTTGCTATTGAAAAGTTTACTTTAAAACCCAATCAAATGGATATGGGTGAATCTTGCGATTACAAACCTAAGCTTTCAACCAAAGCATTCAAACCAAATCACGAAGTTTCGGTCGAGAATATAAAATTGATAATTACATTATGAGTGTTGTTGAATATCATCGTCAAGAGGAATTAGATCACGAAGGCGAGTCGATCAAAATTAAAAGCATTGTTTACAACAAACCTTTTAATTATTCAAAACCGGTCACTTTCGTCACACCTGTAGATTCTTCTAACACACCAAGGGTTATCATAAAAGCGTCGAGTCTTCTAATGTTAATCCCCAACGGATTATGCACAAATTTATGGTCCTTTACCTTCCATCGGTGAAGTAAACTCAAAACACGAAAATCGCAAAATTCTTAGATATTTTGACATTTTCATGGTGACCTCAAAACTTTACAACATGAGATAGAATATCATTACGAAATCAAAGTTCAACATTTTCAATCGCCTCTGGCGCGAGAACAAAGAGACATTTTTGGAAAAATCTTTTACCAAATGTTAAAAATTTGAAAAATTGTGCATTGTCTTGGGAGCAGGACTTTCATAAGGAACTTGGAGTGATGAAGGTCGTTTTCGAGAAAGCGAAACATCTATTTCTAATACTAAGCGTAAAAAGAAAATGTTGAGAAAAGATGTTGATCGACTCTTGAAAGATGTTATCTGTCTTGATATCCATAATGTTGTGTTATTCAATTCTTTGCCACATGCATCGATTATATCTCTGCGTCTTGTTGATAATGTTGTAGCTGTTGAGAATCTCGATAATGTGCTTCGGATCGAGTCTTTAAAAGCGAAAATGAGCGATTGCTTAACGAACTTTCCAATGCAAAGCGTCGTCTTAATTGGTGTCAAAAGATATTCACAATCAACAACTTGTTTTCAAAACAAAATCGCTCGATTGCGTGCAAAATCTTGATCCTAAAATTGAGCAAGCTGGATGATCAAAGCGTGTCTTTGAAAAGTCAAATCTCAAAATATGAACAAGAACTTGTAAAAGTTAAGCAGAATATGGTGTCATATTTGATTTACTCAATAAGACTCGTCATGAAGCATCAAACGAACTTGATCACTATCTTGCACACACTAGAGAAGTCATGAATTTTCTTTGGAAATATTAGTTACGAAAATCAAGATTTGATTCACACTATCTTTAAGTTAAGAGAAATGTTAGGAAAGTATGAACTACTTCCGCCTACCGTGATTAAGAGAATAGCACCGGTAACACTTAGTAATCGTGAACCTAGAATCCCTCTTGCCAAATCACAAGTTGCTAACGTGCTTCCTTCTCTTTGAAGCAGGAATAGTTGCGTCTTTTCCAAGCGTCCGCACTTCACGACCTAGGAGCACTACATCGAAGAATAGGAAGTTGCGACCTAAGAAAAGATCAATAAGGAATGCTAAAGTAGAAGAACACCCTAGGACTATGAATAAGACTCACGTTGCTTCCACTATAGATATTGCGTCGGCAAATGTAATAGAAATAGTGATGTAACGAATGCTAAACCTTTAAGTACTTTTGATATTGATCGATGCACCTTGTGTTATTTGTCGTAAAAGTATGAATTCGATTGTCATGACAAATGTGTTGCTAAAGCTATAATCTCTCGTTTACGGAATCCTAAGAATCGGAATACCTCTAGGCCCACTAATCATTCTAAGTCGTGCTTGGTAGACCGCCTTCTTTAGATTCTAAGGCAAGCATTGTTGTCCTGTAGCTCAGTTTCACCTCCTAAGAATGTAGTACCACCTAGTGCATTCACTAAGACTAAAGCAAATAGTAGTTATAGATGGCGAAATGGATATATAACACACTAGGATTTAAATGGATGCCTAAAGTTATTGATGTGTGTATGTCTACTATAAGCGCTCGGAACCCTCTAACATTTGGGTTCCACATCTACTTCTATTCCATCGTGCCAAATGCATGTGTAATGCGGTGATCTGAGATCATTCTGGATTGTTGATAGCGGATGTTCCCGACACATGACGAGCAACCTTAAGCTGTTATCAAACTTTATTGCAAAGTTCATTGGCTTTGTCAGTTCGGGAATGATCACTTGCGACTATCATGGGCTACGGAGACTATATCAATGGGAACATCGAAATTAGCGGGGTTTACTATGTGGAAGGCCTCGGTCACAATCTATTTTCGATGAGGTCGGTTTTGTGATGGAGATTTGGAGGTTGCTTTAGGGAGAAAACTTGTTTCATTCGTGATCTACAAGGAAGCGACCTTATGTCGGCTCGCGTAATTCTAGTCTTTACACTATCTCTATGCAAGACATGGTTGCTTCATCTCCCATCGCTTACTTTCAAAGGCAACATCAACAAAATCACGGCTATGGCACCGTCGTCTCTCACATCTAAACTTTCAAACCATCACCAACCTTGCTCGACACAAACTAGTTGAAGGTCTCCACGATTCCGGTATTCAAAGATCACCTTTGCTCGACTTGTGAACAAGGGAAAAGCACTCGTGCTCATTTTCCTTCAAAGGTGGAACACGACTCTCGACATGTGCTTCATCTTCTTCACATGGATTTGTGTGGCCCGATGCGCGTGCAAGCGATCAATGGCAAACGCTACATCTTAGTAATTGTTGATGACTACTCACGATGGACTTGGGTCTACTTTCTTGAAGCAAAGACCAAGCTCCACAGATGATCATCACCTTTCTCACGAAAATTCAAGTTCGACTCGAAACACCGTCCGACAAATCGAGCAGACAAAGGCGAATTTGTTAACCAAACCCTTCGTGAATTTTATGAGAAAGTGGGAATTGACATCGGACATCTATTGCACGTACACGAACAAAGCGGAGTTGTTGAAAGAGCGAAACCGAGCGTTAGTGGAAGCTGCAAGAACAATGTTAATCAATGCTAAACTTCCAGTTACTTATGGGCGGAAGTCGTATCTTGCATGCTATACTCAAAACCGTTCTATGATTACTAAGCGCCACAACAAAACACCGTTTGAGCTTCTCCACAACCATAAACCGAATCTCAAACACTTTCATGTATTTGGATCCCTTTGCTATCCGAATAATGATCGTGATGATTTTGGAAAGCTCAAAGCCAAAGCGACATTGGGTCTTCATTGGATATTGTGAGAATTCTAAAGGTTACGGATGCGGAATCGTCGTACAAAGCAGGTTATGGAAGCGATTCATGCTCATTTTGATGAACTTACGGAAATGGCTTACGAGTATAATGACTTGGAACCGGTCACAACCGCTTAAACTTCCCTCAACCCCATCATCGGTGAACAAAGCCCCGACTCACTCGTCAACAAATGGAAAGGTTATTTGCTCCATTGTTCGGTGGCGATATTGATGAGCGTGCTCGGTGTATCCATTGTTTCATTGCTCAACGATAATACTCTTATACGATACACCGCTACAACAACTCTTTGTTGAAGAAGCACCACCGATTGACTCCACCACAGCAGTTGAACAAACCGCTTCCAACAATGATGAACCGGTGATGATGTTCTTAATGAAGTACCCCACTGCGATTTTGATCCAAATCGTTCTTTAACCCGTTTGCTAATGACACTCTGCTGCACGATGTCGCGGAATCATCAACAAACCATTTGAATCCTCGAATCGCACAATGTATACCAACATCAACCCTCTACACATCGATGGACAAAAGACCATCCTCGGCAAATATTATTGGCAACCCGAATCAACCCGTCGTTACGAGACAACGTCTTCGCACGGATGGTGAACATTGCATTTATGCACTCCTTTGTCGCCAATCGAGCCTAAAAACATTAAAGGCGCAATGACAAAAGACAACTGGATTGAATCCATGCAAGAAGAACTCAACCAATTCAAGCGTCTTGAAGTATGGGGCGGTTGAAAGACCAACGAGGGTCTCGTCATTGGTCTCAAATGGATTTGGAAAAACAAATTGGATCTTTGAAGGGCGTAATCCGAAACAAGTCACGTCTAGTTGCTAAGGGTTATCGTCGGGAAGAGGAATAGACTTTGAAGAATCTTTTGCTCCGGTTGCTCGTCTTGAGGTTGTTCGGATATTTCTCGCGTTCGCGGCTCATATGAATATGACGGTCTATCGGATGGATGTCAAAGCTGCGTTTCTCAATGGACAAGCGAAAAGCGGTTTATGTCGACCAACGGATGGATTCGTTGATCCGAGTTCCCGAACCATGTCTACAAAGCGAACAAAGCTCTTTATGGTCTCAAACAAGCTCCTCGGGCATGGTGCGATAAGCTATCATCTTTCCTCATTGCTAATAATTTCACCAAAGGTTCGGTTGACCCTACTCTTTTATACAATATCACGGGCACATATCTTAATTGTTCAAATTCGTGGATGACATCATTTTGGGTCTACACATAAAAAGTACTCAATCGCTTTTGCAAAACTAATGAAGAAAAATTTTGAAATGTCCATGATGGGTGAACTTACGTTCTTTCTAGGATTGCAAGTTCATCAATCACCCGTGGTATTTTCTTGAGTCGATCAAATATGCCCTTGAATTGTTAAACAAATTTGGAATGAAAACACTGTGACACTTATGCCACACCAATGACTCATACCAAGAAGCTAGATCTTGATTTACATGGGAAATTAGTGGACCCTACCAAATACCAAAGTATTATTGGGTCTCTCATGTATCTAACGACTAGCGAGACACGATATTGTATTTGCCGTTTATCTATGCTCCGTTATCGATCGCGACCAAGCTGAAACCCACCTCTACGAGGCTAAAAGAATCCTCCGATACATCAAGGAACCATTAACTTGGGGATCGGTATCAGAAGGATTACGGTTTTGAACTAATCGCTTTTTAGACGACGACCACGCGGGATGCTTAGATTCACGGAAAAGTACTTGAGAGCACTACAATTTCTTGGTGATAAGCGGTGTCTTGGCAATCAAAGAAGCGAGGATTGTACATCATTGTCATCAACAAAGCGAATATGTAGCCATGTCGCGTGTTGTGCTCAAGTCATCGGATGAGAACACAACTCAAAGACTATGGTTACGTGTTTGTGAGAATCGATGTCTTTGCGACAATCGAGTGCCATTGCGATCTCGTGCAACTCGATTCGACACTCGAAATCAAAGCACATCGATCTTCGTTATCATTTCATCAAGGACCACGTGGAGCAGTGCAGTTGAATTATACTTCATGGAGTGCGAATACCAATTGGCGGATCTTCTCACCAAAGCCTTGCCTCCCGCTAGGTTTAATGAGTTGGTCCACGGATTGGTATGAGGTGTTTGACTCAAGAGGAATTGGATGACCTCTAAAAGCAGTCTTAAAACACATCAAACACCAAAATATCTTTTGTAAATAATTTTTCAAAACAAAATACAAAATATAAAACACGATAAAACAACAAAAATATTCTTCTAATCTAATTTTCTTTCAACATGGCAAGTACATTTCTTCGTCAACACTATAATCTTTCAAAATTCGGTATTTTTCCGATCAAGTGTTGAGGGAGAAATAAATATAACTATTTCAAAACATTCGTGTACTTGCATGTTATTCTATCCGGTTGTTTCTTTTATCAATGGTGGTAAATTTTACGGTTCATTGACACTCCTCGGACTAAAATTTATAACCTTTCATCATTTTCTTAAGTCGAGGGGAGTGTCGTCAAAGTTCTTTCCTAAAATCTTTTGTTTGGTAACCAAAATGGAAGTTAAAAGGCTTTGAATGAAAATGGAAAAGGTGGAGGGACCAAAACTGCCAAAAGGTTAAAGTCATTTTAATAAAAACACCCCACCTAACATTTCACTTCACATTTATTACTCTTAACCAAACAAATCCTACGCACAAAATTCGTTCTTCAAATATGTGTTTCTGATCATCAATTTGTAAGTTGTTTCATGATCTTAACGTGTTTACAAACATTGGTTTTGATTTTTACAAATCCAACGGTCAAATTTTGCATATGATTGATTTGGTGTTCTCGCATAAGCGTATGAACACCTAATCAAGAATGGGTGTTTGTGATTAAAAGATAGTGTCAAAATGTTTTTCTTACATCAATAAACTCATTTTCATCACTTAAACGAACCCGGATACACGAATTGAGTGAATTTCAAAATTAGGGTTTATCGTGGTTTTGGGTATTTTCAAATGTGAATGTTTTGGTCAAAAGATTGTTGTGTGATGTTGTTATCATGATGAATTAATGTTATCTAAGCTCTATAACAACCCAGAAACACTAATTGATTGTGAATTAGTTATTAGGGTTTAATGTTCTTGAGTTTTGGGTACTTATATGATTAACCACGAATTGCGTGTTAAAACTTGGTTATTACACTCTCACAACATCTTAGACTTACCGAAACACTTTGGTGCATATCCTATGGCTAGAGTTCATATCGTAATTTTTGAACTTTAGGGTTTTAGGCTACGCGTATAAGTTTTTCTCGCCTAGCTGTTTGAATGAGTGATTGTGATTAAATCATTATATAATGAGTGTTAGTGTCAAAATTGATGTTATGATGATTTTATTTCGGGCTTGCTACTCGTAAAACTCGAGAATCAAGGTCATTGAAACTCTCGCATAAGGATCACCTACGCGTGAAAGTTATGCGTAAGAGAAATCTTACGCGTAACTATTACGCGTAAGGTTCTACAATGGGACTACGGCGTATCACTGTGAAGGATATGCGTGCGATGACTCTCGCATAAGGTCTACTCTTACGAGTAAGCCTTACGCGTAAGGTTTTTATCGCCTCTGGCGTAAGCTCACGCATAAGGTCCTCTTTTTCCTCGCGTAATATTTCTTACTGGCGTAAGTAAGGATCCTACGCATAAGCTTGCGTCTCTGCGTATACTTCTCTGTTTACGCATAAGCTACTATTCCTACGCATAAGCCTTGATCAAACCTTCGTTATGAATTGTTACGGCGTGCAAACTTGTAAATAAATGAATCATAACGTCACGAAACCAATAATGTCACTAATAAACTTAAGCGTTTAATATGTTGTGTTAAATAAGTGATAACATAAACTTTAAAACTTAAAGTTAACTAACTCACGAAACTTATCACGGCGACATTGGACTATTGAACAAACAAGTGACTTTGGACTCGTAACAATCATTGACCTTGTATATTCAATAATTAGACAATAAAAACCTTACATTGACTAACATTATGTCTTTCGATATGTTGGTTCTTTTGGCTAATGTTATTTCGGATCACGACATGGTGCTCAAATGAATGTGGATGCACGAAGTTCTCACAATTCTTGACATCTTCCCTAATGGCTATCCAGAAAGATTGGAAAGAACAACCTTAGGGTTGACTTTGAAACCCTCACATGCTCGAAATCTTCTTGTCTCATTCTTTGTGGATATTCTAAAGAATCATCCCTACCGAACATGCTCTCACACTCTGCTACTGATCTGGGAGATCTACATTCAACAATTACGGAATTCAATGCAAAGGATCAAGGGTCAAAGTGCGGTGTTGTGACTATCAATCACAAACAAGTCACCATCACTCATGCGGACTTACGGGCTGTTCTTCTCATTCCGAAATCGTGCCAACCGACTTCTATGCCACACCTCTTGAGAGCAGTTCTACAATTCTTGATTGATATTGGCTATGATGAAGCTTGGGAATTATCTCTAAGCATTCTCATGTGGAGCTTAAGAACATTCCTCAACCGTGGAGAACCCTCTACATCATCATCACCAAATCGGTCTCTCGGTCGTGGCGGTGGCTATGAGCATCCCAAGCTCATGGGCGCAAATCTTCGGTCATTAATCAACAAGAAGGACATCGAAATTGAAGCTCGATATGGGATGACATGATGGCGTTTCTCAAAAAGCTTGGCTCAAAGATTCCTATGTCGGATACACAAAGCTGTTGATCGAGAGCACTTGGACTTCATCACGATATCCCAAGAGGCTCAATGACCCGACAATCACGACATGTTGGTGAGCCTATCCTATCGATCGAGAATCAAGGAATCGTCAACAAAAAGCGGTGTTGTGTTGCACGATCACCCTCTTGACTAACGAAATCAAGAAGCTTGAAGCGTACAAAAGGTATCGGGTAGCAATAAGAGAAGGCAAAGTTGGTCATCTCGATGAAAAGCCTACGGAACACCTACTCGGAGAACCGAAGAGGAAGTGTTGGAAGTGCGATGGCTGAGAGAGTCAAAGGAAGGTCCCAAAGAAACCTACTCCAAGAAGAAAGTTCCCTCTCGGAAGCTGTTCCTATTCCTACACACGAACCACCAAGAAAGCTCTTGGACGAAAGCTACGAAGATACACAATCGGACGAGGAGGTCCACTACTCGAATCTGCAACCGAACCACCTCCTCGGTAGCAAAACCTCCTAGTCCTCCGGTGAACATGGCAAAGGGAAGACTCTGTGCTTGTGCCATATGAAGAAAGCTACGAAAGTGATGAAGAGCAGCTGGATAAATCCTACGGGAAGAAGTTTAAAATCGTTAGACACCTTCAAAAGGCTAAAGAATTTGAACAAGATCAAATCGTGGCCCGGAGGGTCGAGTGGTGGTGTCCGCTCTTCACGGATCTGATGCGGTTAATCGACCCGATAAGGGGCGGTGCCACCACTCTTGTGCAACAACAAAAGCTTGTGGAGGATTCTACCGAGCATGACATTGAGGAACGAACGAGAAATCGATAAAGATAAAGGCGATGAAGAAGGCGTAGCTCAAGCTAAAGCGATGAAGAAGTCGGGATTCAGTGAAGAACAAGCTAAACCGAACAAGATGACGAAGTGAACTATGATCAATCTCTTCTAGATAGTCCAACTCGTTCCAAGGAGAAAACTTACGAACCTCCAAAGGACCACGAATCTCCTCACATCTCATCATCATCGGATTCATCTTCTCATTCCTCACCATCCACCATCAAGGACTCTTGGTTAAGGCTACAAGCAAGTGTCAAGCAATACGGAAGAAGGATGTTACCAACAAAAAGTGAATCAACTTTAATGAGAATCAACCTTCTTTAAGGCGGGATCAAAGAATTGTTGATAGAAAGGAACAAATCCGAAGTTTATCGGTGGAGATTTCCAAAAGGAATTGGAGAAGATGGCAAGAGAAGACACTCACAAATTCCTTCTCGACACCATTCCTAAAGTAACAAAGGAGTTATATTCCAAACTTCTTACTCCAAACATCGTTACATTGGTCAAACATATCATGGCCAAAGAATCGATTACTACGAAGATGAATTGATTTCTAAATTAGTGATGCAAATGTCAAAAGAGTGGAACCTTCACTTCGGATGAAGCTAAGTTTTTGAGACTCTATTAGACTATCAACTCAAGTCTTCATGCAAAGAATCGACAACTCAACCAAAGCGACCAAGAGGCGGCGATGATAAGGACAAAGACTACGCACCCAAACGCAGAAGAAGTACGGTGAATCATCTTCTATGCAACCTCCACCCCTGCTGGACTCGGCACAACAAAGGTCTCCTCCTTGGTCTTCTCTTGAAAAACCTCGAGATTACGAGTTACCGCCCGAGACTCGAGAAACCGGTGATCACTTTGAGTTCACGGGTGGTGGCGATGAAGAATACCATGAGCCCCAACAACAACCCGCCTCTCCCAAAAAGTTCGAAACCAGAATCCTCATCTAGGCCTAAGAAAAAGAAGAAGAAGGCGCCCACCACGGCGTCGTATCATGGCTAGATGAAGATAAAATAGAGGAATTTGAATGGTTTTCTACACTTGTTAACTCCACCCCTATCCGGTGAAGGTCAAGATCGGTAGAGCGGTAATACATTGGAGCATGCTAAGATCACGCAAGAAAAATTCCGAGTAAAGAAGATGGCGAAATCCGAGTTGAGGCGAATTAAGAATGAAGCTTTTCAAGCTGTTAAAGATAGCTCGGAAAGTGCCATCGGTCGAATATCACCTTGAAAACATTGCTCGAGCTATGTCTAACAACATGGATTGGCTCAACCCGGATGCAAACATCGACTTCACCAAGCGGGATAACCCTCCATATTACACCGGTGGTCTAAACCTCTACCAACAATTGGCCAACGGATGAACCAAGAATTCCATTCCGATATTTCTTCAACAGAGACTTGGATTTTCTTCTACATGGTGGCGATGGTTCAAGGAAATATGCTACATCTTTGACACTTCCATTCCCGTGACAATATACTCTAGCGCATAGCCATCGAGGAAAGAGCTAACCACTTGTTCTCCAACAATGTGGTAGAGTATGACCGTGATGCAATGTATAGGATTCACCATTGGCGGGCGCGAAGAATCTACTACGTGTCGCCAGTTCGAAGTCTCAACATGCGGTGTTCGAGTTCTAAAAGTATCGTTGCCATCAAACACGTTGATCTTTCGACCAAATGGGACTACACTTTTCTCAAGAAGATTGTGGTCAAAAGGCAAGATGAGCGGGATTATGCATTCTCTGAAGGCGACTTTGAGAATTTGTCTATCAACGACATTGAAGACATGTACCTTGCCAAAGTACAGGTCGCATGAGGCAATTTTCAACTGAAGTACAACGTGAATTCATCAAGTCTTGCTCATCTTCATCGGACGCATAATCATCAAAGAACGTGTAGAAGATCTCCACCGCAGTTGAATCATATCGGACCGTGTCAACTTCACTCCACCTCGACTTGATCTTCTCGACATCAACCGGCTCTCACAATATACACTCATCGACAAACCATTCGGCGTTGTTTACGCGGTGAACTTCAACGAAATTGCTTAATGGCGTGTAGTGATCTTCACAAGTTTGGGATCACACTTTGAAGATGGTTAGGGACGGATTGGCTTATAGGTTGAAGGATATCGTCAAAGATTGGGTCTCCTAGCGATGGAATTCTCGGGATCGAAGGGATGTGAGGAGGATCATCAAAATGATTGATGAAAGGTTGTATAGAAGGATCGATTCGAGAACTTTGGAAAGCTTTGTTGGTGGTCGACCAGGATTAACATCACCGGCTATCAAAGCCCAGTTCGCACTCTTGGAAACATCCTTTGGACTTCTGGTACCCTTGAGCTGCTTCTTTCATTATAAATTTGGATGTGTGATTATATATGTCTATGGCTTGTGCACACATAATGATGTACAACCCGTTCTTGTCAAGAAAGGACCACGTAGTGCGCTTGATTGCCACAATCCTTATAAAAGGAGCGAAAGCTTCTTACTTTTGAGTAAAACCTATCAAACCTTTCATTTTCAAGGTTTTGCTCAAAAGGACAAGTACTTCCCATATGATTTTCAAAACCTCAACCGTTTATATCAATTGTTGAGGGGAGTACTGAGTTAAAACTTTGTTCACAAATTGTTCATAGTGGTCATCTTCCCCAACACTCGAAATGGTCATATTTATTCTCAACTTTTCAAAATAACATTTTATATGCCATTTTTAGAGGAGAAAATTATGTGATAAGAAATATGTTGTGTAAATGCAAATGAATCTTTGTGTAATAGACTTAACCAACGAATTAGCGGTACTAAGCTGTTAGTAACTCGAAAAGACTTATCGGGACGGGTAATAATTTCAAGCTAGTTCGCTAGTAATGTAAATGTGTCTCATGAAAGGACTTGTCCGAGTAGAAAGTACCATTCGAGAAACTCTTGGTAGACATGAACTCGACGGGTATGACAACCTTTCGAGGATTGTCTACACCTTCAAGGTAGTTATTAGAGCTAGTTGTCACCTAAAAGCGACAATGTAACTCTTTAACTATGCAACGTAACCGTGTCTCATGGGGATTGTCTATCTTGAGTTGATCAATTCATAAAGTGCGCGCTCTTTCCTCATTGTGCAAATTTCCGTAAAACTCCTAAGCACATGTGGAGGGAGTATTTATGAAAATCTAAAACTCTTGAAGTGTTCAAACATGTTTTCATTCACAAACACTTTGAGAGATTTTCATGAAAAATGGTTTTATGGTGATGAGTGTCTAAATACTCATCATTTTGTCAAAAAGCGCAAAATCATCGAAAACACTCGAAACACATCAAAATGATCAAAATATCACAAATCGGTGTTTTATGTGTTTTAAATGCAAAATATCAAAATCGGATGAAAAACATATCAAATTTGCAAAATTGCGCTTTAGTCCCCAAGTTTCAAAAGTTGTCAAAAACAGTCCCTGAGCACATAATTTCAAAAGTAAAGTCACCAAAGGTCCTTTTAAAATCAAAACTTGTCAAATTTAGTCCTTTGGTGAAAAATGTGAAAAGTTTGAGAAAATTACAAGTTTAGTCCTTTAACTTTGAAAATTGGCAGAAATGGCCCCTGGAAAATTGCAAAGTGGCAATTTTGGTCCTTATACTTTTTGAGAATGTCATTTTTAGTCCTTGGAAGTAACTTGGCGAATTGGCGGTTTAGGTCCTCCCAATTTGAAGTTGCACATATGGTCCTTATGTTATTATAAGCTACCAACCAATTTGGACCCTTCCACTCTTGGACCCTGTCACTATGCAATTTGAACCCCCTTGTATTAGTAATATCTGGTCAATCCATTTGGTCAAACAGCACCTTTTGCGCCAATTTCTTCTCCTCCCCACTAGTGCACCGCAATACCACGCTACACTCAACCCCTCCATCACCTTATCCTCCTTTGTCCCCCACCAACACCTCAATCAAATTTCATTTAATGCAACATTTCTCCTCACACTCAATCTCACACCGCCAAACTTCATTTCCGCCAAAAGCCATCCAATGGCTACAATCAATCAACTAATCCAAGGGTCATGATCGAGGTGGGATTATCTCAAGAGAGAGAAAGCAAGCGGGACTATAAAGGAAGGAAGAAAGAAGAAAAAGCTAGTAGTTAGTTTTATAAAAATTTCCTTATGTCGTTTTTTTTAATCAATGTCTTAGATTAGTTTAAATTATGTAATCTTTAGTTTTAATGATTCAAACTCAAGTTTAGTTATCTTTGTAATCTATTTGGAGAATCAATTTCAAGGTTTGGTAAAGTTCATGTTTCGTTCTTGTTGAATGTTGCGGTCTCAATTTCGGACATTTAAGCTTTAAATAGCTTCTTTCTAAATTCAATAAGCTTAAATAAGCTCTATATAGCTTGTGATAAGCTTACATTACAATTTTAAGCAAGTTTGTTTCAAAGTCAACAATAGTCAAACTTCATCAATTCTCAAAAAGTCAAACTGATTTTGGTTAAAAAAATGGTTACTTGTGTTAGGAGGTTGAGTTTAATGTTAATTTGTTCATCTCAATTCTGTGTCAGTAAACTTTTATCAAAGTTTGTAGTATAGCTTATCTTTGAACTTTGTAAAAGGGGTGTTTGGTTTAAGCTTATTTAAGGTCAAAAAAACTGGTTTATACCCGTTTTGACTTTACAAGTCAAAGTCCTTTTAAGTTTTGTTAGTTAGTTTTGAATGGTTAAACTGAAATCACAAGTTTGCAAGTGGATTTGAAAACAAAAAAAAAAGGCTCATTCATTTACATTTTACATGTCCAAAAGCAATGACCATATAGCTATTTGTTTGAACACCTTCTCCACGGCTCATTTTTGGTCCAAACTTTGTCCAATCTGCTTTTCTTGTATTTTCACATACCCATCTCAATTTTTGTTTACTTTATTTGGCACTTAGGATAGTTTAGGTTAGCTCAAATTGCATTACAAATCTGTCCAAAACCCCATTTTAGCAATCTGTTTGTTGACCCTCTGACTTTGCATAGCTTATTAATAAGCTATCCTAGGCTTTATGGAATCTCAAATAGCTTTTTAGGTACCTCACCAGATCCTAGTTGCATGTTTAAGTATCCTTGTAGGATTAGGATTAGATTTAGAGCTTATTTTTAAGCTCAAACAAGCCCTCCAACCCTTTGTTTGTCCTTTGTTTCATGGTCCCTTCATGACCCATTTTTAGCTTATTTAGGTATCCCATTGTAGCTTATTTAGGTACCTTAGTGCTTATTAGGTGACATAGATTAGGTGTACCAGTTTTAGCTTATTTTATGCTTATTTAGTGCTTATATTGTCTTTTCTTTTAAGCTTCAAACCGAAAGGGTGTTTGGCTTGCTTATTTGTCACCATTGGACATAAGCGGTTAGAAGCCGCTTATTCCAAGTTTTTAGTAAAAGTTGTTTTCACAAAAAGTCTTGATTTGGTCTTATTTATAAGTTGCAAAAGAAAATTTGAAAAAAAATAGTTTGCAAAAGGTGCGGGGTGGGATTCGACCCCGACCTCTTGCTCATAGACACAACACACACCTCATAACCAAGCGCCCTAGGGTCTTTGTTCGGTTTATATTTGCACCATTTAATACTTAAATACACAATTAGGTCTTTACCTTATTAGCTTATTTAGGCTTTTTAGTTGCTTATTTCATATAGTAGTGTACCACTTTTTATTTTCTTAAAATCGTATAACTTAAAGTA
The DNA here is from genome assembly GCA_022545495.1 of Chrysanthemum lavandulifolium. Lineage (NCBI taxonomy): Eukaryota > Viridiplantae > Streptophyta > Magnoliopsida > Asterales > Asteraceae > Chrysanthemum > Chrysanthemum lavandulifolium. Next base: position 186,416,030 of record CM040241.1, read on the forward strand.
TTTTTAGTGAAAATTTGATTTTCTAAAATCATTTAGTATTTTAATAATTAAATTAGATTAAATTAGTTTTAAATCATAATAAATAATTTAAAAGTCGAAAAAATACCGGCTTTTTCCTAAAATTTTCTTTTGTCATGTAGTGCGTGAGAAAATTGTTTTACATTTGTAGGACTTTTATTTCACAAATTTTACGTTTTATCTTGCGCTCAAGCGCCATTTTAAATAAATAACGCTCGTTTTAGTTTTAAGTAACGCTTTTAGATAATTTGAGTTTACGTTTTAGTTAAGATAATTTATTTAAGTCATTTTATTTTATAAATTCACATAAGCGTTCATCGATCCGTAAAAATAGTGATAGCGTTTATTTAATAGATTTTATCTTTTATTTCTTTTAATTTGTATTTAAGTCGCTTTTATGTATTATCTTTTCGATGGTTTAGTTATCCATCAATACCCTTTTCTCGATCACTATCATTAGTGATCATTCTATCGTCTGAATCGGTGTTTGCACACCATTGAGTCTCAAGTGGGACTTAACGACCGGGAATCCACCGTATTCTCGATCTTCATTGCATTTGTGTTTAAAATTTTTTAAGTCCGTTAGACTTGATGGTTTATACAGATCAAATTTTAGGCGCCATTACGGGAGGCTTTAAGCGTGTGTTTAGCCATTTCGGATCCATTCTTGCACATACCCCATCTTTTGTAAAAGTTTTTGTAAAGTTTTCAAAAATCCAAAAGTTCATTAACACTTTTCACGAAGTGTTAGCAAAAAAAATAAATAAATAAAAAATATATATATATTTTTATTCTTTGTTTTATAGCATGTTTTCAAAAATCCAAAATATCCATCCTTTATCCTCCAACTGTTTAATTCTACATTTCTTTTATCCTCTAACTGTTTAATTCTTCATTCCTTATCTTCTTTAACCGTATAATTCTTCATCTCTTATCCTCTCATCTGTTTAATTCTTCATGTCATGGTTTTCGACATGTTCACGGTGTGGAGGTCCCTTTAACGGTGGAAATTGTCGCGATGTACCAATGTGGGTTTGGAGACAAGTTTGTCGGTAATCCCGATCCCATTTCAAATGAAACACCGATTTTTCCTACCTACCTCCACATTAATACGAATCCTACTCATCGAGTTTTGTGGAATGATTCTCATTACGATTTTGATTGTCCACCACGGGTCCCGCTTGTCTATGAGCCGGAACCATGTTACAATCGAACTTTGGTGAAAGTCATTTTCCCAATTATCTCATTGTGAGAATTGCGGGGGTCCTCATGCGACTTTTGAATGTGAACCGATGAATCAAAATTTTCACAATGCCAATTCTCCGGTTTGACAATTTCCAACCCCACAAGATCCCATCGGTCATCGGACTTCGAGCCTTCACACCATCTAAATGATTACGAACCACAAAGTTCAAGAAATACGCATTCGAAAGAAACTACAAATGAAAAGAATGGTGTGTAAGCTTGAGATGAATATAAGAATCGAGATATGATGACGATGATGATGAGGATAGTATTCAAATGAAGGAATACTATGAGGACGACGAGGAGAGTGTTACTCAATTGAGCGATCTTATTTCTCAACTCCCTCGTCTATTGCTATCACACCTATCTTACCTTTTATTGCTTCCAAAGACTCTCTCATAATGGGGGCGAGCCTTCTAGCACTATTCCGAAATGGAACCGTCTAGTGTTGAGAGCCTTGTTCCAACCCAAGTGAGTCGAGATTATCTCCGTAATATGTGTGATGAGCCTCTTGATGATAATTCTTCTCCTCCTCTTGACATTCCATATGATCATGTCGAGATGTTCTCCGATTCGATAACGATTGTACTTCGTTTGACGATTCTTTATCCTATAGAGACATCGATTATGTCGAGGAGCTACCTTCGAGCTAGTTAGCTTAGAGAAGTGAGAGATTCGATGATCCGAAATTGAGGACGAGATACTTCGTGAACAATTGTTCAATATAAATCTCCTCGTTTCTAAGATCGAATCATTATGTGCTAAGTCGACTTCATCTCCTATCCCCGTTGTGGATAGTGACTCTACATTGACAAGCCCGAGCTTGAGGCTTTTTCCAATGATTCTCTTCATGAAGAGTTCTCCGGTGAACTCTCTCATGACATATCTCCTCCGGAATATGATCATTTCCATTTTGATCTTGAGGATGATATTGGCTCGGAGGAAGGTGTACTCTATCATAAGAGTTTGCTTATTGATGATACTACCTTCACCCTTCCTCCCGATATGTCTACATTAGAGGATGAAGAATGGATCCTAATTGTTATAAACATCTTCCTTCCATTCCTCACTTATGATGTGTCTTCCTCTCTTCTTCACTCCTTCGGAATGAGGACACTATTTTTGATCCCGGCATTTTCAATTATCATTTTGAGCGGTTCTCTCTATATCTCATCGGTGTGGAACTTTCACGTGCTTCAAAGTTTATCCAAACATCTTGAATGAAAGTCCGATTAAGATTGTTTCTTCCACTTTGCTTCCCATGAACAAATTAATGCGGGTCGAGTCAAGCTAGCGACTCGGTAACCAAAACAAGAGCACACACTATATGGGTTTTCACCCATATTTCGTCTTCTTACCCCTTTCTACCACCTAAGTGTGGGGTGATGCCCACATGTTATATATATATATAAGTATCTTGAAAAAAAAAAAAAAAAAAAAAAAAACCTTTCAAATAATGGCCGTAGTATTTCCTTTTCGTTCTTTGTTTCGGCATAACTTGGGGTACTTTGAATATTGAGGGCAATATTCATTTCTAAGTGTGGGGGAATTCTCGAATTTCATATATTATTTACCCAATTCCCCGTTTTGGCCAAAATTTTTTTGGAGTAAGTGTTCTACACTTTCTCATTTGGTTATCGATCCGCCATATACAGTAAGACTAAAGGATTGGCTAATCCAGAGCAAACGGCTCTTGGTAAAGATATCTCAAATCCGTTTATATGGCTTGCAATTTGCCCAAAATTGTATGGTTCTCAACTCACCATATCCTAAAAAGTGAAGAGTTGGCTAGCCCGCAAGATTATGGCTTGTGGTAAAGGCGGTGGAAAAACCATAATTGGTAATCAGCTCACCAAAGATAATCTTGATAATTTATCTAAGAGTTGGCTAGTCCGTAAGAGTGCGGCTACGGTAAAGACAAATCAAATCCGTTGAAAGTCGGTGGTTTGCTCAAAATCACATGGTTATCGGTGTACCATGGTTCTTACTTGAACTAAAACATTTGGCTACTCCGAAGTAATGGCTTTTGGTAAAGAGATTAAAATCCATTATGTTTTCTCAAATCATTGCTAGGGACTAGTAATATCTCGTGTGGGGATTGATGAGTGTCTAAATACTCATCATTTTTGTACAAAAAAGCGCAAAATCATCTCGAAAACACTCGAAACACATCAAAATGATCAAAATATCACAAATCGGTGTTTTATGTGTTTTAAATGCAAAATATCAAAATCGGATGAAAAACATATCAAATTTGCAAAAATTGCGCTTTTAGTCCCCAAGTTTCAAAAGTTGTCAAAAGCAGGTCCCGAGCACATAATTTCAAAAGTAAAGTCACCAAAGGTCCTTTTAAAATCAAAACTTGTCAAATTTAGTCCTTTGGTGAAAATGTGAAAAGTTTGAGAAAATTACAAGTTTAGTCCTTGACTTTGAAAATTGGCGAAATGGCCCTGGAAAATTGCAAAGTGGCAATTTTGGTCCTTATACTTTTGAGAATGTCATTTTAGTCCTTGGAAGTAACTTGGCGAATTGGCGGTTTAGGTCCTCCCAATTTCGAAGTTGCACATATGGTCCTTATGTTATTATAAACTACCAACCAATTTGGACCCTTCCACCTCTTGGACCCCGTCACTATGCAATTTGAACCCCCTTGTATTAGTAATATCGGTCAATCCATTTGGTCAAGCAGCACCTTTAGCCAATTTCTTCTCCTCCCCACTAGTGCCGCAATACCACCCTACACTCAACCCCTCCATCACCTTATCCTCCTTTGTCCCCCACCAACACCTCAATCCAAATTTCATTTAATGCAACATTTCTCCTCACACTCAATCTCACAGCTGCCAAACTTCATTTCCCGCCAAAAGCCATCCAATGGCTACAATCAATCCAACTAATCCAAGGGTCATGATCAGAGGTGGGATTATCTCAAGAGAGAGAGAGAAAGCAACTGGGACTATAAAAGGAAGGGAAGAAAGAAGAAAAAGCTAGTAGTTAGTTTTATAAAAATTTCCTTATGTCGTTTTTTTTTAATCAATGTCTTAGATTAGTTTAAATTATGTAATCTTTAGTTTTAATGATTCAAACTCAAGTTTAGTTATCTTTGTAATCTATTTGGAGAATCAATTTCAAGGTTTGGTAAAAGTTCATGTTTTACGTTTACTGTTGAATGTTGCAGTCTCAATTTCAGACATTTAAGCTTTAAATAGCTTCTTTCTAAATTCCAATAAGCTTAAATAAGCTCTATATAGCTTGTGATAAGCTTACATTACAATTTTAAGCAAGTTTGTTTCAAAGTCAACAATAGTCAAACTTCATCAATTCTCAAAAGTCAAAGCGATTTTGGTTAAAAAATGGTTACTTGTGTTAGGAGGTTGAGTTTAATGTTAATTTGTTCATCTCAATTACGTGTCGATAAACTTTTATCAAAGTTTGTAGTATAGCTTATCTTTGAACTTTGTAAAGGGTGTTTGGTTTAAGCTTATTTAAGGTCAAAAAGCGGTTTATACCGTTTGACTTTACAAGTCAAAGTCCTTTTAAGTTTTGTTAGTTAGTTTTGAATGGTTAAACTGAAATCACAAGTTTGCAAGTGGATTTGAAAACAAAAAAAAGGCTCATTTGTTTACGTTTACTGTCGCCAAAGCAATGACCATAGTCTTTGTTTGAACACCTTCTCCACTACTCATTTTGGTCCAAACTTTGTCCAATCTGCTTTTCTTGTATTTTCACATACCCATCTCAATTTTGTTTACTTTATTTGGCACTTAGGATAGTTTAGGTTAGCTCAATTGCATTACAAATCTGTCGAAACCCCATTTTAGCAACTGCTTGTTTTGACCCTCTGACTTTGCATAGCTTATTAATAAGCTATCCTAGGCTTTTTATGGAATCTCAAATAGCTTTTTAGGTACCTCACCAGTCCTAGTTGCATGTTTAAGTATCCTTGTAGGATTAGGATTAGATTTAGAGCTTATTTTTAAGCTCAAACAAGCCCCTCCAGCCACTGTTTGTCACTGTTTCAGCAGTCCCTTTGCAGCCCATTTTTAGCTTATTTAGGTATCCCATTGTAGCTTATTTAGGTACCTTAGTGCTTATTAGGTGACATAGATTAGGTGTACCAGTTTTTAGCTTATTTTATGCTTATTTAGTGCTTATATTGTCTTTTCTTTTAAGCTTCAAAAGCGAAAGGGTGTTTGGCTTGCTTATTTGTCACCTTGTTGGACATAAGGTTGTGAAGCTGCTTATTCCAAGTTTTTGGTAAAAGTTGTTTTCACAAAAAAGTCTTGATTTGGTCTTATTTATAAGTTGCAAAAAGAAAAATTTGAAAAAAAAATAGTTTGCAAAAAGGTGCAGGGGTGGGATTCGACCCCCTGACCTCTTGCTCATAGACACAACACACACCTCATAACCAACTGCCCTAGGGTCTTTGTTCAGTTTATATTTGCACCATTTAATACTTAAATACACAATTCAGTCTTTACCTTATTAGCTTATTTAGGCTTTTTAGTTGCTTATTTCATATAGTAGTGTACCACTTTTTTATTTTTCTTAAAATCGGTATAACTTAAAGTATTTTTAGTGAAAATTTGATTTTCTAAAATCATTTAGTATTTTAATAATTAAATTAGATTAAATTAGTTTTAAATCATAATAAATAATTTAAAAGTCGAAAAAATACCGGCTTTTTCCTAAAATTTTCTTTTGTCATGTAGTACGTGAGAAAATTGTTTTTACATTGTAGGACTTTTATTTCACAAATTTTACGTTTTATCTTGCGCTCAAGCGCCATTTTCGTAAATAACGCTCGTTTTAGTTTTTAGTAACGTTTTTAGATAATTTGAGTTTACGTTTTAGTTAAGATAATTTATTTAAGTCATTTTATTTTATAAATTCACATAAACGTTCATCGATCTGTAAAAATAGTGATAGCGTTTATTTAATAGATTTTATCTTTTATTTCTTTTAATTTGTATTTAAGTCGCTTTTATGTATTATCTTTTTCAGTAGTTTAGTTATCCATCAATACCCTTTTCTGATCACTATCATTAGTGATCATTCTATCGTCTGAATCAGTGTTTGCACACCATTGAGTCTCCGTGGGACTTAACGACCCGGGAATCCACTGTATTCTCTGATCTTCATTGCATTTGTGTTTAAGCTGTTTTAAGTCTGTTAGACTTGATGGTTTAGCACAGATCAATGACAATGGAGTTATAAGGTGACTAAGGTTAGGAATAACCGTCTATGATCCGCCAAAGTCGGAGGGATCTACCCAAGGACATCACTACAGTTAGTACTTAGAAGTCCTTAGGTACGATTATAAAAGGAGAAAATGAGAATCGGAGAAACAAGGAGTTGAAGAATTAAAAGAAATGCAAAGAAAAGGGTGAAAAGAAATAGCCTCCAAATTATTCAACTTAGGGTAGACACGGGTTCAATTCATATACTCTTGATTGTCACTTAGTGGCCGGTATTGAAGATTAAAAGTCGTCATGGACCCGGTGACACATGCACTAAACCTTCTTAGCCACTCAAGTTTCTCTCTATAGAAGCTTGTTTCATTCTCGGGGAACCCTACATAATCTATGGGCTTTCTCTTAGAGATAGCGGGTATTGAAGAAGGAGACCTCTCCTAGTCTCACTCAGAAAACCAAACGCACTATTGAGTCTAGAGCCACGAGATTCATCAAAATATCTCTTAGGTACACTTGACATTTCATCACTTGATGTTCAAAAATAAGAACATCGGTGGTACGTTATCGAGTCCTTCACAGATCTTAGCAACTGTCGAGAATATTTATGAGAGGTTCACATCCGTGATCTCGGTGATTGAATGGAAACTCTGCCGTGGTCAACATCAAACGACCACGAAAGCAGTCACTTTGGTAACTCCCCGTGGATTATGCTTAGTGTGTCTCAAACGGTCTCTGATTGTGAGGTGATGCTTCGTGTACCTCACCGACTCATCCGAATCTGTAGGTGTACTTTGCACATCGCGTTATCTCACTTGTGGGACTCAGTTCGAGAACGGCCTTTGTAAGAATTAGAGTTGTGTTTTCACACTATGTTGTTAACACTCTCGAAGTTCAAACTCGTAAGTGCCGGAATCCGCTTATTACTAATGGTTTTCATGTTTTCTTCTTATGGAAGCTCTAGAGCGGAATGACCGTGCAGATTCTTCACATGCTCATGCCATCATCACTAATGAAAGTTCTATCATAAAGCAACACAAAAGTCAGAATGATTCTTCATCAAATCAAAGAATCTACAAAGTTAAAGACTTAAAGAACTTCATCGGTACTATTATTCAACGTTAAAGAGCATGTGCGCATGTTGAAGAATGACGTGGAGACATTGTAGCAAATGAAGGCACACGAGGCGAGACTTGATGCGAGACAACAACATACTATCACTACCATCACAAAGAACAATGATCAAAGAACAAAGTTAAAGAAGGCGTCAAAGCAAAAGCTGTTTAAAGAAAATAATTTCTCTACCGGGAGATTGTTCAAATCAAGGCAATTCTTCTCACAAGAAAGAAGAATGTCGAAGGCGTCAAAGCTACTATTACATCAACGCCTTCACTGTTTTCATCACCAACACTTGAGGGAGATTGTTGGAATCACTCCTAAACCTTAATTCAAGTGTTAGTTTCTCATATGTAATAGGTAGCTTATTATGGCCTTTATGTTTGTTTAAGGTCTAGCTTATGTAGAAGGCCCATAAGCTTAGGCCCATGTCCAATAAGGAAAAGGAAGGAGTGGGAGTGTTGCCTAGCTCCTTGCCTATAAATAGTCTTGTATAACCCTCACTTGAGGGTTGGTTGTTCAATTTACTCTTTCATTCACACTCTACGCCTAACCCTTCTTTATTATATGTGTGTGTGTATGCGTGTAGTTGTTCATCCGCCTCCATCTCTTCTCTATCTTTTTCATTGATGCTTGTGTTGTAAAACTAGTGACCTAACGCACTCCTTGTTACAACACCATCAAGGATATCACCATCCTTGGAAATAAACAAATACTTATATGTATAACGATGCACCTCATCGATTATACGACCTAGGCATTCTTCCCTAATGCCACTTGATTTGATTCTTAGGCATCCTTCACTAATGCCTTTGACACAACGCTTAGCACCTTTCACTAATGCCTTCGTCTTGACACCTTTAGCATTCTTCACTAATGCTTTTGACACGGACGTTTAGCATCTTTCACTAATGCATTTGTCTTGACTTTTTCGGCATCCTTCACTAATGCCTTCAACACAACATCTACGGAGGAAGAAAGAACTATCAACAAGAGAATCTCAGTTGTCTTGATGATGACGAAGTATGGCAACTCACGGACTTGAGCTTGCTCGACTTCAAGAAGTGGTGATCTCGCCTTTAAGAGGAACCTAGAGAATCACACAAAAACAAAAGACAAACTACATAGAAAGATCCCTTAGGATCAGTGGTTAGAGAAGTACAATACTTGGAGAAAGTATGTGTGAAAGTGGTGAGCCAAAAGGAAGAAATGGCTCACTATTTATAGAGGAGAAAGTTCACTATTCCCGGATACCACGGATCCCTCCCTGAGGATCCGGCTAGCGTAAACTAGGGATCCGTGGGACGCCTCTTGCCCATGGGTATTTTTGGTTATGGGTCATGGGTCATGGGTTATGGGTTGATCCATGGGTTTCTTTCTAGATACAATGTATCTCTAGAATACAATGAACCTAGTTAAGTGGTTTGGACAAAACCATGGGTTATGGGTCAATACCATTTGTTAGTTTTACCCATTTTATTATATACTTATTTTTACCCATTTTAGTATATACTTAGTTAAGTATATGTTAGCTCAATATGTAAGCACTAGTTGTTGTACATATGTATCTCTAAATCATAAAATCACACATACTTGTTTTAGTGTTTTATGTGAAAACGTAAGTATGTTAGAAAACTATTGGTTCAAACAGTTTACATATTTTATTTGTTTCGTTAAAATAATTTTACGTTTGTTATCGACAAAACATTAGAAGATCGTAAAATATAAATAAATGTTTTTACGGCTTATTTGTATTAACACCTTCTTCTTTCACCACCTCCACCATGGCTACCCCACAACCACCAATACCAATTCTACCACCATCCTTCACTACTACCATTCTGCCTCCGGGACCCAATCGCAGACCATTGTCCAAACACAATTAGTTTTGTATTACTTTGTTGCTATTTTAATTTTGTTGGTTCTTTTTTGGCTTTTGGTTTTATCTCTTATGACAAAATGGAAGTCAATGTCGATCAGCGGTGGTCGATAAAATGGCTATCAATACCACCAAATCAAAGACACCGCCATTTCATTGGGGACTCTCACCACCATGTCTTGTTCTTTGAATAAGACCGGAATGTCATCCCAATCCTCGTGAAAGCAGTTGACAATGTAGTACATGATTTGTGCAATTAGTTATGCAATTTGACAATGTAGTTCATGTTTTGTGCAAGAATATGCATAATCTCCATGTTTTGGTTTTGTGCATAAATTAGAACCCTGATTCGTCAATAATGTAGGCTTAGGGGTATGTGTATGGATAAAACCTCAATATCGATATCAAAAATAATCACGAAGATAGATTCAAAATTCCTTTAGGAAAAGAATATTAAATCAAATCCCGTGTGTGATCGTTGATACGGATTAGTCGACCGAATCATTTCCCAACAGGCGTGAATTGCCAGCGTCGTTTTGGTTTGGAATTTAATGCTCGATGTTTTGATTTGTGATTAGATTATATTAAACTACGGGAGAAGGAAAGTAATAAAGGGAAATCTAATCACGGAAATCCTAAGTGCGAAATTAACTAAAAGCGTAATAAGCGAAGCGTAATTAAAATGCAACTATGTCTAATTTATATCCTAAAATGCCTAAAATTACTTTTACTCTAGAAATGCAATGTGAAAACTATTTATGAATTAAAACTATTTTTAGGATTTTACGGATTTTATTAGAATTAAAAACAAATTATTAACTTTTAAAACTAAGTTAAAATACTAAAAATTATGCAAATTAAGAGAAAATTATGAAACTATTTTTATAAAATCTAAAAATAACATAAGAGAATTTTCAAAACTATTTTTTATTTTCTATTTTCTATGAATTTAAAATTATTTAAATCTTATTAAATGGCTAAAATTACAAAATAAGCTAGGAAAATCTAGAAAAATTATTTTTTCTTTTTGTATTTATCTTAATCTATGAAAATTGAAAAATATTTTTGGAACTTTTTACGATTTAATTGCAATAAAAGCTATTTAAAATACCTAAAAAGCTTTTAAATTGTGAAAAATACCAACAAGTGACTAAAATTATGAAAAACTCGGGAAAATTCTAAAATATTATTCTAAATCTATGAAAATATAAAACACTATGCTTATATGTGAGATATGAGAGTCGTAGTGTAGCTGTTTAAGGAATAAGCACTTGAAAATAAGCAAATAAGCACTATAAGCTACCAAACTACTACGGAAGCTATATTATACTAAAACTAACTATCGAGAACTAATTACTTCTAATCCTATGTAAATCGACTCTTAACCCCATATTTAAGCATTGCATGTGCTTATTCAATAAGCTAAAGTGTAAACCGGATCGTGGTTCTTAAGACCACTAACCAAAGAGTAGTTATGCCAAATTTCGGATCAAGATAAGCTCAAATGAAGCTATTACAAAGCCTAAGCAGTTTGATGAAAACAGGTTTTGACAATTTTGACTATTGAAAGCAGTTATGAAATGTTGACCAAAATAAGTTTTGATTCAAAATGATGAAGCGATCTTGATGTTATAAGACTAGTTATGATGATGACAAACTAGATCTCACGATTTTAAGCCTATAAGTAAAGAATTAACTCTTGATCTTATGAAATGAAATCAAGAGCGGTTTCTTTGTGATTTTGACTTTTGAGTGTGGATGCAATAATAGGATGATATGAATGAACTAAACTTTAACAAGCTTAAAGCAACAAAAGCGTATCCAATTAATAAACCTCATCACGACCGATTTGATCCAAACACTCTTTTATGACGGAAAATGCAATCTACTCTAGCTCAATCACAATTACAAGCTTATTCTAACTACAAAAGCAGATCCGGTGCACCTAAACAAAGCTAAATGACAAACAATTATAACGGATCTAATAAAAACAATAAGCGCTACTCAATTAAGCCAAATAATGAGATTAAGTCTCAACTTACAAGATGTCCGACCACTATGGCTTGCAACCAATGAAACAGTGAACCACTAACCTAACTCGATCTCGACCCAAAACAAGCGATATCAACCCGAATCCATGATCAAACCAAAGAATCGGATCATGAAACCATTGAAAGCGCAATGTTGACTTTTGTTGACTAGATTTGTTTTGAGAGTGAATTGATATTTGAATGAAATAAACTCACTAAAAGCACTTAGAAGCTTAAATGAGCTTATTTATCGATAGCTAAAGCTTTTGATAAGCTTGAGAGTATTTTTTATTTTCAATTATTTTTCGATTTTTTTGTATTTTTGAGTTAATGAAGAAATAAGCTAAAACATATTTGGATTGATGAAATAAGCATTAGACAACGATAATAAGCAGATTTAAAACATAAACAATTAAACCATTACTTGAAAATTAAAAGCTAAATTTTATTAATATAGGAAATTTGATTACACCAAGTGAATTACAAAAGCTTAACAATATTAAAATGACATTTAAACTAAAAACTATGCTACTGAAAATGAAGATAAGAGATGCCTAATGTGAACGAATGAAGGGCCTTAAATAGGCGAGCTTGAGGTCTTGAGGCTCTTGGAAGGATCTAGAAATCCCACTTTGTGCTTCTTTGAGTGAATATCAACCCTCAGATCAAATCCGACTATCAATCTATCATCACAACCCTTTGATTACAAAAGCCATATTGTTTCGACCAATCGAGGAGGAGAGGATTGAAATGTTGCACACGGATAGTGACTGGCGGTCTGCAGATGTCGGGGTGTCGAGTAAAGTACGAATGTACCCTTAATTGTTGTAATTTTGACCAATTGACCGAATAGTAATTTAGGGTTCATCGTTTACGAGTGAGGGGTAAAATGTCACACCCCAAATTACACTTTTTGCGGAATGGAATTCACGGGATTGATTGTCATAGCATCATAATCACAGTTATATTGAGCGACCTAAAGTGTCGTTTGGAAAATACATCGCTTGATTTAATAAAATAATCGAGTTTACAAAGTAGGTCCCAAATGTAAATCAACTTGTGCGGAAATAAGTTTATTACAATTCAAACGATGTTTTAAAGTCGTAAAACCCAAGTGAGACGCGTCGTCACCACGACTCCATGATGTGTCCAAATGCATGCCATGAAGTGAATGCCTTAGATACGAGATAAAACATGCTAAAAGTGTCAACACAAAGGTTGAGTGAGTTCATAGAGTTTGTTTTGAAATGTAAAGCCTTTAGAAATCGTTTATGCAAAGAAAGGCATTGTGAATCCACTCGGTTCAAGTCCCGCCCATACAAAACTTGCAACTGTGTGTTCACAACCCATTGCCAAGATATGTATAGTCAATGATAATCCCAAGACATTCAAAGACAATGATAATCCCAAGACATTCAAAGACAATGATAATCCCAAGACATTCAAAGACAATGATAATCCCAAGACATTCGGTCAATGATAATCCCAAGACATTCAAAGACAATGATAATCCCAAGACATTCAGCACAATGAAGTATGATATGATATGACTAAACATTATGTTCGATTAAGCATGTAGTTTCAAATAAGCATGATAGTCCTAAAAATAGTTGAGCATGTATCTCCCCAAAACATTTATGAAAACAAGTAAAAGTAGGGGCTATGAAAACTCACATGGACAATAATGCGATGGCAAAGTGGATACAACGAGGTATAGCGTGAATCTCGTAAATGACCTATTACGAATGATATGATATGTAATGAGTTGCAATGTAATGTTATGCATGCGCCCGTATGTTATTTATACCATTTACGGGTTTTGAAAATATTACTCGTCGTCGAAAAATACTCTTTTGACGTCTTGACCCTTCAAAATGACTTTACATGTTTTACGTCAAAATGTCATCCTACAATGGTTTTAAAATGATTTTGGTGAAATTAACACTTTTCGTCGCAAAACAATGTCGTCGGAAAAATCATGGAATCAACAAAAATGGCTCGGAAAACGATCAGTAAAAGCGGTGTCGTCGATCGTTAGAGAACGAACTCGACGGTTTTGGAAAGTTTGTATCGATATCTAAAAGTTTCAGTTCAGGAGTTTTCGTCCAAAAGGTCTCGATCATAAAGATATCAATGGCTAAAGATGGTGGTTTTGTTAATGTTGTGCGAGAAAATGAGTTTGCCAATGTTTGAACATCCGTAAATAATTCACTATGACTCCGCTTGACAAAGCGGCTTTTTGTTTTGAAAAATATGGCCGACGAACTTGATTTTACTAGAGACACTTTGTTCCAAAAGTTTTGCATCATACTTAAAAGCGCCGCAAACATGGACGATATAGCTAATGAAATACTTGTAACGTAGAAATAATATAATTTTGAAATTAATATTTTACGGCAACTTTATGAAAGCGGCCATATATTTGTCGTTTTAAATCCGTTTTCACGTAAAATATGTCCTTAACCGTATCGAAGTAAACTAATATATTTTGAGAAGTCGAAATAATTTGTGAAGCTTAAGGCTCGTTTTCGACCCAAAACACTAAAACAACAAGCTGATTTTTCGAAATTAATCGTTTAGTCGTCAAACTTTAAAAATTCACCACGGCTTCGTTATAACTCCGTTTTATCCGTTCAAGCGGCCACGGATTCGTTTTAAAGTATATTTTCTAATTATCAAGGCCAAAATGTCGTACCATCAGTGGGTTTTCCAGAAATTCGTTTTAAGGACAGAGCGTAAAATATAGTTTACGAAAATAGTTTTCTCGGACAAAACCTATTCTAATCCTTCAAATCAACTCCAAAGCTAATCTAATCCTACCATACACCTTCTTAGGGTGTCATGGGTTCCTAATCACCATCAAGACCAAAGAATAACTTGGGAATAATTATAGGATGACTATAAATATATATAAGTTCTAAAATCATGAAATAAATGGTATAAACTACATAACATGCATATAAGCTCCAAAAATGATAAGAAGCATATGAAAATGAAGAGGAAACATAAAAATGATGAGAATATGCTTACTAGTGCAAGTGAAGAGGTGTAGGTAACAAAGGATTTACTTAAATATCCTTGGTTTTATTTCAAAACCATGAAAAGGATATGATCTAGGTTGAAAATACACTTGAACTTGAAGAAAATTTTGATCCCTTGTTTGCTTTGTTGCTTGGCGGTTATGGAGTCCCAAGGAAGAAGAGAGGATTTTTTTTTATAACACTTTTGAGTATGTGAAATGTGATGAATTAATTGAGGTTGCAAGACTTTTTGAAGATTGTGAATTATTAGAAACACAAGCCATGCCACATTTAAGACATACCCTCCCCTTGGCCGGTTTTTGGGGGAGGGTTGTCTCCAAATATATATATATATTTTTTTTTTAAAACTTATACTTGTATTATTTGTTGTATAATTTGTAGAATTAAAATGTGTAAGTAAATGAATGTAAAGGTAAATGGTAATTTGTGGTACAAGTAAGTTTTTTTTAATAAGTCAAAATAGCTTGTATTGAGGTGATAAAAATTGTAAAAATACTTTCCTTGTGAAAATCGGGTGATAAAATAATTATCGTAAGATTTTTAAGAAAAAACGACGTAATAATTAAACGTTAACGATTAAAATACCAAATAAATTTGAAACACTAGGAAAATTAAAAATATAGTTTTTATAAACCAAATGTAAGTTTAAAAATACCTCGGGATCATTTTTGAAAGTAACGGGTTAAATAATCAAAATAAAAACTCACGCGATAAAAATTATTAAATATAAAAATTACGCGTTGAAGGTGAAATGAAATGTCGTGAATGTACTAATGAGATGCACATGATGTCAATGAAATGTAGACTAATCATAGTCCATATGAAATGTACGTGATGTCATGATCATGAATTCGCCGCTAAACCTCCAAGGTTACGCGAATTTGAAACAAGTAAACCAAGTTTACTAAAATGTTGAAATAATGAGACATGAATCGTAATAGAAATGACACGAAAGTACGGATTGTCACATTCGCCCATCAAAAAGGAATTCATCCACGAATTCAATTCGTGTTAGTCTATCGGGTTTAGGGTTTGATGTAGCAAACTTTCCATTCCGAGCAAAACCCTCAAAGACTTTTTGGTAACCGATTTTACTTAATCTCACAACTCATCAAACAAGAGCTGTCATGAGATTAGGCTAAATCGGTTTAGGTAACAACTTGTTTCTAGCTCGATCTTTGCAACTCATCAAACAAGAATCGTCGCGGATCAAGCTGAAACAAGTGGTTTGAAGAAAATCTTTTGAAAATTTGGCTCGATTCGGAATTGCTTACTCATATGAGACTACTACTCCCTTCATTGCATGATTCTTCCTGAATTAGACATAGGTGATCAGGCTATGTATAATTTAGGAGTAACTATGCAATGCTTGGACTAATCGACTCATATGTTTGTTTGGTGTTGGGTCAACTGTTGTTAAAATTGTGATGAACATCGAGGAGAGAAGACATGGAGAAGTGTCGTTAAAATGATAATTAAAGTAAAAAGAATTAAAATCCTCATAAATGATAACAAATCGGAAAGAAAATAAAGTACGATAGATGAGAATATTTTACAACGAGTGATTGACAAAAGTAGTACATCTTTAAGTTATAAAGTTTCGGATCGATGATTAGACATAAACTTGGTACGACATAGTACATAAGGAGAAATAAGACTGTTAGTTTCGAACTTCTTGGTCTTCGCGTCGTTGATACCTTGACGAGCTCCTCCTCCTCCTTCTAACATATATACATTCCATGAGCACCTTCGACTTGTTGACCTTGGTTTTGAGGACATTGACTTGATAGTGTCCTTGCTCCCCACATCCGAAGCACGTAACTATGGTCTTGCCTCTACAATTTCGGCATGGTGTCCTAGTTTTTGACACTTGTAGCACTTAACAGGACAAAGTCCGTGTGATGATACTTACATCGATTACATAATGGGTAGGTTCGGCATAACCTCTGCCTTCTATTGGTGCGACAACATAAACCATTGCGTCTCTTGCCCTCTATTACATTGTTGATGATGGTTAGTGTTACGGTCTTGATTGTTGTTATTGTAACCTCCTCGGTCATTTCCCATTTTCTTTTGTTGTTGTTGATTTGGTTATCGGTGTTGTTGTCATTGTTTTGGTTATTGTAGTAGTTGGTGCGGTTGTTGGGGTTGTTGTTGTTTTGGTTGGTGTTGGGGTACTTGCCTCTCTTCACTACGGGCCATTAGCTTTTGAGTCAATCGAATAGCTTCCTCAATCGTTTGCGGGTCAGAAGAAGTCACATCTCCTTGAATAATTTCGGGAAGTCCTTCAATGAAAGCCTCCAGTAGCTTCTCATTATCCGAAACCATAGATGGGCATAACACGGCCAATTCTTGAAATCTTCGAATGTAAGTGTCAATATCGTACCCAATAGTCCTTAGTTCATAGAATTCTGTCTCCAACTTCTTTACTTCCGTACGAGGACAAAACTTCTTAGTCACCAAACTCTTGAATTGCTCCCAAGTAAGCTTGAAAGCATTCTCCATTCCAATTGGTTGAGCGTATGAATTCCACCATGACAACGCTCCATCGAGTAAAGTACTCGTAGCATACTTAACCTTACTGTCATCCGGACAGTTACAAAGCAAGAATCTGACTCCAACTTTTCAAACCATCTAACCATAGTTGTTGCTCCTCGGTACCTCGGAACTTAGTGGGTTCAAGACTTTTGAAATCTTTGTATGAACATTTCTTAACCCCGGATCCTCCTGCATTACCGATGAGTGATAGCAAGCCTTGCTGCTCTGACTGACGATCATGACCTCGGCGAAGAGCCACGTTTCCTTTCAACTCTTAGAGCATTAGCAATGCTATCATTCACTAACCACGAATAGCCGCTTGGGTCATTTCAACTGTAGCTTTCTTCGGTGCCATATCTTCTTCAAAACAAGAGGAAATGTGAGACGTAGCAAAATCCGATGTTAATAATAAACGCTCCAAAGAATTGTGATAAGTAATGATAAATTTGAGATTATGTTTCAAAAATGATCGACGGGTTCCGAAAAGATGGGTTATGAGGTGTTGTAAGTGCTTCAAATGTATAATGGTTTAGTAACTTAGTGTGTGAATAAAGTGTAACTCGACATGTTAGTGGTGAAACAAAGGAGTGAGAGTGACTGTGCCGTGCTTAAAGGTTCATCTCGGCATTCGACGTTATCGGTGATGAGTCGATTGATGTGAAAATTGTGATAGGGAATGACAAGGAATTCTCCACGTTAGAGTATGAAGAAAGAATAATGGAATGGGCATTTAAGGGCATCCATGTGACAATCGATGTGAAATGAAAGTGAATAACTCGAAAATGTGCGTAAAACCGCATGTAAAGTGAACATGCACTTGTGATGAAATGATGAGATGCTATGATAATGTAGTTATAGTCTAGGGTCAATGATGCAACCTAGTTCTCTATAATCAAGCTCGATACCAATCTGTCACACCCCAAATTACATTTTGCGTGGAATGGAATTCACGGGATTGGTGTCATAGCATCATAATCACAGTTATATTGAGCGACCTAAAGTGTCGTTTGGAAAATACATCGCTTGATTTAATAAAATAATCGAGTTTACAAAGTAGGTCCCAAATGTAAATCAACGTGCGGAAATAAGTTTATTACAATTCAAACGATGTTTTAAAGTACGTAAAACCCAAGTGAGGCGCGTCGTCACCACGACTCCATGATGTGTCCAAATGCATGCCATGAAGTGAATGCCTTAGATACGAGATAAAACATGCTAAAAGTGTCAACACAAAGGTTGAGTGAGTTCATAGAGTTTGTTTTGAAATGTAAAGCCTTTAGAAATCGTTTATGCAAACAAAGGCATTGTGAATCCACTCGGTTCAAGTCCCGCCCATACAAAACTTGCAACTGTGTGTTCACAACCCATTGCCAAGATATGTATAGTCAATGATAATCCCAAGACATTCAAGACAATGATAATCCCAAGACATTCAAAGACAATGATAATCCCAAGACATTCAAAGACAATGATAATCCCAAGACATTCAGTCAATGATAATCCCAAGACATTCCAAGACAATGATAATCCCAAGACATTCAGCACAATGAAGTATGATACAGGATATGACTAAACATTATGTTCAGTTAAGCATGTAGTTTCAAATAAGCATGATAGTCCTAAAAATAGTTGAGCATGTATCTCCCCCAAAACATTTATGAAAACAAGTAAAAGTAGGGGCTATGAAAACTCACATGGACAATAATGCGATGGCAAAAGTGGATACACTGAGGTATAGCGTGAATCTCGTAAATGACCTATTACGAATGATATGATATGTAATGAGTTGCAATGTAATGTTATGCATGCACTTCGTATGTTATTTATACCATTTACGGGTTTTGAAAATATTACTCGTCGTCGAAAAATACTCTTTTGACGTCTTGACCCTTCAAAATGACTTTACATGTTTTACGTCAAAATGTCATCCTACAATGGTTTTAAAATGATTTTGGTGAAATTAACACTTTTCGTCGCAAAACAATGTCGTCGGAAAAATCATGGAATCAACAAAATGGCTCGGAAAAGCGATAAGTAAAAGCGGTGTCGTCGATCGTTAGAGAACGAACTCGACGGTTTTGGAAAGTTTGTATCGATATCTAAAAGTTTCAGTTCAGGAGTTTTCGTCCAAAAGGTCTCGATCATAAAGATATCAATGGCTAAAGATGGTGGTTTTGTTAATGTTGTGCGAGAAAATGAGTTTCGACCAATGTTTGAACATCCGTAAATAATTCACTATGACTCCGCTTGACAAACGGCTTTTGTTTTGAAAAATATGGCCGACGAACTTGATTTTACTAGAGACACTTTGTTCCAAAAGTTTTGCATCATACTTAAAAGCGCCGCAAACATGGACGATATAGCTAATGAAATACTTGTAACGTAGAAATAATATAATTTTGAAATTAATATTTTACGGCAACTTTATGAAAACGGCCATATATTTGTCGTTTTAAATCCGTTTTCTCGTAAAATATGTCCTTACCCGTATCGAAGTAAACTAATATATTTTGAGAAGTCGAAATAATTTGTGAAGCTTAAGGCTCGTTTTCGACCCAAAAACACTAAAAACAACAAGCTGATTTTTTGAAATTAATCGTTTCGTCGTCAAACTTTAAAAATTCACCACGGCCGTTATAACTCCGTTTTATCCGTTCAAGCGGCCACGGATTCGTTTTAAAGTATATTTTCTAATTATCAAGGCCAAAATGTCGTACCATCAGTGGGTTTTCCAGAAATTCGTTTTAAGGACAGAGCGTAAAATATAGTTTACGAAAATAGTTTTCTCGGACAAAACCTATTCTAATCCCTTCAAATCAACTCCAAAGCTAATCTAATCCTACCATACACCTTCTTAGGGTGTCATGGGTTCCTAATCACCATCAAGACCAAAGAATAACTTGGGAATAATTATAGGATGACTATAAATATATATAAGTTCTAAAATCATGAAATAAATGGTATAAACTACATAACATGCATATAAGCTCCAAAAATGATAAGAAGCATATGAAAATGAAGAGGAAACATAAAAATGATGAGAATATGCTTACTAGTGCAAGTGAAGAGGTGTAGGTAACAAAGGTTTACTTAAATATCCTTGGTTTTATTTCAAAACCATGAAAAGGATATGATCTAGGTTGAAAATACACTTGAACTTGAAGAAAATTTTGATCCCTTGTTTGCTTTGTTGCTTGGCGGTTATGGAGTCCCAAGGAAGAAGAGAGGATTTTTTTTATAACACTTTTGAGTATGTGAAATGTGATGAATTAATTGAGGTTGCAAGACTTTTGAAGATTGTGAATTATTAGAAACACAAGCCATGCCACATTTAAGACATACCCTCCCTTGGCGGTTTTGGGGAGGTTGTCTCCAAATATATATATTTTTTTTTTTTTTAAAACTTATACTTGTATTATTTGTTGTATAATTTGTAGAATTAAAATGTGTAAGTAAATGAATGTAAAGGTAAATGGTAATTTGTGGTACAAGTAAGTTTTAATAAGTCAAAATAGCTTGTATTGAGGTGATAAAATTGTAAAATACTTTCCTTGTGAAAATCGGGTGATAAAATAATTATCGTAAGATTTTTAAGAAAAAGCACGTAATAATTAAGCGTTAACGATTAAAATACCAAATAAATTTGAAACACTAGAAAAATTAAAAATATAGTTTTTATAAACCAAATGTAAGTTTAAAAATACCTCGGGATCATTTTTGAAAGTAACGGGTTAAATAATCAAAATAAAAACTCACGCGATAAAAATTATTAAATATAAAAATTACGCGTTGAAGGTGAAATGAAATGTCGTGAATGTACTAATGAGATGCACATGATGTCAATGAAATGTAGACTAATCATAGTCCATATGAAATGTACGTGATGTCATGATCATGAATTCGCCGCTAAACCTCCAAGGTTGAAACAAGTAAACCAAGTTTACTAAAATTTGAAACAAGTAAACCAAGTTTACTAAAATGTTGAAATAATGAGACATGAATCGCCAATCTTGTCCAAGAAATGACTTGTAAATTCGAAACTTGAGGGAACTTTTGCCAAAAGCTCAAACGGATTGTCACACGATTTTCACAAGTCCCAAACTAAGCGTAAAATCGAAATCATTGTTAAATATGATTCTAGATGCTAACACTACCCATGGAAGTTACTTGTGTAATTACCTTTTGCTCCCATTTTCCTATTTTCCTCTAAATTTTTTAATTTTGTTGAAATGAATTTCTTCAAATTTCTCGTTTGATAACTTTATTCGATAAAGATATAAAGCTAAGTCGATAACTAGTTATCCATCTTTTCTCAAGAACCATTGTCCTAAAATGAGGTCCACATCAAGGAATTTTTATTCACTTGTATTTTGATTTTTCATTTTTTTTTTTTTCATTTCATTCATTTTTTTTTTTTTTTTTTTTTTGAACTTATACTTTTACTTATATGAGCTATGAACTACGGAGCTTCACGGGGTAATTTCAAGACTATAGGCTTCATGAAATGAGGATCCCGATTGGCTAGACTAAGACCTCACTCAATCCGGATAAAGATCCAAGGTCCGATCTCGACACATGACTCATAACTTTACTTATTACTTTTCACTTATCACTTATTGCTTATTTATTTGGATCCTTGATGTGTACCCAATTTTTAAAACAAAGATTCTTTTAAGAAGATAAAGAACTAACTATCGCCAAAACTCAACATCTCTAATTATTTATTCACATATATGGGGTGAAACAATTTTGTGGGAACAAAAGCCATAAGTACCTTGATGGGCTCTAAAGAGAACCAACTACTCCACGCTTAGCATCTAAAATCATAAGTAACTCTATCATTTTCGATCTCCATAAATTTAAAATCCCAAATAATGAGATCCGCGGATGCTTAGCCGATAATTTTAGATTATCTATGGTTAAGGGAACAAGCTAGGGCTCAACACGTCCGGTCAAGTCGAATTCTATTCCTACTCTCACCAGTGGAAAGTCAACAAGGTGTCAAAACATATATTAACTTAGCAAGTGCTTCGTCTAATGAAATAAAGTTATGCATATTTAAAGTCACTCGGAAACTTGCAAAATCTTGGCCTTGTGAGCCGAATTGCATTTATAGCTTCTTGTCTAAGAGACTAGCAAACTTTTCAATCAAAAGACTTAACAAAAGCTTACAAAATTTTAAATTTTCACTTTTTGCACAATTTTTCATTTACTAAGGAAAAGCGGGGTTCGAGAGAAACACAACAAAAATAAGCAAGTGCGGTCAAATCAAATCGAAGATTACCCTACCCCAGACTAGAGCGAAACATTGTCCTCAATGTTTAAAGGCAAGGGTATCAACGAAAACCTAAAAGCCGTTATTAAGTATGCTAAAAGATAAGCGTTAGTCGATAAGATTAGGATATCGGTTTCCATCGAAGCGATCATGAAACTCGAGTGGAGAAAAGACAAACTTGAGCACGAGAGTCTTCATATCGGAAAATCTAGACAAAACATCACAAACAACCAAACACGAGAAATCGAAGAGGCTAACCCTTCCGTCACTTATTAGAAAATAGAAAGAAGATAGAGATAAGCATGGGGTGCCTCCCACGAAGCGCTCTTGTTTTCTTCAACGAGTCGCTAGCGACTCGTCCCAATTCATTTGTCCTTGGGAAGAAAGTGGTAGAGATACCGTGGTCAAAAGCGGTGTCCTCATTCCCGAAAGAATGAGACTGGGCGGGATGGGTGGAGAAGAAAGTGTCGGGCTGCAGCACATAAGGTATATCATGAAAGAATGATCCATCATCCGGTGGTTTAGCGGGTGGACGAAGGGATGACGGATCACAATAAGAATACTTCATAGAAGAAAGGAGTCCATGGTATAGAAAAGTGTTACTTGAAGGCTCAAACATGAAGGCATCCAAGAGAGGATCCTTTTTCCGGAAAACTTTTGTTTTATGAATGTCTCTCCGATGACTATCCGAGGTTAAAAATCTTGTCCTCGAAAGGGCGAAATCAAAGTATCATCCACGTGAAAATCCTCACGAGAAGAGGAATCACTCTCGGATAAAAATAGTGTGGGACCTCACGAATCAACAAGCTCATCGATGAAATCTTAACTTCCTTATCTTTCTTGGGTAGAATGGATCATCGTATTCTTTTTCTTTATTTTCGGAAAGAATCGAGTCGGAGGAGCAAGTTCATCGGTGAACTTCTCAAAGTAAATCGACGGATCTTGATATAACAAATATTCAATTTCGTAAGTCGGCTCTAAAATCAAAGATGTCATCCTCACTTCCGGTGGAAGGAATCCATGTGAATGAGTTCATCGGCGAACTCCTCGAGAAGTAAATCTGTAAAACACGAAAATTTAAAATCCGAATAAAGACTAAAATACCCTTGGAACAAAAACTTATAAAATACTTAAAATATATTTATACCATTTAATGAAATTAAAAGATTAGCTTGCGAATATTTAAAAACCTAACTAAAATATATTACGTAATTGATTTTGGTACGACGAAGAATTTAAGTTTCGTAAATGATTTGGGTCATGTTCTTTTGTGTTCGTGAGCCAAGGCGAAGCCCATGGTGGTGTGGTGATGGTGTTCGGTTGGACCCAAAACCCAAACCCAATTACATTCCTAGTTTAACTCAAATACTACAACTATATATACCATACATAATCATAAGTTTGGAACCTAGTTTATTTGTCTCTTCTTTTCTTTTCTCCCTATTCGCCGAGCATAGACAAACAACCCTTGGTGTCGATTTTGCTCAATCAAGTGAAGGTATATCGTTTATTTGTCTTCCTTTAACGTACCTTGCATGTTTATGTCAAGTTATATTTTGTTTAAATCGCGTTTTGTTTTGTTTTCCTTGTGGCGAGAGGTGTGAACGAGAAACAAGAAACCCTAACTAATTTAACCTAGTAACTAATTAAGAGTTGAATATATAAGATGTAATATTGAATCGAGTCATGTTTGTGTTGATTTAATAAGGGCGAAACATATTAACTAGAACCGAACCATGTCTAGTTTTGAATAAGGTGTATAACTTAATAACTTGAGTAAGTAAAGTAAGAAGATGAGCTAAGACTAGTGTTAAACCCTAATAACGAAACCCTAATTTGAATCGAGTTACATATGAGTTTGTGAAGATGCATTAATTAAGTAAAGGTTATGTTAAGCGTAAACCCTAGTTTTGATATGTTAATTTAATAAGTTATGCTAAACCTAATAGAGTAAATCGTAGTGTCTGAGTAATAAGTAACTTATATGTCACATAAATCATAAGCGTATATGGTGAAACATAAAAGGAAAGATTATTTTGTGACGTGTTAGGTTAAGTAACGAGTCATTAAAAGGCGTAACAAGTAAGCTAATGTATATTAATGAGACATTAAAGAATGAGAAACCCTAAACTTTAATAAAGGACATATGAAACCCTAATTTACGATATTAATATTAAAACATTTAAGTCTCATTTAAAAATAGAAACCCTAAAATATTAAAGGATCATTTTGATGATTATGGGATCATTAATAATATATATACGACATTAATGTATATAGGTTCTGTGAAGAAGGAGTAATTCTTTGCTTCCCTATTTCGACTTTTGATCTTTTGCTTTCGAATAAGGTACGGATATTCGACCTTTTAGATAAAGGTTTAAGTATCGTTTTCTTTTCGTTTTCATATTAGGATTTCCTAAGCCTTTGCTATGAACCCTAATGTGTCTATTTGAGTATTGCGTGTCGAACTTTGATTTTTGAATCATAAACCATTTGATTTTGAACTATATGATGTGAAGACTTTGATTTTGAAAATATGATTAAACATTTGATAAAATATGATCTATATCGGTTATGACATTCTTATTTGACCTCGATAGTTTGACACGAGGCAAATATTAACTAGTCATGGGGTTCCATGTCCGTGTCAACAAATGCACTTCGACATGACTCTAGGGCGATAGAGTGATGTTCGCCACGTCCCTTATCATTATCTGTATGAGCTCAATTTGAATTATATTATGAAGATGCATGCGTGGGCGTATGGATGCATCCTAGATCCGTTATATGCCATATATTATCATTATATGCTATATGTTATCGATGATTGATCTTTGCGTGCATGCACGTCCTTCATAACTCTGGTAGGTCTCCCTACAATTGTTGCCTTATGTGATTATGATATGTTTACGATATGGCATATGTTCTGGGCTTCGAGGTAGTTAGCTATAAAACTTATTCGTAAATTCGAATTATCTTTTGAAATGAATATGACTTCATTGTTTTCTTTCACTTTATTTTGTATTCGTTCTTGTTTCGTATTCGTTTTGCTTGTATATCATTCCTTTGGGCTTTTGAAGCTCACCGCACTTTCTTTTCTTCCTTGGCGGTATCTAAGCATTGGAGTTAGGTATTGCTTTGGGATGAGTCTTGAGTGGACTTACCTTAGAGATTTAGCTTTGATATTATGATGCCATTTAGACTTTATGCTTTAGACATTTCATTTGGAGTTTATTTTCATTTGGGACCTATGTATTGAAGTCTTTTGGTGGGATTATTTCCATACTTATGTTAAGGATTTCTTTTGGTTATTTATGTTTTGCTTTGATATGACACCATTACTTGTGATTCCTTTACCCTTGTGGGGTTGGGCGTTACAATTTATGGCATCGAGCCAGTTTCTGACTTGTAGTCGGGACACGTGACATATGGAGCCTAGGTTTGAGACTTTAGAGTTTAGGATTTGACTGTGAGGATTTGGGTAGACTTTAGGATTCCTTGTACTTCCATTTCGTATCTCACCTTGTTCATTTTGCTAATCGTTTAGATGGTTCGAACTCGTACTCACGGTGGTGCGGATGGAGCGATGATCTTTGTTAACATGGATCTTTGCGATTGCGAATGCTCTCAACTCTCTTTTCCTGGTTTGACTACACGAGATGATGGAGCAGTGATCAACAACATTCGTGTCGAATGGTGCTTGGGTAGTGGTGGAGGAAATCAACCCGTCGGTATTCATACTTGGCTCGGCGTTTGGTAAGCTTAAGCCACTTTCGTTTAACTTCGCCGCTACTCCTCGAGGCCGAGGACTGGATCACTCATATTGAGAAAGTTGTTTGAAATCTTGGGTTGTGGAGACGAGTTTAAGACTCGTTTGGCTTCATTCAAATTGGAAGGTGATGCTTTGAGTTGGTGGAAAGCATTGAAACAAGTAAGAGGAGGAGACGCTTTTCTTGTGACTTGTACTTGGGTGAGTTTGGACTATCTTCTATAACCGTTACTTCCACGATCTTTGAGCGACAAAGGTATGAGAGGATTATCGGCGATCTACCGGTTTGATCATGAGAACTCTAATGAGTACATGAGTAGGTTTATGAGGTTGGTGAGTTTTGTGGGAGTGATTCTTTGGAGATGGTAGGCGTCAAGCTAAGCACTTTAAGTGGGGGCCGAAGAAGTGGGTGTTGGACCATTGCTTAATATTGAGTATGAGAATGTGTCGGCTGCAATGGCCTGACTCGTAACATTAAGATCTTTCATGAGGTTTCGGGTTCTAACAAGCGTAATCACGATGGTGATCGGATTCAAGGTAGGACTCAAGGTAATGACTATAAGGAAACTCGGTAGGAGTTATGATTCGAGAGGTCAAGTGGATAGGAGTTATGATCGCCGGGTCGATCTGGAAGGAATGTTGACCTTTGGGCGCTACGAGGCGAGGGTCAAGATAATAGAAATGTTGGTAGGAATGGAAGTGATCGTCGAACCAAGGTAACAATAACCGCGTTATAACGAGGATCGGCCGACTAGAGGAACAAATCGGTCGTGCTTGGGATCTTCTAGTCGGAGAGGACGGTGAGGTTTGCCACCCCACCTATTTGTACTACTTGTGGAAAGGCTCATCCAGGCGGTGTTTCAAGGCCAGCTGGTGGATGTTTTGGTTGTGGTTCCACTACTCACAAGATTAGGGATTGCCTAAGAAGAATCCGCGGTTCACGGAAACTACATCAAGCCGCCGACTACTCTTGGGCGTGTCTATGCTACTACTCGTAATCGGTGGAGCGCACTTGGGTACCATTACGGGCACTCTTTTCATTGATGATTTTGTTGTCTTCGTTTTATTTGATCTTGGCGCCACACACTCCATTATATCTATCACATCGCTAAGAAACTTAATATGAAGCCCAAACGTTAACAAATCACTTATCGATTTCTCGCCTATGAAAATCATGTGATCATTGATCGTAAATATGTTAAGTGTCCTCTTCGTTTTGATGATCGTATTCGCTTTGCAAATCTGTATCCTCTCAATATGGTCGACTTTGATATCATTCTAGGCATGGATTGGTTGGCTTACCATAGAGCTTCAATCGATTGCCATGCTAGAACGGTGATCTTTGGAGCGTAAAACATCTGAATTCGTTTATCATGGTTCTCAACCCGCCGTAAATTAAGCTCATTTCCGCTATGAAGGCGCGGATCATGATTGCTCATGGGTGCCAAGGTTTTCTAACATCTGTTAAGGACACATCTTTGGAGAGTCCTAACATTGATAGTCTTCGGTTGTTTGCGAATTCTTGGCGTTTTCGGATGAACTCACGGACTTCCCCACCTCGAGAAGTTGAGTTTAGCATTGAGTTAATTCACAGTCTTGAACCGATTTGAAGGCTCCGTATCGTATGGCACCTGTAGAGCGAAGGAGTTGAAGGAGCAGTGCAAGAGATGATAGAAAGTGGATTTATTTGCCCAGTGTTTCTCCATGGGGTGCACCTGTCTTGTTTGTGAAGAAGAAGGATGGAAGCATGCGTCTATGTATCGACTACCGCGAACTCAATCGTATTACTATTCGTAACCGTTATCCTTTGCAGCGTATAGGCGATTTGTTTGATCAAGCGCAAGGAGCTAAGTTCTTTTGAAGATTGACACGAGTGCGGCTACCATCGATTACGTGTGAAGGAGCAAGATGTTCCTAAGACCGCGTTTCGTGCGGATATGGTCATTCACGAATTTCTCGTTATGCCTTTTGGTTTGACCAATGCTTTCTTGTGTTTATGGACACGATGAATCGTGTTTTCCATGAGTTTCTCGACAAGTTCGTTATTGTTTTCATCGATGACATTTTGGTTTACTCTAAGTGCGAAGAAGAGCATGAAGAACATCTCCGTATAGTTTTGGAGATTTTGAGGAAGAAGAAGTTGTCGCCAAATTTTGAAGTGCGAATTTTGGTTGAGACAAGTTTCTTTCCTTGGTCATATCGTGTCGGTGATGGTATAACCATGGATCCGTCTAAAGTTGAGGCTATCACTAAATGGCCAAGACCTACGACGATGGCGAGGTCGGGAGTTTTCTTGGACTTCTTTGGTTACTATAGGCGTTTTGTTGAAGGTTTCTCTCGCTTAGCTCTACCCCTAACCCAGCGATGAGAAAAGGTGAAAAGTTTGTATGGACGGATGAGCGAGAGAAGAGTTTTGAAGAGTTGAAGCGGAGATTAGTGTCGGCTCCTATTTTGACTCTTCCAAGCGGTTCGAGAGGATTTCAAATCTCTGATGCATCTAAGAAAGGATTAGGGTGTGTTTTGATGCAACATGGGAAGGTAATAGCTTATGCTTGAGGCGGCTAAAACCTTATGAGGAGAATTACCCAACTCATGATCTTGAGTTAGGCTGCGGTGGTTTTGCGTTGAAGATTTGGAGACATTACTTGTATGGAGAGCGTGTGATATATTCATCGATCATAAGAGTCTCAAGTATATTTTCACTCGAAGGAACTTAACATGAGACAAAGAAGATGGTTAGAACTTCTTAAGGATTATGACACCAACATTCGGTACCATCCGGTAAGGCTAACGTAGTTCTTGCGACTTAGCGGAAATCGGGCATTCTTGAGTATCAAGATTGAGCCTAGGATTTTGCGTGACTTAGAGAGTTTGGATGTTGAGATGTGTGTACGAGGTTTTGATGGATCTTGGGCTAGTATGAAGGTGGAGTCGAACCTTATCTCGCAAATTAAAGCTCGAAAGATGATGGCGGTGTGGGCGTGGTGCAAAATGTTGAAGAAGGTAAGCGGACGGAGTTTAAGGTTGATAATGCGGTATTGTATGGTATGGAGATAGGCTTTGTGTTCCCAATGATCAGTACCATTGAGGAAGTTATGGTGAAGCTCATAGTTCTCCTTTCACTATTCATCTGGTTCTACCAAGATGTATAGGGATTTGAAACGATATACGGTGGAGCGGCATGAAACAAGATGTGGCGATGTTTGTGTCGAAGTGTATGATTTGTCGTGAGGTTAAGATTGAACATCGGAGGGCTAGTGGATTATTACGACCATTGGAGATTCCAACATGGAAGTGGGATAAGATATCTATGGATTTTGTGACTGGATTACCTCTTACTAGGAAGAAGCATGATGCGATTTGGGTGGTTGTTGATCGACTAACCAAATCTGCTCATTTCTTGCCAATCAGGAAGGATTATGGTATTGGTAAATTAGCGGAGATTTTTCAGCAAGAGATCGTTAGACTTCATGGTACTCCGACATCTATTGTGTCCGATAGAGATCCGCGTTTTACTTCTCGTTTCTGGAAGGGTTTGCAGAAAGCTTGGGGTACTCGACTTAACTTTAGTACGGCATTTCATCCTCAAAGCGGATGGTCGATCGAGAGGACTATCTGAGACCTTAGAGGATATGCTAAGGGCTTGTGCTTTAGAATGGGTGGCGGTTGGGACGAATATTTATGTTTAGTAGAGTTTGCTTATAACAACAGTTGGCATGCTAGCATTAAGGCGGCACCGTTTGAACTTCTTTATGGAAGGAAATGTAGAGCACCTATTTGTTGGGATGAAGTAGGTGAGCGTTTGATTGAAGGACCGGAAATGATCGAGATCACTAATGAGAAAGTAGGCGTGGCTAGAGAGAAATTGAAGGAAGCTAGGTCTCGTCGAGAAAAGTTATCTTGATAAGCATCGTCGTGATTTAAATTTCGGGTTGGAGATCGTGTGTTTTGAAAGTTTCGCCGTTTAGAGGTGTGAAGCGTTTTGGAATCAAGGGCAAGCTTAGTCCTCGATTTATTGGACCGTTTGAGATTCGGGCATTATAGGAGAGGTTTCGTATCGTTTAGCACTTCCGCCTCGGTTATCGCATGTTCATGGCGTTTTCATGTATCACTCTAGGGGATACAACTATCATCCGTTACACGTTGCTTCTTATCCGTTTGATCAAATTCGATCCGATATGTCTTTATCGAAGAACGAAGCTATTCGGAAAGACAAGAAAGAGTTATGAGGAATAAAGTTATTCCATTCGTTAAGATTACGTGGAAAATCATCACGAGCGTGAGGCTACTTGGGAAACCGAGGGTCGATGCGTGCTAGTTACCCTCATTTCTTTGAATAGTTTGGTATGTTCTCATTTCGTTTCGTTCTCTTTTCATTTCGTTTCATTCAATTTTCGAGACGAAAATTTTTCTTTAGAGGGAAGAATTGTAAAACACGAAAATTTAAAATCCGAATAAAGACTAAAATACCCTTGGAACAAAACTTATAAAATACGTAAAATATATTTATACCATTTAATGAAATTAAAAGATTAGCTTGCGAATATTTAAAACCTAACTAAAATATATTACGTAATTGATTTTGGTGCGACGAAGAATTTAAGTTTAAGTAAATGATTTGGGTCGTGTTCTTTTGTGTTAGTGAGCCAAGGCGAAGCCCATGGTGGCGTGGTGATGGTGTTCGGTTGGACCCAAAACCCAAACCCAATTACATTCCTAGTTTAACTCAAATACTACAACTATATATACCATACATAATCATAAGTTTGGAACCCTAGTTTATTTGTCTCTTCTTTTCTTTTTCTCCTATTCGCCGAGCATAGACAAACTACCCTTGGTGTCGATTTTGCTCAATCAAGTGAAGGTATATCGTTTATTTGTCTTCCTTTAACGTACCTTGCATGTTTATGTCAAGTTATATTTTGTTTAAATCGCGTTTTGTTTTGTTTTCCTTGTTGCGAGAGGTGTGAACCGAGAAACAAGAAACCTAACTAATTTAACCTAGTAACTAATTAAGAGTTGAATATATAAGATGTAATATTGAATCGAGTCATGTTTGTGTTGATTTAATAAGGGCGAAACATATTAACTAGAACCGAACCATGTCTAGTTTTCGAATAAGGTGTATAACTTAATAACTTGAGTAAGTAAAGTAAGAAGATGAGCTAAGACTAGTGTTAAACCCTAATAACTTGAAACCCTAATTTGAATCGAGTTACATATGAGTTTGTGAAGATGCATTAATTAAGTAAAGGTTATGTTAAGCGTAAACCCTAGTTTTGATATGTTAATTTAATAAGTTATGCTAAACCCTAATAGAGTAAATGCGTAATTAATGTCTGAGTAATAAGTAACTTATATGTCACATAAATC
The DNA here is from genome assembly GCA_022545495.1 of Chrysanthemum lavandulifolium. Classification (NCBI taxonomy): domain Eukaryota; kingdom Viridiplantae; phylum Streptophyta; class Magnoliopsida; order Asterales; family Asteraceae; genus Chrysanthemum; species Chrysanthemum lavandulifolium. The sequence continues at coordinate 186,447,506 of CM040241.1, forward strand.
ATAAGCGTATATGGTGAAACATAAAAGGAAAGATTATTTTGTGACGTGTTAGGTTAAGTAACAAGTCATTAAAAGACGTAACAAGTAAGCTAATGTATATTAATGAGACATTAAAGAATGAGAAACCCTAAACTTTAATAAAGGACATATGAAACCCTAATTTACGATATTAATATTAAAACATTTAAGTCTCATTTAAAAATAGTAACCCTAAAATATTAAAGGATCATTTTGATGATTATGGGATCATTAATAATATATATACGACATTAATGTATATAGGTTCTGTGAAGAAGGAGTAATTCTTTGCTTCCCTATTTCGACTTTTGATCTTTTGCTTTGAATAAAGTACGGATATTCGACCTTTTCGGTAAAGGTTTCGTATCGTTTTCTTTTCGTTTTCATATTAGGATTTCCTAAGCCTTTGCTATGAACCTAATGTGTCTATTTGAGTATTGCGTGTCGAACTTTGATTTTGAATCATAAACCATTTGATTTTGAACTATATGATGTGAAGACTTTGATTTTGAAAATATGATTAAACATTTGATAAAATATGATCTATATCGGTTATGACATTCTTATTTGACCTCGATAGTTTGACACCGAGCCAAATATTAACTAGTCATGGGGTTCCATGTCCATGTCGGCAAATGCACTTGACATGACTCTAGGGCGATAGAGTGATGTTACGCCACGTCCCTTATCATTATCTGTATGAGCTCAATTTGAATTATATTATGAAGATCATGCGTGGGCGTATGGATGCATCCTAGATCATTATATGCCATATATTATCATTATATGCTATATGTTATCGATGATTGATGTTGCGTGCATGCGTCCTTCATAACTCTGGTAGGTCTCCCTACAATTGTTGCCTTATGTGATTATGATATGTTTACGATATGGCATATGTTACGGGCGAGGTAGTTAGCTATAAAACTTATTCGTAAATTCGAATTATCTTTTGAAATGAATATGACTTCCTTTGTTTTTCTTTCACTTTATTTTGTATTCGTTCTTGTTTCGTATTCGTTTTGCTTGTATATCATTCCTTTGGGCTTTTGAAGCTCATTGCACTTTTCTTTTCTTCATGGCGGTATCTAAGCATTGGAGTGAGTATTGCTTTGGGATGAGTCTTGAGTGGACTTACCTTAGAGATTTAGCTTTGATATTATGATGCCATTTAGACTTTATGCTTTAGACATTTCATTTGGAGTTTATTTTCCGCTGGGACCTATGTATTGAAGTCTTTTGACTGGGATTATTTCCATACTTATGTTAAGGATTTCTTTTGGTTATTTATGTTTTGCTTTGATATGACACCATTACTTGTGATTCCTTTACCCTTGTGGGGTTGGGCCGTTACAAAATCAATGGAAGAATCCTTGAGCTCGGGCTCCGAAGGATTAAAAGACGGCTTGAATTCTTTAATAACTTTTTCTTCCGAAAGAATATAAGAATCCCCGTAAAGCATTTTTTCAATCAAACGAATATCTCCTTCGATGTCGATGTCGGCGTTATCAATTTCCGGTGAAACTGAATCACTTTTTAAATAAGCCTCGATTTCTTTCATGATAGAACCATCCTCCTCGGATTGAGTGAGGGAAGAGGAATAATTAGAAATGATTTGTTTAGAAGAAAGTTCCATAATTTCAGAAGAAGGAGTGGGATTGCCACTCAAAGAAAACTCGACGTTCTTAGGAACAAGATCAATCCGATACACAGAAAGCGGAGGTGGGACAAGTGGTGTGCTCTTAGAGCTAGCATTTTCCACCACAACCGTTGTAGTCTCCTTTTCTAATTTCTTCCTTTGCTCGTGACGTCATCGTCGATAAACTCTTAACCGTAAGCGTGAAAGACTCGGATCAATTCTCGATGTCTTAGGCTCAACTTTTGAACAACCGGAGGTTGGGCGTTTAGTACTTCCATTATTAGTAGGAATTCCGGGTCCTTTGTCACCTCGGTGTCATTAATTTTAGCCACATCATATTGGTAGGTTAAAGATTTAGAAGTATGGTTAACGTTGAGCGTGACGGCTTCTTTTCCAACTCTTAAAGTGATCTCTCCTTCATATACATCAATCAAGCATGGCCCGTCCTCAAGAAGCATCTTCCGAGAATAAAGGGGCACACGGTCGACATCGAAATCAACGACAACAAAATCTGCGGGGAAATCGAACTTCCCCACTTTAACAAAAACATCCTCGGCTATACCGATTGGTGTTGTCGTAGTTCGGTCGGCTAGCTCGAGGGTCATACATGTTGGGGTAAGTGGGGGCAATGAAAGCTTTTCATAAATTGATTTCGGCATCAAATTGATACTCGCGCCAAGATCGGCCAAGGCGGAGCATTGAATAATTCCTTGAAAATCGCATGGAATGAGGAACTTGCCGGGGTCACCTAACTTTTCGGGAAGTTTCTTAAGAATAACCGCCGAACAATTCTCATTCAAAGATGTTTTTGCCAAATCTACAATTTTCTCTTTGTTACTTAACATTCCTTTTAGTGTCGAAACAAACTTAGGCATGAGAAGAAGAGCATCCGCGAAGCTAATTTCGAAGTGAAGATCTTGAAATATTTGAAAGAATTTTTCCATTTGAAGATTTGCTTGTTCGTTGTTCGATCATTCATCCTTGACGGGTACGGAAGTGTTGTTTTTGAGTTAGTCTTTTCAGCACTAACCGGAGCATCCTTGGGCTCAGACGTCGGGACAACCGTAGGTTGGACATTCTCGGTACTCCCCTTATTAGTAGGAAGCACCGGGTCCTTTGTCACCCCGGTCTCACGGTCTACCACACGAGACGGAGAAGAAGAATTAGTGGTAGGAGTCGTGGGTCCATCGTAAGCAACACCACTTCGGGTAGTAATCGCTTTCATGTCACCTCTCGGGTTGGGAATCGTATTACTCGGAAGAGAACCGGAACCCGAGGGTTGAGAATAAAGTAGAAGGTTGATTAGCTTGAAAGAAACTAGCCATCATATTCCTCATTTCACTCATCGCTTGTTACCGTAGCTTCCATTTCTCTTTTAAATCATTCCTAATCTTTGGTGATTTGAGTTTGCAAACTTTTAATGGTGTTGTCGAATTCTTCATGTAAGATGAAACTCGTTGTTCGGAGCAACTTGATGAGGTGGTTGATATTGTTGTTGAGGAGGTTGTTGATAAACTTGAGGTGGAGGAGCTTGGTAGTTTTGATTACCATGATTGAGATTGGCTCCTCGGTTTTGATTATAAGATTGGTTTGAATAACGGTTTTGGTTTTGTTGAGGAGCAGGTGCAAAACCGGGTGGTCCATTGGTTGGTACGGTATCCTTGGTTTTGATTTTGAACCGGATTAGCGAGGCTACGGAAGCATTTCGGAGATCGCCATCGGTGGCTTGACAATTATAGTATGGATGAGGACCACCACAAATAACGCATGTTTGATAGCGGCTTTTCTTGGTTCGGATTTATGAATCTTAAACTCTCATCATAGAATTAATAGCATCGGTCACCCACTTAACTCACTTCTCTGGATGTAGTTGTCGTTCGTAGTGATCTTAGAAACAACGGTCGGTTTCTAGGCGAAGAAACTTTTGACTTATTTTCGATAATCGTTCTAATATCGGTGGGCATACGACTCAAGATATTACCACCGGCGACGCGTTAAGCGAATCTTGATCGAGCGGAGTAAGAGCATTATAGAACGTATCAATCGATGAAGATCGGTAAAACCGTGATTTGGGCATTTACGTAAAGTTCTTTAAATCTATCCCATGCTTCTCCAAACTTTCGTCAAATTTTGTTGAAAATTTATGATTTGATTCGTAACATTGTAATTTTGACGGAGGAAAGAATTGGTTCACAAATTTCTTAGAAAGGTCTTCCCATGTTGTAATCGAATGAGGGGTTCTTTTCTAGCCAAGTCCGGGCTGCCCCTCGAGGGAAAATGGAAATAATCTTAACTTAAGCGACTCATGAGTGGCGCCCGAAGTTTATTGTAGAAGCAACTTGATTAAACCAGCGGAGGTGTGCGTGGGGCTCCTCGTGATCTAAACCACAAAAGGTTTGTTAGACACCAATTGTATTAAATTTGTTTTAGTTCAAAATTTTCGGTGTTAATTGGTGGAAATGCGATAGCATCACCGTGGCCGTCTCACGGGAGCTTGAAGTAACTCGTTCATCGTTCGAGTATCTGCCATGACGGGTTCTTCAACGATAGTACGTAACTCGAGCACGTCTATTCTTTGATTACGTCTACGTCGTGATTGAGGCGAGTGCGCATGCACTTTAAAACCAAGGCAATTAAAAGAGACCGGTATTCGAAAACACGGTGAACTTAACCAATAATCCCAAGTGAATAAATCACTTCTATAAGACAAACACACAGCGGCGGAGAAGCTTTTAGGTCGTGTGAAGCTTATTAAAACCCCTTCTTTTCACCGCAATTTAATGTCGGCCGTCCTTATACCCACCACAGTTTGTTTATCCGATAGAAATAAATCAATTCTCAAGCGACACAAAGGCAAGTTTTTGATCTTTGGTTCGGGAACTTATTAATGATAACACCTCCGTTGAGAATGTTATATAATTGGTGTCTTATTTATTAGCAAAAATACAAGAGAAAATCTTTTTGTATTTTTTTTTTAATATGATATATATATATATATATACAAAAGAAAAAGAAAAATATTTTTTACTTTTTTGATTTTTAGAAAAATAGTAACTTCACGAATGAAGGATCTCGAGTCACTAATCGTCAAACCTCTAACGATATTGTCGTGACACAACCTCCCCGGCAGCAGCGCCAAAATTTGATATGTCCGTAATGTAGGCTTAGGGGTATGTGTATGGATAAAACCTCAATATCGATATCAAAAATAATCACGAAGATAGATTCAAAATTCCTTTAGGAAAAAGAATATTAAATCAAATCCCGTGTGTGATCGTTGATACGGATTAGTCAACCCGAATCGTTTCCCAACGAGGCGTGAATTGCCAACGTCGTTTTTGGTTTGGAGTTTAATGCTCGATGTTTTGATTTGTGATTAGATTATATTAAACTACGGGAGAAGGGAAAGTAATAAAGGGAAATCTAATCTACGGGAAATCCTAAGTGCGAAATTAACTAAAACGTAATAAACGAAACGTAATTAAAATGCAACTATGTCTAATTTATATCCTAAAAAATGCCTAAAATTACTTTTACTCTAGAAATGCAATGTGAAAACTATTTATGAATTAAAACTATTTTTTAGGATTTTTCTGGATTTTATTAGAATTAAAAACTAATTATTAACTTTTAAAACTAAGTTAAAATACTAAAAATTATGAAAATTAAAGAAAATTATGAAACTATTTTTATAAAATCTAAAAATAACATAAGAGAATTTTCAAAACTATTTTTATTTTTCGATTATTTTTCTATTTTCTATGAATTTAAAATTATTTAAATCTAATTAAATGGCTAAAAATTACAAAATAAGCTAGGAAAAATCTAGAAAAATTATTTTTTGCTTTTGTATTTATCTTAATCTATGAAAATTGAAAAATATTTTTGGAACTTTTTACGATTTAATTGCAATAAAAGCTATTTAAAAATACCTAAAAGCTGCTTTTAAATTGTGAAAAATACCAAGCAGTGACTAAAAATTATGAAAAACTCAGGAAAATTCTAAAATATTATTCTAACTCTATGAAAATATAAAACACTATGCTTATATGTGAGATATGAGAGTCAGAGTGTAAGCGTTTAAGGAATAAGCACTTGAAAATAAGCAAATAAGCACTATAAGCTACCAAACTACTACAGAAGCTGTATTATGCTAAAACTAACTACCAGCAACTAATTACTTCTAATCCTAACCTCTAATAAGCAGTTTACCAAGTTTTGATACTAACCGATCCTAATAAATCACTCTTAACCCCGTATTTAATTTCATTTGCGAGGCTTATTCAATAAGCTAAAGTGTAAACCAGATCTGTGGTTCTTAAGACCACCAACCAAAGAGTAGTTATGCCAAATTTCAGATCAAGATAAGCTCAAATGAAGCTATTACAAAGCCTAAACAGTTTGATGAAAACAGGTTTTGACAATTTTGACTATTGAAAACAGTTATGAAATGTTGACCAAAATAAGTTTTGATTCAAAATGATGAACTGATCTTAATGTTATAAGACTAGTTATGATGACAGCAAACTAGATCTACTGATTTTAAGCCTATAAGTAAAGAATTAACTACTGATCTTAACAGAAATGAAATCAAGAGCAGTTTCACTGTGATTTTGACTTTTTGAGTGTGTGGATGCAATAATAGGACTGATATGAATGAACTAAACTTTAACAAGCTTAAAGCAACAAAACTTATCCAATGAATAAACCTCTATCACGTAAAACCGATTTGATCCAAACACTCTTTTATGATGAAAATGCAATCTACTCTAGCTCAATCGCAATTACAAGCTTATTCTAACTACAAAATGATTCATTGCACCTAAACAAAGCTAAATGGCGGCAATTATAATAGATCTCATAGAAACAATAAGCGCTACTCAATTAAGCCAAATAATGAGATTAAGTCTCAACTTACAAGATGTCCGACCACTATGGCTTGCAACCAATGAAACAGTGAACCACTAACCTAACTCTGATCTCAACCCAAAACAACTGATATCAACCCAAATCCATGATCAAACCAGCAAATCAGATCATGAAACCATTGAAACTGCAATGTTGACTTTTGTTGACTAGATTTGTTTTGAGAGTGAATTGATATTTGGACAGAAATAAACTCACTAAAAGCACTTAGAAGCTTAAATGAGCTTATTTATACAGTAGCTAAAGCTTTTGATAAGCTTGAGAGTATTTTTTTATTTTTCAATTATTTTTTCTGATTTTTTTTGTATTTTTGAGTTAAGGAAGAAATAAGCTAAAAACATATTTGGATTGATGAAATAAGCATTAGACAAGGATAATAAGCAGATTTAAAACATAAACAATTAAACCATTACTTGAAAATTAAAAGCTAAATTTTATTAATATAGGAAATTTGATTACACCAAGTGAATTACAAAAGCTTAACAATATTAAAATGACATTTAAACTAAAAACTATGCTACTGAAAATGAAGATAAGAGATGCCTAATGTGAACGAATGAAGGGCCTTAAATAGGCGAGCTTGAGGTCTTGAGGCTCTTGGAAGGATCTAGAAATCCCACTTTGTGCTTCTTTGAGTGAATATCAACCCTCTGATCAAATCCCAGCTATCAATCTATCATCACAACCCTTGGATTACAAAAGCCACGCTGATTCGACCAATCAGAGGAGAGGGATTGGAATGTTGCACACGGATAGCTGACCTGGCAGTGCGCACATGTCAGGGGTGTCAGAGTAAAGTACGAATGTACCCTTAATTGTGGTCATTTTGACCAATTGACCGAATAGTAATTCTAGGGTTCATCGTTTACCGTGATTAGGGGTAAAAAGGCGGGGTAGTTTTTATATTAGTTTGATTGTTTGTTGACGGGTTTGGGTAGTTGACACGGTAAAATATGGGTAACGGTTTGGATATATTGGCCGTGGGTTATGAAATGGTTATTGGACCGGGTCTTGGTTATTGGACCGGTATATGTTTTGGGCGTGGGTTTTAATATTGGATTTGGACTTTGGATTAATATTGAACCCAAAGTGTATTTTAAGGACCCAAAGTGTAAAATCTGAATTTCAAAGGACCATAGTTGTAATTCTGAAAATCTCTTTCAAGGGCCAATCTTGTCCTTCTCAAATAATCCAAGGGCTGAACTTGTAAATTCTGAAACTTGAGGGATCACTTTTGCCAAAAGCTCAAAGTTCAGGGACTAAATCTGACAATTCTTCAAATATGATCATATCTTCTAAAAATCATCCTCAGAGAATAAAATCTTCACAAATGCACAATCTCGACCTTGGCTCACTCAAACTCTCTTAATCTCTCGTGCTCGGATTTTCGTCGATTTGGCCTCTTTTTTGTGTGTTTTTACATATTCGTACCTGCACAAGCACAAACTCAAGAAAACAACAGATATTAGCAATAAACGGCTCTTTCTAGGTTATTTTGGGTTTAATTTGATAAAGAAATGATATGTGTTTTTGCACATATCAAACCCTAGACTCAGAATCATGAGAAGTAATGTAGTTAGGATACTTACAATGATGATTTTGGTGTGATTAGTTGAAGAAGAAACCTTAATTATGAGTTCGGTATGTTTGGTTATGTGGGTTGTGAGGAAGAAGGTGTTTTGTATTTAAAATATTTTGCTACTGTGAACTCCACGGACGAGACGGACCCAAAATATGGTTACATCTTTGTTAACATTTGGTGTCGTGGGTTCTGCAAGAAAATTTGCTAATTGTTTTGTTTTGATTATTCTAAGGTTTAAGCTATGTTTTTTATTATATGTTTGGTTCCATTAATCCTAAACCAAGTCTAAGAAGATTAAATTATTCTCGTTTAAAAGGTTTAGTTAGGATGTCGGCAATGTTATCTTCGGAGGAGACTTTCTCGATTGACATATTTCCTTTTTGAACATTGTCGTGAGGGAAGTGATGGCGAATTTCAATATGTTTCGTTTGGGCATGTTGAACGGGATTTTTGCTGAGATCAATGGCTCATTTGTTGTCACAAAGTATGGAGATGTCGTTGAGATAAATATCGTAGTCCACGAGAGCTTGCTTCATCCAAAGAGCTTGTTGACATTCCTTTCCGGTGAGACGTACTCGGCCGGTAGGTGAGATAGCGAGCCGTTTGTTTCTTGCGAACCATGAGGTGAGACAATGTCCAACAAAAGTACAAATACCATTTGTACTCTTTCTATCAACATAGTCACCGACATGGTCCGAGTCGGCATACACTATGGTTTCTACACCCGTTCCTTTGGGATACCATAATCCTAAACATGTAGTGCCTTTAATGTATCTAAATATTCGTTTTAAGGCTCTATGTGTGATGCTTTTGGATCTTCTTGAAAGCGTGTACATAGACAAACACTAAACATAATGTCGGGTCTACTAGTCGTGAGATAAAGTAGGCTACCGATCATTCCTATATATTTAGTGTTATCTACGGATTCACCTTCCTCATCCTTGGTGAGTTTCGTTTATGAGGACATGGGTGTTTTAGTTAGTTTTGAGTCTTCAAGACCAAATTTCTTAAGCATGTCCTTTATGTATTTAGATTCGTTAAAGAATATTCCATCTTCTAGTTGTTTAATTTGAAGTCCTAAAAATAAGTTTAACTCATCCATCATACTCATCTCAAACTCGTCGTGCATGATTTTAGAGAAATCATCACATAGCTCTTCATAAGTTGATCCAAATATGATGTCATCAACGTATATTTGAACTATGATAATGTGTGATTCCTTTTTCTTGGTAAAGAGAGTATTATCTACTAATACCATGGTGTATTTGTGTTCAACCAAGAAAGTCTTAAGTCGATCGTACCAAGCTTTTGGTGCTTGCTTAAGTCCGTATAATGCCTTTTTAAGTTTAAAAACATGATGTGGTTTTTCAAAGTCGGTGAATACGGGAGGTTGTGCAACATATACTTCTTAGTTAATGAACCCATTTAGAAATGCACTTTTAACATCCATTTGAAATAATTTGAAGTCATGAGCACATGCATATGCAAGTAAGACTCTAATAGACTTGAGCCTAGCTACCGTGCATAAGTTTCAAGTAATCAATTCCTTCTTGTTATTTATAGCCTTGTTTCTAGACACTACACCATTTTCGTCCATTTTATTTCAGTAAAACCCATTTCGTTCCAATTATAGTTTGATTTTTATGTTTTGGAACTAATTTCCAAACATCATTTCTAACAAATTGGTTTAGCTCCTCATGCATAGCAATTACCCAAGATTAGTCTTTTATTGCTTCGTTTATGTTTTTAGTTCAACGGATGACACAATCTTCATAGGAATCAATGGAGAATGGAAAATTGCCCAAGTGGGTCATTGGGCGTAATCGTAGAAACACTTTTCATTTCATCCCCGTAGTTCCGCTTCTTGCTCTAAAAATTAGGAAAGACTTGTCGGAAATCGCCAGTTGGCTTGGTCCGACCAAGAAAGGCATGGGACTCTTTGGGCATTTGGATCGACAAAAAAGAAAGAAGAAAGCAAAAGTAGTTATTTTGATTTTGGGCTTGTGATCTTAGTGTTCTTTGATTTAATTATCCTATGACCTTTTCTAAAGGGTGACTTTTTGATTCTTTGATTTTTATAATTTCTTTATTTAATGGTTCATCTTCCTTGTCATTATCAATAATTTCTTGTGTGGAAAACTAGAGGGGGGGGTTGAATTATTTTGCCGATTTTAAGTTAGTTTCAAAAACTTTAGATTCGATGTTGTGTGAAATCGTATGGATGAAGATAAAGTATAAATCTAAGAGTAACGAAAGTAAATAAAGTAAAGCAAGGGAAAGAAATGACACAACCGATTTATAGTGGTTCGGCTACAAGGACACCTTCCTTGCCCTACTCCACTCCTCGAGTCACCTACTCGAGAGTTCAAGCACTATGTCAACAAACTCCTTCAACTTGGCGGAGAAGCCTACACAACGTTGCTTACACCTTTTTTCCGGTACAAAGCTAAATACCGAGTCCGTAACACGGAGGACCAAACCAACACGACTATTACACAACAACTATGTGAAATATCAAGTACAAGATCTTTGCTACAGAAATCTTGTGGAGGAACAAATCAATCAAGGACCCCTTGCTTGGATGACTTGTAGTAAGCTCGTGATCTCGCCTTAGAGAAGGACCTATATGAGAATCACACTAGAAGAAAGAAGAACAACTCTCTTAGATCAAGTGATCTTTTGTTAGAAGAGAGTAAGAGTATATGAGAGATTTAGGAAGAAGAGGGGTGAAGAGAAATGAGAAATGGCTCTCTATTTATAGGCAAAACTTGCCCTTGCTCCACGGATCCACGGATCCCTCCCTTAAGGGATCCGTCTAGTGTAAAGCTATGGATCCGTGGGACGCTCCTCTTTGCCCATGGGTTTTTGGTTATGGGTCATGGGTCATGGGTTATGGGTTGGTCCATGGGTATTTCATTAGATACAATGTATCTAATAGATGCAATGCATCTAGTCAAATGGGTATGGGTCAATACCATGGGTTATGGATATGATCCATGGGTTGTGATTTTACCCATCCTAATAAACTATTACAATAAATGATTTATTACAACAATTTGTATTAAGTGACTATATGTAAATGTTTTACAAAATAACATGTATCCTTATAATTTTACTTATGATAACTTTATATTTGTTATCAACAAAACACAAAGTGATCGCAAAATATTAATAAATATTTTAACGGTTTATTTGTATTAACAATCTCCCCTTTTGTTGATGACAAAACATAATGTTATGATGAGTAAAACTTAAGATTAAATGTATGTTTTGAAAGCCTAAGTTTTACTTCTTCTCCCCTTTTGTCGAAACAAAAGTTAACCCAACGAAGAAATAAAATGTGGAAAAATAGTTCACGTATCGCTTACTCCCCTTGACGGTAGCTCCCCTAGTTTGGGCGTCAAGTGAGAAAAAAAAAAAATCCTACAAAGAAAAGGTTGGTAGTAACATGCATAAATAATCTTGTGATTGACGAGAATCAAGATTGGGAGCCAAGGTATGTAAACAAGGCCTTGTAATAAAACAACAAAATGTAGTGGTATTTATGCCACATACAAGCATGTAAAAGTAAGAACAAGACTTGTTCTTAAGAAATGACTCAAAAGAAAAAATACTAAAAATAGAAAATAGTAATAATGATTCCTTCCATGCTTGCATAAGGTTTATGGATGGAGGTTTTGATGAGTAATGATATTGATGCGATCAAGAATGAGGTTGAGTATAAATCGCATTTCTTCCCTAACTTCTATTGCAATATCCCTAGTGGATTGGCAATGTTCACAATGTAAGTGATGTGGGTAATGAGTGCGGAAGTTTTCCGGGTTGTTTTGATTTGTGAGATGCGGAAGATGTGGTGGAAAATAAGAAAATACGGATCAAAGTCCGGAATGTTTGGAAGTGGTGGTGGAAAAGAACCTAGATGTTCTTGTAGCTCAATAGGAGCTAAGGGTGGTGAGGTTTCAAGGTCTTTGAAAATTGTATTTGGAGAAGTGGGAGGTGTCAAAAAGGCTATTTCTTTTTGTTTTGGTTGTTGAGATCTTGTTGGAGTCTTAAGGAGTTCCAAAAGAGTGACTTTAGGTGGTGAGTTGATGGGTGATGAAGTTGGTGTACTTGTTGGTGATGAAGGAGGTGCTATAATGGAAGCATCTTGTGGTGAGTTAGTGTTTGGTAATGAGCCATTCGATGATGGTTTTGCTAAGCAACAAGGCGGATGCTAATCCGTGCGGATATCCTAGATTTTGATTGTGGTATTTTGGGGCGGGAGGACAAAAGTTTGGATTTCTTGAAATGGATTGTTTGCATTAGGTGATTCATCTAAGTTGGAAGATCTTTTGGAAGACATGGTGGTGTTTGTTTGTGAGGATGAGATGAATAGCAAGCAATGTTGGGAATCCTACTTATAGAAAGAAAAATTATGCATTGCAATGAATGCTTGACCCAAAATGTGGATTAAAATCTAATGATTACATATGAATTTAAGGCATGTGATCATGAGAAAACAAGCATTAAATCACATACTCCAAAATAAAGTGAGAAGAATAGAAGTTAAAACTAGCTTCATCTCACGGATCCCACGGATCCTTCCTTGAGGATCCGTCCGACATTAAATTTGGGATCCATGGTCTTGGTGATTCGAGAGACTCAAAATTTTCCTTTTGGAAATATTTGTGCCTAGTGTGTGCCTATATGCAAACTATTTGGAGTTGCGGTTATCTCGACTCCTAAAAAGAAAAGAAAAATAAACTAGAAGTGAAAATGCATACTATTATGTGAGATAACTCAAGTGCTCCTAATTCATTGTTGCTTAAATGAATGTACCTGAAAACACATATTAGTTATGTGTCCGCTTTAGCATTCAAAAGACATGAGATGCAATGAAAACGGGTTTTTACTTTGTATTAATAATGAAAAAGCGATTTGTCCTACACGTGAGAAATTGATTTTGTGAAATTGATACGGGAAGAGGTATCATTTTGGAAAACATTTTGAAAAGAGGTTTCTATGTGCGAAAAAAAACGTTTATTCTTTGAAAAGAAGATGTGTATGTAATTACGTGATTGCAACTTGTACTTATTTTGAAAGAAAAAAAGAGAAAACTATGAGTTATAAGTGAAAACTTATCTTGGGTTTTGAAAATTCCGTATTGCTTGTGAGTTGTGCATGAAATAGAGATCCTAGACTCGAGAAAGAAGAAGGCTAGTGTTTACATACCTTGTAGAGTTAAAAATTAAATTACGACGATTGTTCCATGAGACCAAGACCAAGACAAAGTAGGTTGAATTGTTCCGCTTCAATGGTTTGGTGAGGACGTCGGCTATGTTATCTTGGACGCTACCTTCTCAATAGAGATGTTCCCTTTGAACATTGTCTCTTAAGAAGTGATGACGAATCTCTATATGCTTTGTGCGAGAATGTAATACCAGATTCTTGCTTAAATCGATGGCACCTTTGTTGTCACATAGAATGGCTATGTCACTTAGATGAATGTCGTAGTCAACTAACGCTTGTCTCATCCATAGTGCTTGTTGGCATGCTTTGCCGGCGGAGACGTATTCGGCTTCGGTTGTTGATATTGCTAATGTTGTTTGTTTCTTTGAGAACCAAGATGTTAAAAAACATCCCATAAAAGTACATACCCCACTTGTACTTTTTCGGTCAACATAATCACCTGCATGGTCAGAATCTGCATGTACAATTGTTTCTACTCCCGTACCCTTAGGATACCATAATCCTAATTGAGTCATACCCTTAATGTATCTAAATATCCTTTTAACGGCTTCTAGATGTGATGTTTTAGGATCTTCTTGAAACCTAGCACATAGACAAACACTAAACATGATATCCGGCCTACTAGCCGTGAGGTAGAGAAGACTACCAATCATGCCACGATATTTTGTGTTATCAACGGATTCGCCGTCTTCATCTTTTGTGAGTTTAGTGTCAGATGACATTGGTGTTCTAATTGGTTTTGACTCTTCTAAACCGAATATCTTTAACATCTCCTTAATGTATTTAGATTGATTAAAGAAGATACCATCTTCTACTTGTTTGATTTGTAGACCAAGAAAGAAACTAAGTTCTCCCATCATACTCATCTTGAACTCGTCATGCATGATTTTAGAGAAATCATCACATATGTCTTGACAAGTAGATCCGAATATAATATCATCTACATATATTTGGACAATGATTATATGTGACTCTCTTTTCTTAGTAAAAGTGTGTTATCAACTAACCCCATGGTGTAGTTTTGTTTGATTAAAACGACTTGAGTCTATCATACCAAGCTTTTGGAGCTTGTTTGAGACCGTAGAGGATTTCTTTAGCTTATACACATGTTTGGGTTTTCAAAATCGATGAAGCCGGAGGTTGAGCTACATATACTTCTTCATTAATAAAACCATTTAGAAAAGCGCTTTTGACATCCATTTGATAAAGCTTAAGATTATTAGCACAAGCATAAGCAAGAAGTATTCTTATAGACTCTAATCTAGCCACGGGGCATAGGTCTCATCAAAGTCTATTCCTTCTTGTTGGTTATATCCTTGGGCAACGAGTCTAGCTTTGTTTCTAGACACTATACCGTTTGCATCTAACTTGTTTTATAAACCCATTTGGTTCCTATTATGGTTTGATTACTAGGTGGAGGGACAAGTGTCCAAACATCATTAGAAACAAACTGATTTAACTCTTCTTACATGTCCATTACCCAACTTTCATCTTTTATGACTTCTTGTGTATTCTTAGGTTCTATGGTTGAAACAAAACAAAATAGGCTACTTTGGTTTTGGACTTGAGACCTTAAGGTTCTTTCGTTTAACTTTCCTATGACCTTATCTACGGGGTGATCTTTGGACTTTTTAATATTTATGAGTTCATTATTTGAAGGTTCTTCTTCTTCTTCATTTATCTTTTTCTTTATTACAATAGCTTCACTTTCAACAATCTCATCATTGACAAGAGGTGGAGAGGGTTTGGGTGGACTTTCATTAAATTTTACATTTAATGACTCTTCTACCTTCATTGTTTCTTTATTTAATATGACGTAAGCTTTGCTATTAGGAGAATAACCTAAAAAGATACCTTCGGTTGATTTAGGATCAAATTTTGTGAGGTAATCTTTAGTGTTAAGAAGAAAACATTTGCTACCAAAGACTCTAAAGTGATCTAACGTAGCCTTTTTGCCTCGAAGTAACTCGTATGGAGTTTTACCTAACATTGGTCTATTTAAGACTCGATTAAGTATGTACGTTGAAGTATCAACGGCATTGCACCAAAACTTTTGAGGTATGGATTGCTCATTTAGCATGGTGCGACTCATTTCTTGTAGGGTTCTATTCTTTCTTTCAACTACCCCATTCGATTGTGGAGTGCGAGGAGCCGAGAAGTTGTGAGTAATACCATTAGCGTCACAAAAAGCTCCAAATTGCACTTCATTATCGAATTCCCTACCATGATCCGTTCTAATAGACACTATAGGACTTCCTAGTTGTCTTTGGATTTTCTTGCTCAACATTTCAAAGTAATCAAACGTTTCAGTTTTGTTCTTTAAAAATTCAGTCCATGTGTACCAAGAGTAATCATCCCCTATGACCAAAGTGTAGTAGTTGCCTCCATAACTTTGGATAGCGGATGGACTAAATAAATCCATGTGTAGTAATTCTAGACACTTAGTTGTAGACACCATGATTTTAGCTTTGTGACTAGAATGGACTTGTTTTCCTACATTACAAGCATCACAAAAGTGATGTTCATATTTTAATTTAGGTAGATCTCTTACTAGATCTTTGGATGATAGCAATTGAAGAAGTCGCATATTGTCATGACCCAATCTTGATGCCATAAGGTCAAGTATCATCCATAGAAGTAAGACAAAGTTTGTCTTTAGTTGAGGAAGATTATTTTTATCTTTTATATTTTTAAGGAAATGGAAATGTACGAATCTCGGGGTTTGGATTTGGGGGTTGGTATTTCTACCGATTACTCTACTATTATCTAATTATCTAATCTAAGGTGTATGTAGTCTATGTCTAATTATTGTATGCTCGTATGATGGTTTAAAGATGTGTTTACTTAGGTTTTATTACTCCTTAATTATCTCCTATTGATGGTTGAATTGTCACGTCCTTATTCCTAATCGCGTTGTGTGTCTAAAGTCGTAGGGTATCGTTTGTCCCTAACTCTTTGAAACTACCAAAGGGTCTCGTCTACAAAATCTATAGGAATTATAAACTCTAACTCTAAGGTACTCTTTGGATGGTTTAGCCTACAACTACTCTAGGTAATTATAGTCTAAGGTTCACAAAGATTAATCAAGCATTAACTACACAACGAATGACCTATCGCATTACTAGATCATTAATCAATTAAGATAAGAAACAACCAATCAATATTCAATAATTAAGTTTCATACTTCCTAAGCAAACACACAAGTAAATTAGCCGGACATGGAGAACATGCAAGCATACACACAAGTAATTGAAGACATAATTGAATTAATGAAGTAAAACACTTATCTTGATGTAAGATAGGGTTTGGAACCCTAAAATCTGTACAAGACACCTTAGGTTCGGTTTAGGTTTTACTCCAAAAGACTACTCCACTAAAACCGAAAATTCGGATTCTATATATAAGATTACATATGCGACGGCGTCACCTTATGTTTTGTGGACGCCGTGTCGCCGTCATTAGGGTTTCGTCTTGGCCACGTTAGTCTTGCGACGACGTCACCTTATGCTTGACGCCGTCCTCTTCGGTCTCCGGCCGTCGTCGGATCAAATCTAGGCCGCCCGAGTTGCGACGACCTACTCTTTTAAAACCGGACACCGTCGCTGAAAATAAGCAATTTGGCTCGGACCGTCACAAAAGTGATTGGACGGGCGTCCATTAACACCGACGCCGTCCCTTGTTCATTACCAATTTTAATGACATAGACTCCATGTTTCCTAATTCCTCTTCCTATGGTTATGCCATTTTTAATATCTTACTACGGTTTCGTAAAAGTACATTGCACCTTTTATCACATATTTGTCCTATACTTAAGAGGTTAAAGTTTAGGTTTTCTCACGTGACACACATCGTTAATGGTTAGAGATTTGTTAGAAATCGTACCTTTACGAATGATTTTGCTTTTGCTATTTCCAAACACCACATTTCCTCCATTGAAGGATTCATATGTAGAGAATAGATATTTATTGCGGTCATGTGCCTCGTGCACCCGCTATCCTTGACCCATTCATCCGGATCTAGGTCGACCTTTAAGCACACCTAAGAAAACAATTAACTCAAAGTTTGGTCCCCATTTGTTCATGGGTCCATTAGTGTTAAACATTCCATTCATGTTAGACATGTATGGATAAGGTGAATATGCATTCCATGGTGCAAAGTTTTGAAATGGAAAGCCATTTTGCATATTTGGGTTCCATCTCATTTGATGGTTACTTCTCGGGTAAACATTATTAGGTCTCCTAGATGTGTTTGGTTTTGAAAATGATGGAGCTTTGTTTCTTGCAAAAATTGGATTATATTTTGGGGGTGGTTGTCTAGTGGTAATATGAGTTGGTTTCTTCTTATTAACAATAACAAAATCAGTTCTAGAAGAAGAAGCTATGTTATTACCACTGTTTGCTTCAGCCGACCCACGGATCCCTGGCTGTACACTAGTCGGTTCCCTTTTTGTGGGATCCGTAGGATCCGCCACAATAGTGGCTTGTTTTTCTAGTGCCTTAACGAATTGTGTTTCTTTGTTTTCGCTAGTTGATGCATTAGTTTCTTGAAAACCTAGACCCTTTTGGTTGTTTCCTGTTTTAACACTATCTAATATCATATCTAAAGTATTAGTGTTCATTCTAGCAATCTTAGAATCTAGATGATCAACTAGTGTTTGAAGTTGAACGCAAAGTTCACATTCACCACTTGCTATTTTTGCCTTTTCTATACGTTTTAATTTTGCCTTTAACTCTATGACTTCCTTTTCTAAACGTTGATTTTGATTTTTCAAAAACTTGTTTTTGTTGATTACTTTTAAACTAATTTTGAAAAGTTTATCGTATTCATTATGCAATGAGTCATCATCTAATGATGAGCTACTATAGTATTCGTGACATACCTCGTCATTTGCCATGAGACAAATTTCTTCGTCCTCCTCCTCGCTCATTCCCCACGAGCCGCTCACGAATGCCTTTTGATCATCATGTTTGGGACACTTACTAATAAAGTGGTTTGGGTCCCCACATTTAAAGCAAGCACGATCATCCCTTGGCTTCTCGTCCTCTTTGCTTTTCCGGAATCCTTTCTTGTCGTCATACGGTTGTTTGACGTATCTTCCCTTCCTTCTAAAGAACTTTTTGAAGTCCCTTACCGCCATGGCATACTCCTCTTATCACTATCCGAAGAGGAGTTCTCTTCATCATTTGAGGCCTTCTTGGCTTTGAGGGCAAGAGATTTGTGCTTCTCTTTCACTTTTGAGGCTTCGGAATCCTTAGCGAGGATTGACAAGGGTGAGGATTGACAAGTCTTTAGATTCTTCTTCGGAATCATAGACTTTTAAATTGCCTATGAGTTCATCAAGGGTGAGGATTGACAAGTCTTTAGATTCTTCGATTGCCGTCACCTTAGATCTCCACTTGGATGGAAGTGCCCTTAGATATCTCCTAACATGATTACGGCTAGAGAAAGATTCATCAAGTGCTTGTAAAGATGTAATAATAGTATTAAAATTAGCAAAAGAATGATCTATAGTATCCTCATCCGATATTGAAAATTGTTCATATTGTTGAACAAATAGATCAATTTTATTATTTTTAACTTGTTGATTACCTTGATGAGTTACAACTAAAGAATTCCAAATTTCTTTAGAGGTTTTAAGCATAGAAATTCTTCGAATTTCTTTTGGGTAAAGCATTATATAAAACCATTTTAGCTTTACTATTTTGGAAAGCTTTTCTTAATGTCATCGTTGAGTTTATCATGAGTTATGTTAACTAAATTTCCTTTGTCATCTTTTGTTGTAGCTTCAAAATCGCCTTCAACAATGATGTACCAAAGATCAATATCTTTTGACTTCACATACATTTAGAATCTATTTTTCCAATATATAAAACCATTAGTTTCAAGTAGTGGTGGTTGTTGCATAGATTGCCCTTCCTTGTAACTTTCAGAACCCATATTGATCGAAAAGTTTTTAAAATACGATTTACTTTAAAACTTTTATAAACTTAGCTCTTGATACCAATTGTGGAAAACTAGAAGGGGGGGGGTTGAATTGTTTTGCCGATTTTAAGTTAGTTTCAAAAACTTTAGATTCGATGTTGTGTGAAATCGTATGGATGAAGATAAAGTATAAATCTAAGAGTAACGAAAGTAAATAAAGTAAAGCAAGGGAAAGAAATGACACAACCGATTTATAGTGGTTCGGCTACAAGGACACCTTCCTTGCCCTACTCCACTCCCTGAGTCACCTACTCGAGAGTTCAAGCACTATGTCAACAAACTTCTTCAACTTGGCGGAGAAGCCTACACAACGTTGCTTACACCTTTTTCGGTACAAAGCTAAATACCGAGTCCGTAACACGGAGGACCAAACCAACACGACTATTACACAACAACTATATGAAATATCAAGTACAAGATCTTTGCTGTAGAAATCTTGTGGAGGAACAAATCAATCAAGGACCCTTGCTTGGATGATTTGTAGTAAGTTCGTGATCTCGCCTTAGAGAAGGACCTATATGAGAATCACACTAGAAGAAAGAAGAACAACTCTCTTAGATCAAGTGATCTTTTGTTAGAAGAGAGTAAGAGTATATGAGAGATTTAGGAAGAAGAGGGGTGAAGAGAAATGAAGAAATGGCTCTCTATTTATAGGCAAAACTTGCCACTGTTCCACGGATCCCATGGATCCCACGGATCCCTCCCTTAAGGGATCCATCTAGTGTAAAGCTAGGGATCCGTGGGACGCTCCTCTTTGCCCATGGGTTTTTTGGTTATGGGTTGGTCCATGGGTATTTCATTAGATACAATGTATCTAATAGATGCAATGCATCTAGTCAAATAGGTATGGGTCAATACCATGGGTTATGGATATGATCCATGGGTTGTGATTTTTACCCATCCT
Source organism: Chrysanthemum lavandulifolium (assembly GCA_022545495.1). NCBI lineage: Eukaryota > Viridiplantae > Streptophyta > Magnoliopsida > Asterales > Asteraceae > Chrysanthemum > Chrysanthemum lavandulifolium. The sequence continues at coordinate 186,467,786 of CM040241.1, forward strand.
AATAAACTATTATAATAAATGATTTATTACAACAATTTGTATTAAGTGACTATATGTAAATGCTTTACTAAAATAACATGTATCCTTATAATTTCACTTATGATAACATTATATTTGTTATCAACAAAACACAAAGAGATCGCAAAATATTAATAAACGTTTTTATGGTTTATTTGTATTAACATCTTGACTTTCAACTAAGTCATCATCTACCAAAGGTGATGTCTTAGAGGAGGTGGACTTTAAATCGAATGTTATGTTCAACGATTCCTCGACTCTCATTGTTTCTTTGTTTAAAACTATGTATGCTTTGCTAGTTTGTGAGTAACCAAGAAACACACCTTCATAAGACTTTGGGTCAAATTTGGTGAGATAGTCTTTGGTATTTAGAATAACATATTTACATCCAAACACTCTAAAGTATCCTAAAGTAGGCCTTTTGCCTTTATAAATTTCATAAGGTGTTTTGTTCATGAAAGGATGTATTAAGACTCTATTTAAAATGTATGTGGAAGTGTCAGCGTTACACCAAAACTTTTGAGGTATGTTTTGTTCATTAAGCATTGTTCTACTCATTTCTTGAATAGTTCTATTTTTCGTTCTACAACACCATTAGATTGGGGTGTTCGAGAGCGAAAAGTTATGTGTTATCTTGTTTGTATCACAAAAGTTTCCAAGTTGTGTTTCATTATCGAACTCGCGACCATGATCCGTTCGGATCGATACAATGTTAACACCTAGTTGATTTTGAATTTTCTTACTAAGTATTTCAAATTTCTCAAAGGCTTCGTTTTTAGTTTTCAAAAACATTGTCCAAGTGAACCTTGAGTAATCATCTACTATGAACAACGTGTAGAAGTTGCCTCTATAACTTTTTATAGCGGATGGACCAAACAAGTCCATATTTAAAAGCTCTAGACACTTAGATGTGGAAATCATGTTTTTAGCCTTACGGCTACTATGAACTTGTTTACCAATTTTGCAAGCATCACAAAATTGTTGGTCATATTTCAATTTGGGTAGGTTTCTAACTAGCTCTTTTGAGGATAGGGATTGAATGAGTCTCATATTAGCGTGACCTAGGTGTCTATGCCAAATAGTGGAGTTATCATCTAAGGTTGTTAAGCAAAGTTTGTCTTTAGATGTTCTATCTATTTTCATGACATATATGTTATTTTTCGTAACTCCTTTACCTATGGTGATACCATCTTTTAGTATTTTACTACCATTTTCTTCAAATAGTACTTTATACTTTTTATCACATAGTTGGCTAATCCTAAGTAGATTAAATCCTAATCTATCAACACGAGCAACATTTTCAATAGTTAAGGAGTTATGAGCGATCGTACCTTTACTAATGATTTTGCTTTTGAGATTGCTACCAAAAGTAACATTACCTCCGTCATACTCTTGGTATGTTGAGAAGAGGCTTTTGTTTCCCGTCATGTGTCTTGAGCATCCACTATCTTTTATCTATTCATCTGATTCTAAGCCAACTTTCAAGCATACCTATGATACAAATAATTCAAGCGTTTGGTCCCCAATATCTCATGGGTCCGTTTGGGTTAAACATACCATTTACTTGGTTCAAGTATGGAAATGATGGGTAAGGGTTCCATGGCATGTAATTAGGAGTTTGATATGGTTTAGGGTAGTTTTGATTCCAACTGGTATGTTGATAATTGGGTTGTATGTTGTAGTCGCTTTTGGGAAAGGGGCGTTTGGCAAAAGGTGTTTTAGGCCGTTTGTTGAGTAGTTTTAGATCTAAATTCATTTTTAGCAAGTCCTACTCCTAATATAACAGCAGGTTTTAGTTTAACAATATCCTTAGATTTCCGAGTTACCTTGACAAATTCACTACGGTCCGTTTTGCAAACTTGTTGTCCTACTGCAGACACCACGGAACCATTTTTTTCAACGGACGGAACCAAATTTTTGGGTCCATCAGGTCCGTGTTGTACTGTTGCAGTTGGGACAATTTTTTTATCTTTTACGGCTGTTTTGGTTTCACTACTTGAAATTATTACTTCATTAAAACCTAATCCACTTGTATTTTCTGGTACTTTTTAAATTCTTACTATTTCATCGGCATAAAAATATTTTTGTTAAACCTTTTAAATTTATAATTATGCTTGATGAGAACTTCTTGAGTGAGTTTTAGTTTTCTATTTCAAGACCAAGCTCTTGACATGATTTACAACTATCGTCATTAGCTTTGCCTTTTCTAATCGCTTTGCCTTTCTTTTAGCTCATAAACTTCGTTTCTAAAATTCCTTTTGGTTTTTAAAACTTGTTTTAGTTATGATTTTTAAGCTAAGCTCACACAATTGATTATATTGTTTTGCAAAGTGTCATCATCAATAGAAGAGTAAAATGAGTCGGAATGTACCTCGTTTGATTCATGTGCCATGAGAGCGATCTCATCCTTACTTGATTCTTCGTCATCATCACTTTCACTCCAAGCACCGCTTACAAAAGCTCGTTGAGTTTTGCTTTTAGGTGGCTTGGGGCAATCTCCTATTAGATGGTTTGTATCACCGCATCTAAAGCACTTCCTTTCACCTTTTCTCTTTTTGTCATCTCGGTCTTTCCGGCATGACTTCTTTTCATCTCGGGGTTGCCTTACAACTTTCCTCTTCTTAAAGAACTTTTGAAATCTCTTACGGCCATGGCATACTCCTCGTCTTCACTATCCGAGCAAGATTCTACATCATCACTAGATTCCGTTCTTGCCTTTAGAGCAATGGATTTGACTTTCTCTCTTTTTCCTTTGATGATTTCCGAATCTTTCTCCATCACCATTTCGTGTACTTTGAGATTTCCAATTAGCTCATCAAGTGACATTATTGAGAGATCTTTTGATTCCTCAATAGCCGTTACTTTTGCTCTCCACTTGGGATGGAGTGCTCTAAGAAATTTCCTGACAAAGTTCTTGCTACGAAAAGATTCATCAAGTGCTTTAAGAGAGATAACAATAGTATTAAAGCGAGAAAATCCACAATCAATGGTTTCATCTTCAGGGATAACAAATTGTTCATATTTTTGAACAAGAAGATCAATTTTATTATCCTTGACTTGTAAATTCCCTTGATGTGTAATAATTAAAGATTCCCAAATATCTTTGGCGGTTTCACACATAAAAATTCTTTCATATTCTTTTCTAGGCAAAGCATTATAAAGCATCATTTTAGCTTCATTACTTTTAGCTATTAATTTCTTTTCTTCATCACTTGAAATATCTTTTGTTGTAGGATTAAACTCACCTTTAATGATAACAAACCAAAGATCTATATCTTTTGATTTTACATATGTTTCAAAACGGTTTTTTCAATAGATAAATCCATTGGTTTCAAAGAGTGATGGTTTTTGCATAGATTGTCCTTCTTCAAAATTTTCAGAATTCATGGATCATTTCAAGTTTATAAAATACAATATGTTTTAGAAAGTCTTGAGCAACGAGGCTCTGGTACCAATTATGGAAAACTAGAAGGGGGTTGAATAGTTTTACCGTTTAAAATCTTTTTTGAAACTTTATTGTAAGATCAATTGATATTGATCAAGGATATGTTAGTAAAGAATAAATAATATGCAAGCAATATATAATAAGTTGTTAGGAATTAGAAATTCCCGGTATTAAAGAGTCGGTCACCTCAAGTATATGTAATCGTTAGAAAGCTCGTAGTCGTAGTTCTTTTAAGTTAAGTAGTAATTTAGTTAAGTAACACCGTGGAGGACAGACGGGTCTTTACCAGCTGTATGCACGATCCACAGCCCAAAGTGTGGCGAGTTATGTAAGACTATAAATACTCTCTACCTTCCAAGGTAGAGTTGGAGCTCATAATAATATCTTTCACTTTCTCTCACTAAGTTCCCTAAACCTCTAACTTTCTCTCTAGAATTACATCTATATGCTACTTTGTGTTATGGTTTGATGTGCATGTGAAAAGTTATATCTTACAATTGGTATCAAGAGCCATGGTTAGATCATATCTTGCACATCTTTGGATTTATAGTGGTTTTAGGTGGTTTTGAGTTTGAAAAAGTTTAGTGGTTTTGCATCATTTGGTTGATCTCTTGTGTTAAAGTTTGAATTTTGTTGGTACTTTTATGTTTAGAATCATCAAAAGTGTTTAGGTTTTCATTTGGTAAGCTTGAATCATCTTGGTTGGGTTGTTTTGGATTGAAAAGTGAAGTTTATTTGGTTTCTCAAGCTAGCGACTTAGCTCTCGGAATAGTTTCTTGGTAGCGACTTGCTTCACGGTTTTGTAGCGACTTACGGTGTTAAAGCTAGCGAGTTAGAGCTAGCGAGTTAAAGTACAAGTAGTGGACTCTCCACTACGGGTAGCGACTTAATAGTAGCGACTTGGTCGATGTGAGTTGCTCTTTAGCAACTTGTGTCTCTAGCGACTTGTGTAGCAATTCTTTGCCAAAATTTGGTTAGCGACTTGGTGCATGCGAGTTACTACTTAGCGACTTGCTTTTCTGTTAGCGACTTGGGTTTCTAGCGACTTGGCTTTCTAGCGAGTTAATTGGTAGCGACTTAGTGCATTTGTCTCTAGCGACTTAGTGCATTACCATCTAGCGACTTGAGTGATTGTTTACGGTTTTCTCTTGATTTAGTAAAATCCCGTGAAAGAATATATTTCCCGGTTTAATCATAGAGTTATAAAATCCCGTATAATCTGATAACATGTCTACCAACGTTCCTACTGTCATCTCCATTTGTTGAGGATGTACAAGCGGTGGATCGGATACTCGTCCACCCATGCTTGTGAGGCCGACTACGATTCTTGGGCTCAACGAATCAGATTGTATTGCCTTGGAAAGGAAAATGGTGTCAATATTCTCAAATCCATTGATGAAGGACCATATCGAGTTGAAGCGACTAGAGACATACTTGATACTAATGAAGATGGTACTCTATTTACGGAATGGACGGACCTAAGATGTATGATGAGCTTGATGATAAGGAGAAAAGAGATTTGATCGAGATATCGGGGCTTCAAACATTGTTCTTCAAGGTCTTCCTAAAGACATCTACAAGGTGATCAATCATAACACTTGAAGCAAAGCGGTTTGGGACAATGTTAAGATGCTTCTCTCGGGTTCGAGAACTAGCGTGGAAGGCAGAGAATCCCAACTCTATATGAATTTGAGCACTTCAAGATGAAACCGGATGAGAGTGTCTATGAGTACTATGTGAGATTTCATAAGTTAGTGAATGACATGAGGAACATCGAATGACTATGCCTAACATTCACTCAACTCAAAGTTTGTGAACAACATGAATCCCGAATGGCACAAGTTTGTCACGGTTGTGAAGCTCACTAAAGGATTGAAGAATACAAACTATGAGCAACTCTATGCCTTCCTCCTTGAGAATGAGAGACATGCCATGTTTGAAAAATTGATTCTCAATCGGTTCAAAACCAACCGAGGAGAGACAAGCTCGTCTAATGACTCAACGACCTTCTACTCAAACATCGGAATCACAACCAAAGCATCACAAGTCATACCCTTGGGAATGGTAATCACAAACTCATTCCCGATCCCATGTTCAAACAAGGCGATCTTTGATGCACACGTGGGTAACATCATCAATCAACTAGCTCTCCTCATTAGTCAAAACATGAATTCTCTCCCACAAACCAACAACAACCTCGAGCGCATCTAACCCACATAATCAAGCCCTTTGTTAAAGATGGAAGGATCGTGGTGCAACCGATTCGGGAAAGGCAGTATGATCGGGGAAGAGGTGGGTGGGAGAGGTTATGTTGGAAACGAGAATCGAGGAAGAAATGGTAACCAAGGTCAACCTAAGCCAATCAAATGCTATAAGCGTGGTGGTGAAGGACACATTGCAAGGCGCACATCTCCAAGCGTCCACGAAATTCGATTACTTGAGAGATAAGATGTTCTTGGCACAAGCTCGGGACAATGGTCTGCGTTGGATGAAGAGGAATTGTTGTTTCTTCTTGAGGGCAATGCCAAGACCTATGATGCGAGATGTGGATGAGCGACCTATTCGGAGATAGGTCACAATCATCGAGCGCCTTTCAAGTCGTGATGTGATGCATACGACTCGGATGTAGATGATGGACCTCTGCACACACAATCTTTATGGCTAGCATCTCTCCAATGGTTTCTCCCAAGATTTCTTCTTCACCACAAGCTGGCCCATCAAGGACAAACTCATCTCGGAGGTATTAAAACTATCGATGATCTTGATGTGCAGCAGATGCATGACAAAGTACAATCAGCTGAAACTATTGAATCAAGCGTTGAAAATATGGGTAATAACAATATTGTCCCATATGATCAATCGTGAAACAAAGTGAAAGTGAAGTTGTACCAAGTGATGCATCTTCTGCGATCAACAATGACTATGTCTTTGATGAATACACGCATGTGCTCACGATGATTCCATAATTTACGAACTAAATGCCTATAAAGAGCGTGTTGCTATTTATGAACAACGCTAAATTTGAGTTGACCACTCGTGAGCGGAAATGGATGACCAAGTGCGTCTGATAATTAGAAAAAGTAATTTTAGAGAAGAAGTATTGAAACAAGAATTAAATTCTTTGCAAGAAAAACTTTCTAAAACACTAAGCAAAAACAAGAACTTCAAGAAAATGTGAAAATGCTTAAGCAAGAATTTAATGCAAAAGAATCAAAGCTCTTGAGAGATTTTCTAATCGAAAACTTTGAAAAACAAACTTGAAAACAAGTTGTACATGCAAGGAAACACCATTCGATTGCTCACATGATCACTAAGCATAGAGTTCTAGCGATAAGCATAGTGTTCCCATTATAGATAAACCCAACCACGAGTATGGAAAGATAGCAAAAGCGACTCAAAGTGTTATCTATGATGGAAATGAGATTCTTAAACCTAGACAAAAACCTAGTTGCGTTGAGTGCCTTGAGGATGACAAGAAATTAGATGAAGTAACTAGGAGAAGATGAATAAGAAACTAAATGATCCTAAGTGCAAAGAGAAGAAAGTAATTATCACTCCCCATGACTACAAGAAGGAAAAGCTGGATTTCCTTGAACAAGTTCAAGACTCGGACATTGTTGACTCCCGAACAAGTCTTACGGAAAATGGATTTAGATAAGCGAAAGTGAAAATATTGCGATAACAAACCCTCCCTTTGGAAAATGCCTGAAACAGCTGTGTATCCTCTAACACACCAATGCATCTTGTTCCTAGAACAATTGCCACTAAAAGCAAGACCTTAATTAGCCAATCGTTATTTTTCAACTATTTGTTGATTTTGAGAAAACTTGCAAGAAAAGGATCACACCAGCTGGCATAGCGAAGGAGAAAGGGTTTTGAACAAATGAAAGAATGTTATTTAGCGAGGTCATGCCTTTCTTTAAACTTCTAAAAGATCACTTTGAGAGTCTTAAAAGGGGATAGAAAGCAGACATTAAGGGAATGGAAAAGGAATTTGATGCAATAATAGTTGAAATTAGTGACTATGGCGTGCACTAAAATATAATGAGATTGAGAGGAAGAACACGCATACATTGAATGAGAATCTTATTCTTGAATGTGTTGCTCAAGATGTCTTTTTCTTTGCTTCAAATTGCTCTATTAATGCTTCCAAATTTCATGAACTATCTGTGTACTGAAAGTCTCCCATGATCGAGTCATTGAGCTTGAACAAACTAATTCTAAACTAAGCGAGAAAATTGAGCTGGATGATCACGACAATTTAGTTAAACATTTTTCTAAACTAGAAGTTGAACATTTTAATTTACAACTAAAATATCAACATCTTAAAGAAAATGTCAAAACTTCAAATGTCAAGACATCTTGGATGCTCGAGTTTGATGCGTTTTCAAATTAACAAGCGTGATGAGCAGATCCAAGCTCGGTGCAACACGATCGAGAAAGTTGAAAGCCCAAATCTCTCAATTAAAGGGTCAAACAAACAATATGCGAGGCTCCCAAATGCCTCCTCCTTTAGATTCTCGAATTCTCAAGCGTTTCATCTTCAAAACCTAGTAAATGCTTTACAAAGGAAAGCGAAAGTTTTCTAGAAGAAAATGAAAAGGTTAAACGTCACTTCAATGAGTTGTTTGAATCAATTAAAGTCACTCGTAACAAAAACAACGAACAAATAACTTCATTGCAAAAGGAAATTGAGAATCTGAGGAGTCAGGTAAAAGGAAAAATGCCAATGATCAATGGGGAGAATGTTGTATCTAAAGTTCACTCGGGTAATAAATCGCTTTATCTGTGACATATGTCCCCCCTCACCTAAGGAACAACAAACTTGCCATTCAAACATATTTCTCATCCCTTAAGGATTGCTTAGAATGCTGCGTGAGATTGTTGAAGAGGATAAGCTAGAGAAACCTCATGATAATGCAATTGGACATGCATGCTCATATGCCAAACGATCTCAAGAAATCTTAGAATGCTTGATCACTATATGCCCAAAGACATTAGGTGAGAGAGTTAACCCTTTGATTCCATGCTCAATGCCTAAAGCCAAAATGATATGCACTCGATTCCCAATGTTTTGAATAAGAGCCGTAGTGTACCCTTGAGTAGTTGATTCTAGATATGTCAATGCTAGGAAAGAGAACTCAAATGTGCCTTCTAGGAGTACTAATCTCGGTACATCTAGCTTTAAGAAAGTGAACCTTAGTGCACTGCATGTAGTTCGAGATCGGCACATCTAAGCGGTGGTGCAAAGAGTAGTAAAACAAACTAATGTTCCCATTCCCTACAGAGAGTAATCGGTGACATTAAAGGGAGCGGTCAAAGTCTCAAGACAATACAAGAAATGATAGGACCTCGCAAGCTAAGAATGTGCCTTTGGAAAAAGTAGAAGAACAATCTAGGAACCTTAAGTTTGAATCGAATAAAGCGAATCGTGTTGATTCTAGTATTTGCCATAGGCGTCTTGTAATTAATTGAATTCGATACTATTTGCAAACCTTGTCTTGATGATTGCGTGAATTACATTTCTAATCATGGATGTGATGTTAATGTTACGCCTAATGATGTTAATTGTCCGATTAATTTTGTTAATGCTAATATTCATGCTAAAAAGGCTAAAAGGCAAAAGCGAAAGAGTTAGAAAACAATGAAACCCCGGGAAGAACATTCGTGAGAATAGGCTTTTATTGGATACATTGGTCATAAGACTAATCGAGATAATGCCCACTAGAAAATGGATGCCTCTTGGTAGAACTATTCCCTTAAGAAGTGGTCACTGCTGTAAGCAGGGCTAATCTGAGACACTAGTATTGCATCTATTCACAATGATTCCATTACCTCACTATCGATATGAATGCTTCTATTTACGATGTGGGTGTTCCAAGCTATTGCAACTAACCAAATGGAACCCATTCTTGCATGGGGATCCCAATTATCGATTATCCATTCTTATGCATGTTCAGCTGCGGATCGTTCAAATCGTTACGTGGTACACGGACTCGTTTGTTCCAAGCATATATTTGGAGACCGGTCACGGCTCATGAACCGTGAGCAAATTCATCGGGGCTATTAGATTCGGTAATGATCATTTCGGTGCTATTATGGGTTATGGAGATTATGTTGTTGGTGATAGTGTCATCTCCAGTGTATTATGTGGAAGGTTTAGGTCATAATCATTCTCTGTTGGTCAATTACGTGATTACGATCTAAGTAGCCTTGAAAACATACACCTTCGTTAGAGATCTTAATGGTAAGGAGCTGTTGAAAGGAACTCGTGGCTCAAACCTTTACACTATCTCTATCGATGACATGATGAGAGCTTCACCAATCGCTTGTTATCAAAGGCTTCAAAAACAAAGTCATGGTTATGGCATCGTCGTCTCAATCACTTGAACTTGGCACCATCAACGATCTTTCGAGAAAGGACTTAGTTGTAGGTTTACCTAGACTAAAGTATGAAAAGGATCATCTTTGTTCGACATGTCAATTGGGAAAAAGCAAAAGTATGCCCATAAACCCAAACCTACTAACTCTGTCACGAAGTTCTTCATATGATTCATATGGATTTATGTGGACCAATGAGGTGCGAGAACATCTTTGGGAAGAAATATGTGTTAGTTGTGGTTGATGATTACTCTAGATTCACAGGTCAAGTTCTTAAGGACAAAGGATGAAACTCACGATATCATCATCAAACTCATCAAGCATTGCGAGTTCGACTAAACAAAGCGTCGAATTATCGAGCAGACAATGGGCGGGTTTGTCAACAAACAACTTAGTGAATTCTATGAAAGCGTTGGAATCGACCATCAAAGAAGTGTTCCACGAACCCCACATGAGCGGTGTAGTTGAAAGGCGAAATCGTACTCTTGTTGAAATTGCTAGAACAATCTTGATCTACTCAAAGGTTCCAATGTTTCTCAGTGCGAAGCAATCGCGCTTGCATGCTACACACAAAATCGTTCACGATTCACACCATTCATGGAAAAACTCCATATGAACTTGTCACAACAGAAAACCTAATCTATCTTTCCTTCGTGTGTTTGGTGCCTTGTGTTATCCAACTAATGAGGTCAAGACTTGGGCAAACTTAGGGCTAAAGGCGACATTGGAGTATTTGTAGGATATGCATCAAACAAAAGGGATACCGAATCTACAACAAAAGAACCCGAAATATCATGGAAACAATTCACGTTACGTTTGATGGTGACCGGTCAAATGGCTCTGGACACTCCACTCGGGACCCGCACTTCAAAAGCAGTCCTATTGGTTCATCCCTTGTTCCAAATTCCTCTCAAGAAACTCCATATGTACCTCCATCCGAAGATGATGTAAAGAAATTGTTTGATCCCATGTTTGATGAAGCTGTATGAGTCTACTACTAATGAGGTCTTGATCCACTACGAGAGGATGCTCATATTCCGGTGAATGAAGTCAATCCATCGGACTCAATATCGTAAGTCAAGAAGCACTGCTGCGATCCTTGATCTCATCAACAAATCATCATTCTTGAATGTACATCATGGAAATGTTTACGGCATCAATGATGAAGTTAATCCCTGCGACTCACGAAGATGCTCCATTTGAAAACATATTTGCTACTCACGAATCATCATCGAACCATCTTCTTGAGGAGACAACGACTCGGCTACCTCGGTTCCTCAACAAATGCCACATGAACACCTCGGAAAATGGACTCACGATCATCCATTAGACAACATCATTGGAAATCCCTCTCGTCTGTATCAACCCGGAAGCAACTCGCAACCGATGCCTTATGGTGCTTCTTCAACTCCGTACTATCTAAGATCGAACCAAAGATGTTAAAGCGCTATGAATGAAGATAGGTGGTTCAATGCTATGCAAGATGAAATTCATGAGTTTGATCGTCTTGATGTATGGGAGTTAGTACACTCGGGCGTGCTATGATTATAGCTCTAAAATGGATCTTCAAAGTAAAACTTGATGAGCATGGTGATGTGTTGAAGAACAAGGCTCGATTAGTTGCTAAAGGATATCGTCAAGAGGAGGTATAGACTTTGAAGAATCTTTTGCTCGGTTGCTCGAATCGAGGCAATCGAATCTTTCGGCTAATCTTGCTAGTAAGAACATGGTAGTTTATCGGATGGATGTAAAGGCGGCATTTCTAAGCGGAGATCTTAAAGAAGTCGTCTCGTCGACCAACTGAAGGATTTGTGAACCAAGAGCATCCTACTCACGTTTATCGTTTGAAGAAGGCTCTTTACGGTTTAAAGCAAGCTCCAAGGGCATGGTATGATACTTTGTCAAAGTTTCTTCTATCAACCGGATTCATCAAAGGGCGATTGATCCTACATTGTTCACCGAAGTCGAGCAAACATTTGATTCATGTTCAAATTTATGTTGATGATATTATTTTGCCTCGTGACCCAATGGAATGTGATCGTTTTCAAATGAAATGAGTTCAAAGTTTCAAATGTCAATGATGGGACAAATGTCATTTTCTTGGGATTACAAATTTCTCAAAGTCCGGAGGCATTTTCATAAATCAATCTAAATATGCAACGAGAGATTTTAAAGAAATTTGGATTTGATTCAAGTGACCTGTTGACACCCCATGATTGACCGAACCAAACTAGATGAGGACCTCTCGGGGATCATGATTGACCAAGCGAAATATCGGAGTATGATTGGATCACGATGTATCTCCTTGCTAGTAGACCGGACATCTTGTTCTCTGTGTGCATGTGTGCTAGATACCGAGCTAAGCCTACTAAAAGCACCTTGAAGCGATTAAGCGGGTCTTCGGTATCTCAAGGAACCATCAATATGGGACTATGGTACCGAAGGACACGGTATGTCACTAACGGCCTATCACGATGCCGATCATGCGAGTTGTCAAGATACACGTCGAAATGCGTGCGGAGGTGCTCGGTTTTGGGTGATAAGCTTGTGAGTGGTCTTCAAAAAGCAAATGAGTACTTCTATTTCTCTCTGAGAGGTGAATACATAGCCATGTCATCTTGTTGTGCTCAAATCTTATGGATGAGATCTCAATTATCGACTATGGCTTTGAATTCAACAAAATCCCCTATCTTGTGATAATAAAAGTGCTATTGCTCTCTCATGCAACAACGTTCAACACTCAAGAGCAAAGCATATCGACATTCGACATCATTTCATCAGGGAACAAGTGGAAAAAGGTGTGGTGGAACTATATTTTGTGAGGTCTGAATATCAGTTAGCGGACATCTTCACCAAAGCTCTTCCAAGAGAACGTTTTGAGTTTATTCTTCCACGTCTTGGTTTGAAAAGCCTTCAACCAGAAACTCTCAAACGTCTTCAGGAGGAAGACGAGGAGTAAAGGTCTATCTTCATCTATCTCTTGTAAATAATTTTTGAAAAACAAAATACAAAAATATAAAACTTTCAAAATCCATAAAAATTTGAAAAATTCGAAAAATCTTAAAAAATATTGTCATTTTGTCTCGTTTCTTTTGGTTCGATTATATCTACGGTCTTTGTGCTGTCATTCAAAGAATGACACGGGACTTTAGATGTTGTTCGAATTTAAAAAAAAAAAAAAAAAAAAAAAAAAAAAAAATCAAAAATTATTTTTGGGAGAAAGAGAAATGGTTTATTGTCATTTTCGAGGCAATAACCGGTTTTAAAGAAAAAACGAGCCATGTTTTAACATGTTTTCAAATTCCATGCTCGATTCTATAAACATTTATCTGCTTGAAAACCAAATGCTTTGAAAAATAACTCGATCTCTATTTTTGATAATCATCGGGACTTATTTGTCAAAATCTCTATCTCTCGATCAACAACCTATGTCATTGATTGAGGGAGAATGATTTCAATTAAATTAAAAAGTTATTTGGCATTAAATTGTTTTCAAAAGATATACATGCATGTTTTATAAATGGAGTTTAAAGTCTTAAAATCCGATCCTTATCGGTTAAAACGCTTTCACAATCAAGTCACAATTCTCCTTAAAAGCTTTCAAAATCAATTTAAATCTATACGAGATCACAAATCTCAAATGTTTTGATAATTGTGATCGGGGAGAATGTGTGATTTAAATTGGATTTAAAGCGATAATTAGGTAAATGGTTTCACAAGAATGTACATCTTTGTCCTTCCCACATGTGACAAACGATTTCAAATTTTCAATGCACATGTTGAGGGGAGCATCTATCTTAAACCTTTGATTTGAAGCGTGATCATTCATCCTAATGTGCGGGTTCCTCTAGTATGTGCAAAACTCTTTTCAAACCTCGAGGCACATATTGAGGGGGCAAATTTATGGAAACCTCATCCTTCCGGAAATGCTATATCTACTTGATTTGATATGGGAAGTGATGTTGATATCTTTAGAAAATGGTAATCAAAAAGTTAATTCTTTCTCTTGCCTCCGTGTGCAAAACATTTTCAAATACTTGATGCACATGTTGAGGGAGTTCTCGTTCTAAAATATCAAAAACAATTCGGTACAAAATGCTTTGATAATATATCACAAGTATACGAATTGATTTTCAAATGGTTTCAATTGGATCAATGGCGGATGAACAATACCAAATAGACCGACCAACTTTACTTTAATGTACGGTGATATAAGGATGATAAGGTTAGGTATTGGTTCCCATGATCCGCGAGAAGGAGGGATCTACCGAGGACAATCCACTAGTTAGTGTAGAAGTCCTTAGGTATGATGATAAAGGAGAAAAATGAGATAAGGGAAGAGTGCGGACTAAGGCGAGCTAGTCTTGGAATAAACCCAACAAGGTTCTAGCTATGAAGTCTCGGTAAGCTTGAAGGGTTGAAGAATTAAAAGAATTGAATGAGAATAGGGTGAAAACAAATAGCCTCCATTAATTCAACCTTAGGCGAA